>JANAVB010027014.1:0-41965 GCA_029216955.1 Iris pallida | reverse complement strand
TAATTTCGGGCAAAAATGGTGTCCGCCGTTGGACCCGATTTGCACCGAAAAGCATGCCAGAGTCAACGGTCTCTAAAGTCGTCAAACGACATGTCTACGGATCCAGTTTTTCAATACGAACCCAACCGTATGTCCAAAGTTGGATTCCGGCGGGCCGTGCACAAAATCGCCCGTTGAGTGGGACCGTGGGGCCCGCAAAACGACGTCAGATTCAACTGTCTCAGAATTGGACCAAACTTGGCATACAGGACCAGAAAAATGATACGGTCCTGTTGGCATACGTTTCGTCTCGATCTGACGAACGTGCACGAAGTAATTAGAAAATTTGTACAGAGGCCGATACGGGGACTTTGGACGGATACGCACCAAATTCGTTGCGCACACGCTACCAATTTGAATTCCGTCAAAGCCCATACGACCACGAAGCTGTTACGCAGCATTCGATGCTTTGGGTTCGCGACCACGTCGCCCGGAATGGCGGGACGCACGTCGTGTGTATGGTTTTTCAAGTTTTCAAAACAGTTTTTATCAGTTTTTCCTGATTTTCAAATCGGTTTTAAACAAAATATAATCAACTAGAAAATAAACTAAAAGTAGGGTCTCAATCTCGGTTAGGTTGTCTAAAACTTTGTTCAAGTCGTTTCCCAAAATTCGCGATATCTTGATCGCAAATCGACCGCCAACTTGGCGTTTCAGGACAATTTCTAACTTCCAGAAATCGAGTTTTTTCTCGATTTTAGAACTCGTTTTCCGTCGCGTACAAAGCGAAATAAAATAAACTATTTGAAGGGAAATTAAGTCGGTTAGGTTGTCGACATACCGGAGAAATTCGTTCGTGAAACGAACGAACATGGTGGGAGTTATGCCATTGCGAAGTCGGTCCTTCCGACTGCTGTCGTTGCTGTTACATCTCGCGTACGTGCGCGCTGGCTGTGCGCGCGTGGCCTCCGGCCGCGCGCGACGGTGGTCGGCCGTGCCACGGCGGTGCGCGCACGCACAGGGTAGTGCGCCCAGGCGGCAGGGACAGCGGCGCGATGGTTAGGGTTTGTGTCGAGGAACTCCTCTCGACTACTCGCTGTATCCGGTTATATACATTCGTGTATAAGTGAATCGAACAGGGATGGGCTCTCGGTTGGAGATGGTACTGCTCAGCTGTGCGCTGGGCTCGAGGAAGCTCACGTGGGCCTGGGCTCACGTTTTGGATTGTTGAGGATTTTAGGCTCGGTCTCAACGGGCTGGGAATGCTGGGATTAGTTAGGCTGAGGGGATTTGGGTGGTCTATTTACTTCATTGGTCAATCAATAGTTTTGTATAAATGGCTCTACATGGCCATGTTATATGGGACTAAGTGTAGTGAGGTGTGCACGGTGAAGTCAATAGCTGATGGCAACCAACTACATCCTTGACTAATCTGATGTATAATTGCATGCATGCATGTTGCAACTTGCAACTAATATATATTGAAATGGATTGAATTGAATTTCAATTCAATCATTCATTTCATTTCAATTCAATTCACTACTATACTATATAATCATAATAATAACAGAGGTCACCACCATTCGCACTTGTTGCTTCAGGCAGTGGTACAAGTCATATTTAGAGGGCAGAGTGTTTGTTGTGTACATATTTATTCACACACATATAATCAAATAATAATAATATTTAATAATCACCTTAATAATATAATAATGATAATAATAATAATAATAACGAAATTCTATAAAACATTAATGGTATGTGTATACCATTATAGGCAGTCTAGTCACAAAGACCCATTTTATACAAATGTCATTGAATCTCTACTAATAATAATATTTATTAAAATCTAAAAATTACAATTAAAATAAAATTAATAATGATAAAATATTTTTAAAAAATTTTGGGAAGGGGAGCTACACTGACTCCCAAAGTGGACAAGGGTCAACGCTTGAGATAAGTCGGTACCAATGACTTAATCAAGAACGAGACTCTGCCCAGGACGTACTCTCGTAATCAAGACACATAATGAATATCCCGTATCACATGATACGAGAGCAGATGAGTGAGACGAGAAAGTCGCATTCACTCTTCGAATATAGAACTCAAGGAATTATAATGAATAATACTCAAAACTTACCCACAATCTGACCGCCTTCAGCCAACCTCTGCTCTAATACTCTAAATTCTATTTGCCTCTGCCCCTGCTGGACTCTCTGCTGCTGCCTTCCATGGCCCAGCTGTTGTGGCCTCTGCTGTCCAACCTGATGCGGTTCTACCTGATGTTGCGCTTGTCGGTACATCTGAGCTTGCGTCTGTTTTCCATAAATAAATTCACTTTATTTATTTTGTATCTGAGAAAATTACAACTGTAGGAATCTAATCTAGAAGACGATTACTTTATCCCTTGGACGATGCGATGAAGAAAAGCTCGAATTTTGAAGAACTTGGACAGCAACTGGGCAATCTCTCTGTTCTCTTTGAAAATGACCTGTAGTCCCTGATGAAGATGAAGAAACTCTTTTTTATAGAGTTCAGGATAACTGTCCTTAAGCATACGCTCAGGTAGTTACTTGACGTGTGCATAACTGCAGGGACGCGTGGCGAATTCTGATGGAGACACATTAGCGTGCGGTTGAAAGTAGTGGAGCATGTTCAGGAGAGATTGATGGCCTGGATGCCACGTTGCATAACTTCTAGAGAAGTGGATAACTGGTACAGGACACGTGAGAACATGTGTTGACTGTAATCCTAGATATGGTTGTTGTAATACGCTGCCTTGTTGAAGGGGAGTTTATACGCTGATTTGGACAGCGTAGTGCCATAGGAAAATCATACGCTCACTTTATGGGCAAGGAGTCATGTGAGGTCATACGCTCACTTAGTTAACAAGAAATCATGTAAGGTCCATACGCTCACTTGACTGTGTGAAAGAGGAGTCATGTGAGGTCCATACGCTCACTTGACTGGATGAAGAAGGAGTCATGTGAGGTCCATACGCTCGCTGGAGAAGTGGCCACGTGGCTATCATCAATCTTCTTTGGTACACCATAGCTTCCCATAACTGACAAAATCTTCTCGAGCGTCGTGACTGCGGATTTGACGGCTGACAGACTGTCAAAACTGACAGTAATGATGGCTTTTGTATTTATGAAGGCTGCTGAGTTGTTCTCGTAAAAGACAAAACTGGCTCTTCGAAAACCTATACGACGGTTACTTTTCTCGTGACAGCTGTCTTTGCACGAAAGATGAAGTGTCAGATTCATTCCTCATTTAAACATATGCTGTGCTGTCACTTCAGTAAGTAATAAAATATTTACTGAGCGTATGGCTTTTGAATGAGCGTATGGCTTCAACTGACATCTGTCTTTAAGCGTATGGATGAAAATGACAGCGTGTCATAATTTTCCACATCCTACAAGACCCCCTTCAAAGTTTTTGAACTTTATGAGTTTCAAAAGTTTGAAATTACTTTGAACAGAAAGTGGGAATGAGTCCTGACACGCTGGCATGAGTTCATTAAATGTCATGATGACTCTTCATTTTTCGAGATTGATTGAATCTGATAGAAGAATATGAACAGCCAGCAAGCTCTATTATATAAACCGAGAGAATTCAATTTTTGGCTTTCATCTTTTGCAACCATGACTCCAAAGGAAGCTGCTGAAGAAGAAGCACGTAAGTTGGGATTCTGTTCCCATGGTGACCCCACTTTTGGGGGCCAAGAACCCGAACCTGTCGTCATCGAGCTCAAGGACGACCCTATGCATTTAGCCAAGATTTTCTTGGGCTACTTTGGTCTGGACGGCTCCTCTTCTTCTGATGGGCAGAGCCTCGCAGAGAAGCGTAAAATGTTCGTTGCTCTGTTACACCGCATGGGGGTCCAAAGCGTAGAAGAGTTAGGCGTCAAGCTTAGTCGCTCTGGAAAATAGAGCGTGACTTTGTTGCACCCCTTTCTTTCCCTCTCTCTTTTTGTTTTGTAGGGCCATCAGTGCCTTTAATGAAAATGAATATTCAAGAATTTTCTGTGTTGAAAACTAACATGCACCGATGAATAACTGTCGAATACGCCGTCTTCCAAGTTGTAAGTTACGCTAGATAGCGTATGCCAATGAAATAGCGTATATTACGCTATTTTCCAATGTTTTGTGAATTCCACTGAATAGCGTATATCAGCGTATGTTACGCTATAAATTACGCTGTCCTTTAATATTGTGATTTACGTTAAATAACGTACACCAATGAATAGCGTGCACCAATAAATAGCCCGTAAGTTACGCTATCTTCCAACGTTTTGGAAAGCATTCTTTGAATATTTCCAAGGCTGTGCTGGTTTCCAAAGTACACGTGTCATTCATTCCATGTTTACGAGCGCTATTCATGCGGATCCTTTCCAAGAATAGGTTCATGCTCCATACTTTAAATAGATGGATGAACTCCACGCAAACTCATCTTCCCATTCTTCTTCCTCTCTTCTGAGAATGAATTTTCTATGAGAAGAAAATAGGAAAGCCATGTTGTCTGATGTCAAATCTCTGTGCACGCTACCAGACATGGATCTGTCAATCCTTAGCAGCAAACTCAGCGGTAAGTTCAATATACACGCATCGAAATTTTTGTTTGCTAAGGACAAATTCATCTTCCCGAAATGAACAGAATGTATCTGTCTTTGCTTGGCCAGTTTCTGTTAACTGATTTTTCTTTACTATTTCTTGCAGAATTTTGGCTGAAAACCTTCTTCAGAACTGGCATTGGTGATATGGATGCTGTGGACAATGTTCTTCTGACATCTACATCAGGGAGCTCATACGCTTTTGACGCGTATATCAGACAACTCAGAACTCTTCGTGTGATAGAAGGGTCTTCCTCAGATGGTAGGAAGAGCCTTTATACACGAGAGTTGGATGGTGGAGTCAACTCTACCCCGAGAAATCGGGTAGTAGAGTTCCTTTCACGACAGAACTAGGAATTGTATCCCAAGGTTTGGATACATTCCTATCTGCTTGAGCTGCCGCCGTTCCTCCACGCGCTGTATTGGCAGCAACACGCCATCGTGTTGCCATACTCTGTGGTTCTCCTCTCGTCTGAGAGATAAGACCAGAGTTTGATTCCTGCTGGACACCCAGGAATTGCCACAAACAACAAGATTGCCAGAGAAGATCCAAGAAGAAATAGATCTCAGTTGTACATAGAATGAAAATCCAAGATTTGTAATAGATTTCCATTATGATTTGTAGGAAAGTCTAAGAAATGTAATAGACTTTTTATGAAAATGGGAATGGAAATGACAATTCTTCTTCGCTCAATGATTTGTATTTGTGGGTGAATTGTGGACATGATAGATAATAAAAATCATCTTTTCTGTTTTAGAGTATATGATATTATCAGAGGTATTATGGACATGATAATATATAGGAACCCGAAAAAAAATAGATTGATGTCTATGCAGAGGTCAAAACATGACAAATGAGTAAGTAGATTCGGAATTGATTCAGAGGTTATGAAAACGTGATCAATAACGAATTCCCGCTTAATAAACTGATAGAAGATTATGAACGGATGAACCGTTAGGAAAATGAAGAATCGATGAACTGTCGAGTGAATGTAATAAATGAACGGACGAACCGTCAAGTATTAATGAACATGTGAAACGTCGGATGAATGTGAGAAATGAATGGATGAACTGAATATCGGGAAAGAATACGTCCCATCGATCCTGGCAAATATATGCCTATAAATAGAGCATCTCTTTGAGTAGAAGGATCACACATAAAAAAAAAATGTCTTCCGAAGAGAACACGAAGAAAGGCGAAGTCGTCTCCAAAGTTGATGAAAATACTAAAGAGCATTCGACTCCCCAAAAGAAGGAGACGGGCGAAAGCTCGTCTGCTCCCAAGCTGCCGAAAGATATCTTGGATTTCTTGGTCGAACAAGGAGAAACCGAAGAAGAAGAAGCAATGAGGCTGGCTGCCTGTCAGTTCTTGGTGCGGTCAGGAAATGATGTATTCAATTCTTTTGCTAATTATGTATGCGGTCCTCGTCCCAAATACGAAAGGGATTACAGTGATCTTCCATGATGATGTATTTCTTGAAGAATTTGTCTCAAATAAACTCTGTTTAAGGAAACTTTGTTTATGATGTATCCTTCCCACTTTACATCAATTTGCCTTTATTCACTGATCTTTTAGACTCAAAAAAAATCAAAAGGACGAGATATTATTTCCATAGAATATGGTACATACTGAGATAGAAAATTCAAAGGTGATATGGACATGATTTTCTTATACAAGATCTTTATTAAATCCACTGGGAATCTAATAAGACAAAATATCAAATTCTCTGGGAAAATGATACATGGTAGAATATCAGTTTCCGCTGGGGATAATGACATCGAAATAGCTTTTGTAGAGAAGAATAAATTTTTGATTTTACATTTGCTGGGGAGTAATGAAAATATTATTTATACATAATATTTCTTTAAGAATTTGCCATTGATAGGCATCATCGTGACTTTCCCGTCCATAGAAGCAAGCTGATATGCTCCATTAGAGAAGACTTTGTTTACTACGAATGGGCCTTCCCATTTCGCGTCAAATTTGCCTTTGCTCATATGTGTCATGGTCATCGGACGTCTGACAGTAAGGACCAATTCTCCCTTTTGATATGTTCTGACTTTGACTTTCCGATTAAAAGCTTTTGAGATTCGGGCTTGATATAGCTCGATATTTTGTTGCGCATACAATCGTTTTTCATCTAGAGCTTCCAACTCTTGAAGTCGAAGTCGATCATTATTCTCTGCAGTGAGTTCATTAGCAATTGCTATCCTTAAAGAAGGAATTTGAATCTCTAAGGGAAGAACAGCTTCACACCCATATACCAAAGAGAAAGGTGTACATCCGGTCGCATTGCGAACTGTGGTACGATAAGCCCATAAACATTCACCAAGCTTCTCACTCCAGTTACGTTTATTGGAAGAAACGAACTTTTTCAAGAGTTTGATGATTGTTTTGTTGAAAGCCTCTGCTAGTCCATTGGCTGCTGGATTATATGCTGTAGAAGCCAGATTATTAATCCGATGATTATCACAGAATCGAGTAAATTTCTGGCTGACGAACTGTGGTCCATTATCATGGATAATACGCCGAGGAACACCAAATCGATAGATGACATGATATTTGACAAAGTTGATAACATTAGAAGTCTTGACTTCAGATAACGGGATTGCTTCAGCCTATTTAGAAAAGTAATCAGTTATTGCTAGAATAAACCGATGTCCTTTTGATGATGGTGGATTGATAGGACCGATGACGTCCATGCCCCAAGCTTCAAAGGGCCATGATGCCGCTGTTGGGTGTAAGAACTCCGATGGTTGATGGATAAAGTCTGCATGAATTTGACAGGCTTTACATTTCCGAGCATATTGAATGGTATCAGCTACCATCGTGGGCCAATAATAACCCATACGTCGGATACGATCTTGAAGTTTTGGACCTGGCTGGTGAGCTCCGCAGACGCCATCATGTGCTTCACGGATTATCTGTTGTGCTTCTTCACCAGCGATGCATCGAAGGAGAAGACCATCATAGGCTCGACGATATAGTGTCTTCGTAGTATGATTATAATAGAATCTGAGAGACCGGCGCCGGATAGATGCTGCTTCACTCGGGTTATCAGGAAGTATGTCATACAACACAAAGTCCAGAAACGGACGTCTCTAGTCTTCAGTTACGGTGTCTATTTTGTTAGAAAAGACATATTCCATAGTAGAATCGGAAGAAGACAAGGACACTTTGTCAAATTTTAATTCAGCATCAAAGTTGAGAGAATCTTCGTCTGGATTATGGGGAAAAACCAAAGCCAGATTATTTTCAACGCAGAATAGTTCTCGGTTATAAACTACTATCACTTGCTGACGTCTGATTGGTATGGCTAATACAGCAGCAAGATTAGCAAAAGCATCAGCTTCTGCATTATAGGCTCGTCGAACATGTTCGATAAAGAAACCTTCAAAGGAGGAGGCCATAGAGAGTGCTATTCGATGATAAGGTATCAAATCTTGATGACGAACTTCATACGTTCCTCTGATCTGATTGATGATAAGCTTAGAGTCTCCATAAACTTCTAAATATTGAACATCCAGATGTTTAGCGAGTTGAAGACCAATGAGCAACGCATTGTATTCTGCAACATTATTTGAACATGATTGATCCAGAGAATAAGCCCTCTGAATAGTTAATCCCTCTGGGGATACAAGAACAATTCCAACTCCGGCGACAATATCGTCGTTAGGACCTATTCTAGATGCTCCATCAAAGAATAGACGCCAGGTAGGAACTTCTTCAGAAACCAGATTTGAATCTAGAACTTCATCGGAAATCTCATCATATAATTTAGAATCTTCTGGGACTGCATGAGCTGCTAGAAAATTAGCAAGAGCCTGTCCTTTAACTGACTTCTGAGGAATATAATGCATGTATTATTGGGCTAACAAGATTCCCCAATTAGCCAGTCTGGAGTTGAGAATACCAGGTTTCTTCATCATAATCCTGATGGGATTCACTTTGGAAATGACATGAATCGTTTGACCGATAATATAATGTCGCGTTTTCTGAACAGCAAACATTAATGCTAGGCATTCTTTCTCGATTGGAGAATAACGCGGTTCAGCGCCTGTCATTGTGCGACTGAGATAATAAATGGCCTGTTCATGACCATCTTTATTTTTCTGGGCGAGTAATGCACCAAGAGAATGATCCATAGCTCGAACATATAGAAGAAATGGTATTCTCGAGATGGGAGGTACCAAAACTGGAGGGTTCATGAGGTACTGTTTGATGTCATCAAATACTTTTTGATATTCTTTGTTCCAGATGAAAGATACACCTTTCTTCAGAAGTTTGTGGAATGGGCTGCAGTGTCCTGATAAATTAGAAATGAATCTCCTGATATAAGCAATTCTTCCTTGAAATCCTCGTAGCTCTTTTAAGGTGCGTGGAGGACGCATCTCTTGGATGGCTTTGATCTTCTCGGGATCCACGTGTATACCTTTAGCGGTAATGACGAAGCCGAGAAATTTACCACTAGAGACGCCCAGGAAGGACTTAGTAGGGTTCATTTTAAGTTGATGCTGACGCATTAAATCAAAGATAGTCTTCAAATCTTGGATATGATCCTCCTTTCGTCGACTTTTGACTGCAATATCATCAACATAGCATTCGACTATTTTTCGGAGATGTTCACGAAATATAGTGCTCATTGCTCGCTGATATGTTGCTCCTGCATTCTTGAGACCAAATGGCATCACTGTATAACAGTATGTACCGATCGGCGTTCTGAAGGAAGTGTGTTTTTCATCATCTGGAAACATTTTGATCTGGTTGTATCCCGAATACCCATCCATAAATGACATTCGTTCGAAACCACATGTATTGTCGATCATGACATCAGTAATTGGAAGAGAAAACTCGTCTTTGGGACAAGCTGCATTGAGATCGCAAAAGTCTATACAGACTCGGATCTTGCCAGTCTTTTTAAGGACAGGAATAATGTTAGCCACCCAGTCAGGATGTTGTTCCTCTCGAATAAATCCAGAAGCCATAAGCTTGTTGACTTCAACTTCAATTGCATCCATAATGTCTGGACGAAATCGTCGCTGTTGTTGTTTGATCGGTTTAACATTTGGCATGATATTGAGTTTGTGCATTGCGATCTTCGGATCTAGTCCTGGCATATCCTCGTAGCTCCAGGCGAAGACATCGATATAATCACGAATAAGCTTGATCATGTCTTGCTTATCTATTTCTGAAAGACTCTCACTGATGAATATTGGTTTAGGAGAACCTTCTTCACCAACATCAATTTGGATCAGTTTATCTTCAGTAGGAGGTTCCCTCTGCTCGAACCTGAATTCTCATTGATCATCTAATCTTTGAGCCCATTGTTCTGATTCGGGTGATATTTCAAAATCATCCTCATCTTCATCATTTTCTTGTGGGCCATCAACAGAGACCATATTGATGGATAGAATAGAGCGATAAAGATCGCCAACACTCGCGTCAGAATTCCAAGAGAGAGAATCAGAAGACTCAGATCGTTCATCTTCAGATTGTTCGTCTTTATTGAATTTTGACTCTTCATGGACTATGTTGATAAAAGGGGTAGGAGCAATATAACCTAAACCACATTTTGTCCTTCCGTATTTTAATGGAGGAATTCGAACATGCATTCTTCTTCATTTTCCATTATTGAGACTGGTTCTAAAGTCATAACCCATATTTTTGATGATATTTTTGGATTGCTGACTGTAGCGACGCAGTTGTAACCTTCCAGTATCGTCATTTATATCATCTTCTTCCAAGTTAGGAGGATTCTGAGGTCCTTTATAGAAAAATATTGGATTTTCTCCCTTCTTTCGACTGGGGACCACAAAGTATGATTTCTGTATAGAGTCTAATGATATGTCTGTATGAAGAGCTTGAACAACCCCTATAGTTAGTGGCTCTAAGCTATTTAGCAATTGTAAATAACTTTGTACATAACCACAAACATCAATATACTGCAAAGGAGATGCTTCATTAATACTAGATGTTGTATTTACAACAGAAGGTTGAGCCTTATCAGACTTAGTCAGATTAATGACAAAGGGGGAGGAAGAAGAACAGTTAGAATTTTTGTTTCGATTAAGATCGATAACAAAAGGCTCAGAAGAGGTGAGCTCCCTTAAAGAAGACCTTGGATAAGTAATGCGTCCACTGACTGGAATGACTAGAGTATCTGATCTAGCCTGAGAAGATGGAGGGGGAGTAATGAGTCCATTGACAGGAATGATCAGCGAACTTTGTGAAGCTTGGGAAGATGGTGCAGTAGTGCGTCCACTGACAGGAATTATCAGTGAGCCCTGGGCAGATGATGAAGTAGTACGTCCACTGACCGGAATTATCAGTGAGCCTTCTTCAGATGATCTAACAGACTGCGGAGGAGTGATACGCCCTTTTACAGGAATAACAAAAGTGTCAACTTTGGATGTCTCATCTTCATTATCCATAGCTTGCAAGACTTTCGAGTATTCATCTTTGTACATGCGAGCGTCATTGAAGTAAGCTTCGACTCCTTTGAATGGGTAAAGATCTGCCACTTCTTTTTGAACCTCTCCATTATCATCAACATATTTGAAGCACTGATGAAGGGTTGAAGGAACGACATTATGTTCATGCAAGAAAGGTCTCCCCAATAGAGCATTGTATGAGCAACCATGATTGTCGATGATGTAAAAAGTAACCTTAGTACGAAGATCGCCTATTTGAAATTTAAGGCGAATCTTGCCTAAAGGCTCACTTTTTCCTTGATTGAATCCCAAGATGGTAGTGATAGTGCTGGAGAGACTATGCACAGGTATCTTCAATGCATCTAACATAGCCTTTCGCATAATACTGAGAGGGGATCCTGGATCAATCAGTAAACGATCAACCTTCATAGAATCAATATATCCTGTATGATATAAAGGACGGTCATGTCGATTATCCTCTAGCAGCATATCGTCCTGCGTAAAGGTAATATTTGGAATAAATTCCAATACATTATGGCAATGAGAAATAGGTCCTGTTTCCAACTTCTTGAGAAGAGTTAAGCAGGTTTCTGCTTGCAGCAGTGCTTCACTTAAAGTTTCTCGAGTCTCTTTAGAGAGGCGTAAGAGCTCGAAGATTGATAATTTAGCTGGGGTATTGGCTAGTTGAGCCAATATATCAAAATTATAAGGCTTTTCAAGTCCTGTAGGAGATGACTTCTTCAATGGTTTGTCGAAGCGGACTTGTTGTTTGCCTTTGTCAGCTGCTGTTGGTTTAGAAGGAACTGTCTCAACAGGAACATTTAAAGGCTCTTCAGTAGAGACTGGAATTGAAGCTGTAACCGGAGGAACGTCAGAAATTTCTTCAGGAACTTCAGCATAATCTTTCAGATATACTTTTCCAGACCGAGTTCCAGCATGAACTTCAACTTCAGATTCTGGTTCAAGGTCTATGGAAACCATGCTGCAATTCTTTATTTTGCTCTTGGTTCTTTTATGTTTGATGAAAGCTTTATTCCAGAAACCAAGGCCAATACGAGATTGATTATGTCTCATAGTGATGGCCAAAGGTGCTCGTAGTCCCTTGCCTGAGTTCAAACCTAGGGCAGTGGCTAGATCATAACCCATTTTCGCCATCAATTCACGAGATTGTGAACTGTATAAATGAAAAGCAGGTTTGTACCTATCTTCAATTTGAGGTACAGATTTTATCTTCGTAGAGAATAAATTTCCTGCTGAGATGAAAGTAGAGGTTAGATAAAAATCGGGTGTGAAACTAGAAGTCACATTGCATGACTTAGTCTTCCCGAGCTTCTTTTTAGATGAGGAAATCTTCCGAGGAGAAGAGAAAGACGTCTCAAACTTTGTCTTTAAGTCTGGGTGAATCCACATGATTTCTTCCTTCTTGGTTGTGACAGGAACAAGTCCGTCATTCTGTGCTGGTGGGATGTTTATAACTTCGAGAGTTGCTTTGGGGATAGGAACAATCCCACTTTCCACCATTAAGGGAGGGAAGTCACCGAACTGCATTGAAATTACATTTGTTGTGACTGTTTTGTCTTTGGGTGTTAATGTCACAGCTCCTGATTTAATCATCTCTTGAATCTTCCCTTTTAATACATAGCAAGACCGGATTGTATGACCCAGCATTCTATGATATGGACAGTATTTTGGATGATCTGTCTTATTGGCTTCATCAGGCTTTTTAATTTCTGGCAATTGAATCTTATTACCTTTGAGTAAGCATTCAAAGATACCCTGAACATCGTCATCATCGAAAGAATATTCTTCTTTCGGCCGAGGAGATCTCTGTTGTTGATTTGTTGGAGCTGAAGTAGCTTGGGTAGTTTTTACTTCTTGACTACTGTTTTGGAGATTGACTTCAAGAGCTTCTTTCCCTTTGCGATTGTTGGGTCGAGTACTATTGCTAGCACTCTGATTTGATTCTTTGGGAGCCATTTGTACCCCCAGACCCTTGAAGGTCTCAGCACTGACCTCGGCAGCCTTGGCACTGATAATGAAAGAAGGCCAATCTTGGGACTGAGTGGACCCTGTCCACATACTGATAATTGGTAAGAGGTTCGACTTGCAAGTGTCGATCGTAACAGCATCGGGAGTTCCAAGAGGCATTTTGAGGGCTTCTCTTCTGAATCTCTCAATGAATTCCTCAGTGGTCTCATTATTCTTCTGTTTGATTCTTATGAGGGCCGACATGGTCATATCATTGAGTCCTTCGTAGAATCGTTCAAGAAATATTTGCTTAAAACCGGCGAATGAGGTAATGCACCCATCAGGGAGACTTCTATACCATTCATAAGCCGTTCCTTTGAGACATCCAATGAACACCCGAGTAAGGAGGGCGTCACTTGGTTGCAATTGATCAGTCATTACTTCAAAATGATTAATGAACTGACTTGGAGAGGTTGTCCCATCATAGAAAGAGATGGTCGGAGGTTTGTATTTTGGTGGATACGATACCTGCTTCCATTCTATCGGATAAGGCTGTTTGATGCCTAACCTTTGTAAACCATCCTTCTGTTTGAATGCCTCGAATTGAGTTTTGAGATTCTTCAATTCTTCAGAGACAACTCCCGAAGATTGTGGAGTTGTGGTTTGTAGAGTGTAATTGGGAGGAGGGACTGCAGCATATGTACCACCCCCAGCTCCAGAGTGACTTAGTGTGGTTTGTACAGGAACATTAGATTGTACCCCCGGAATAGTAGAGGGTTCGGGGTTTGGAACAACAGGGGTATTCAATACCACTGGTGGTGCTGTCTGTTGTTGAGCCTGCATTAGAGTGTGCATAGCACTCAATGTATCTGCCATAGCTCGTAATTGTTGTTCTAAAGAAGAAATCCTCTGTTCATGAGCCTCATTGCTAGTCGAAGGTTCATGATCACTTTCTGCCATGTAAGTGGTAATCATTCGAGGAATAGATGATGAAACAGTCTGTTCTGAATCATCACTGTGTGAATCAGTATCTTTCCCAGGGCTTTTTTACTGGAGTCAATACTGGAAAATTGGACTCTCCAAGGAAGTCTTCTGTGATCTCCGGATTACCACTTGGATGAGAAGAAGAAGAGGCTCTGGTCAAGGCTCCGGTCCTGGATCGAGTGCCGAGATAAACACCATCTTCAGAGTCTGATATAGCATCAGACCGTATGCTACCCCCAATATTTCTGGAAGTCATGTTGATAGAAGCATAAAGAGGTTCATCTTCATCCAACATTGGTTCATATTGAATCCGTTCAAAAATAGATTGTCTTTTTGGTGAACAACAACATTGAATGACAACCCGAGGTTGGAAGTCACAACCATGCTTTTCATGGCGAATATGGGCAATGTCATAGCCAGATGAAGTGTCAATTCTCTGTTTATTTTGCAAATATTCTCGGAGATCTATAGGAACAGATTGGGAAGTATTTGAAGATAGTTTCTGTGTAGAAACTTGTCTTTTGTTCTTTTGTCTTCTTGGTTCCTGAGTGTATAAAGACTGATTAATTTGAGCCACATAGTTCTTGGCATATTCTGCATCAGGGTCTAATATACTTGTCTCAGTGGAACTGAACCGATTCTGATTAAGCTTATTACGAAGATCCGTAGGAGATTTGACTTTGATATCAGTCTTGGATAATTGTAATTTGCCTTTCTCAGACCGAAAAATTTTGAGAGAAGGAAGATGAGTATTATTCCGACTAGGAGTCGGTAATAATCCATCTTTGGAGGAATTAGCCAAAAGACGTTTTCCATTATTTGATCTAGTAAGAGTACTAGTCAAATTAACTCCAGAGGTAAAGACCTTAGGAGTAGAGGAGTTGACTAAAGAGTCTTTCTCCTTGGTTGGCACAAGATGTGCAAGTTGAGGGGGAATCATTTGTATGTTCTGTGGAAGAGAACCCCCAATCTGATTTTCAGAAACAGTCAAAGGACTGTATTTGTTAGCATATGCTGACTTCAGTTTGGACTTCTGGTCATACGCTGCCTTTTTATTAGCATACACTGGTTTTGGCTCGGCGTACGCTGCCTGATGTTGGCTTTTGTACACTGCCTTTGCCGTATGCTGCCCTTGGAATGCCATACGCTCAGAGTCATCAATGGCTAAAGAGCCGACTGCTGTCGTAAGAATAGAGGGAGAAGGGACCTTGACATGTCCAGAGATGGTTTTCCTTGTACACGCTGACTTGGTTAAAGAACCAATTTTGTCAGCGTGACTAGGGGAAACCACTGTTGCCGTGTTCCGAGAAGCCGAAGTGTACTTCATGGAAGTTGAAGACGTGTTCTTGTCAGCATGAGAAGTGACAGAAGCGTCTCGAATTGCTGCAGAAGACTTAGGGACATAGACGGAGTGTCCCTTCTTCTTGGCAACAGGAAGAGCGGAGGAAGCAGTGCGGCCCTCCTTCACCTTGAGCATTTCTTCATAAGCCGATTGGTCGAATTGTACAACCATCGTCTTCTTCGTCAAGCCGATCGACGAAGTATCGCATTGAGTTGTTGCTATCTCATTGGATGAGACAGCTTTCCCCAGCAGAGTCGCCAATTTGTTTTCCATAAATAAATTCACTTTATTTATTTTGTATCTGAGAAAATTACAACTGTAGGAATCTAATCTAGAAGACGATTACTTTATCCCTTGGACGATGCGATGAAGAAAAGCTCGAATTTTGAAGAACTTGGACAGCAACTGGGCAATCTCTCTGTTCTCTCTGAAAATGACCTGTAGTCCCTGATGAAGATGAAGAAACTCTTTTTTATAGAGTTCAGGATAACTGTCCTTAAGCATACGCTCAGGTAGTTACTTGACGTGTGCATAACTGCAGGGACGCGTGGCGAATTCTGATGGAGACACATTAGCGTGCGGTTGAAAGTAGTGGAGCATGTTCAGGAGAGATTGATGGCCTGGATGCCACGTTGCATAACTTCTAGAGAAGTAGATAACTGGTACAGGACACGTGAGAACGTGTGTTGACTGTAATCCTAGATATGGTTGTTGTAATACGCTGCCTTGTTGAAGGGGAGTTTATACGCTAACTTGGACAGCGTAGTGCCATAGGAAAATCATACGCTCACTTTATGGGCAAGGAGTCATGTGAGGTCATACGCTCACTTAGTTAACAAGAAATCATGTAAGGTCCATACGCTCACTTGACTGTGTGAAGGAGGAGTCATGTGAGGTCCATACGCTCGCTGGAGAAGTGGCCACGTGGCTATCATCAATCTTCTTTGGTACACCATAGCTTCCCATAACTGACAAAATCTTCTCGAGCGTCGTGACTGCGGATTTGACGGCTGACAGACTGTCAAAACTGACAGTAATGATGGCTTTTGTATTTATGAAGGCTGCTGAGTTGTTCTCGTAAAAGACAAAACCGGCTCTTCGAAAACCTATACGACGGTTACTTTTCTCGTGACAGCTGTCTTTGCATGAAAGATGAAGTGTCAGATTCATTCCTCATTTAAACATATGCTGTGCTGTCACTTCAGTAAGTAATAAAATATTTACTGAGCGTATGGCTTTTGAATGACCGTATGGCTTCAACTGACATCTGTCTTTAAGCGTATGGATGAAAATGACAGCGTGTCATAATTTTCCACATCCTACAGCGTCAGTAATGGGCGCTGGGCTAGTGGCCTCACTGCTAGTGCTGGCCCTTGATACGGTGCTACCTCTGGAGCTGGCAATGCCGGAAACTGTTGAGCTGACCCTCCTGGTCTCTGTATCTGTGGGCACGTAGCTATACGATGGTATAAACCTCCACATCTCAAGCACTGCCCATTCACTGACCGACACACATCCCGAGTGTGCCCTCCTTTACCACAATAAGTGCAACCCACTGGTACCTCATGATGTTGCTGGTGTCTTAGTTGCTGCTGTCGAACTGGTGCCGTCATAACTGTTGTGACCGGAGCTGCATCACGAATAGGGACGCCAGGTGCTGGTGCTGACGTCCGAGGTACTGCTCCTCCTCCTCCAGCACTCTGCATATGAGACCTCTTCTGGCCTCCAGTCCTTGCTGATAACCTTTGAATAGTAAGCTCGTGCCTCCGAGCCGCCATCAATACTGTATCGAATGTTTGGTAGTCGTGCCCCTCGACCAGCTGCATAATCTCTAAGTGAAGTCCCTGCTGGAACCTCATAGCCTTCCCTGGCTCTGTAGTTACCATCATCGGTGCAAACCGACTCAGTCTGCAGAACTCAGCTGCATATCCATCCACCGTCTTACCAGCCTGCTTGAGACTGATAAACCTCTATTGTAGCTCATACCGAGCTACCATGCCAAAGTACTTGGCCTTGAATCTGGTACTAAAACTATCCCAAGGAACAAGACGCCTCATTCCAACTTCTTCTGATGCCCACCAGTCGTGGGCGAGATCCTGAAGTAACAGTCTGACTTGGTCAACCTTCTTTTCTGCTGGAACCTTCGTTGCTGTCAATATGGCCTCAATATTCTGAAGACAAGCATCCGCTGTAATGGCATCCTCCGTGCCATCAAAGTACCTCGGGTTAAGTCGGCAAAACCTCTCCGACGCTCCTGAATCATTTCTGACACTCCTCTCAAGAGCTAGCTGTAACCCCTGATTCAGTAACACATTCTGTTCTTGCTGCTGGGTCTGATGTTGCTGTTGGGCTACCGTCTGGTGTTGCTGGGTCTCCAATAACCCTCTGATAATCTGCAATAGTGCCGGTGCGTCTAGTACTACTGGTACTACCGGCATCACTAGAGGTACGGAAACCTCTGGCCTCTGTGGCTCAACTGGCTCATGCTCGGTAACGTTCCCGATGTGAATCTGTCCAGGTAGAGGGGCTACCCCTTGCTGATCTCCAACTGGTCCCTGCTCTACTGGATTCTCTCCCATGCCGGCTCCTCCAATAGTCGAGAATGATGTGCCCCTAAAGGAAAGGATACATGGTATCAAAAGACAGGACGGGAAGGAATCGAGGATGATAATCAAGTTAGCAATCAAGGTAGAATAAAGAGAAAACGAATCAGGAGATCAAGGGGAACATGTTTTGATTGAGACTCCTATAATCGCAACACCCCACAAGTCTAAAAAATAGACCTGTATGGGCCACCAATAAAATCTTGTCATGCCCCATTATCGGAATAATGAGACGGACTAGGCCAGCTACTCCATATGAGGTATATAAATGTCATACGGCGATCGTGGCTGTCAAGAGACAAGGGGGTACATGCTACAATCAAGTCTCCTATAGTCTCACAGAGCATCTATGTCTCAATCAATCAAAACAAGAAGCAGTAAATAATGATCATATAAGACAAAGCAGTAAGACGTCCCCGACGCTTTATCAAAATGATTCATGAGACTAGCTACACAAAATGATAAGCTAGTACCGAGAGTCAATAGTACATAACTATAGTCAGCTGCAGTCTGATTTAATTACAATTATGTAAGGAACTGAATGTCCAGAACTGTCGGCTAAACAGGTGCCGGTGGCTAAACGCCAA
The DNA here is from genome assembly GCA_029216955.1 of Iris pallida. Taxonomy (NCBI): domain Eukaryota; kingdom Viridiplantae; phylum Streptophyta; class Magnoliopsida; order Asparagales; family Iridaceae; genus Iris; species Iris pallida. The sequence continues at coordinate 23,458 of JANAVB010027014.1, read as the reverse complement.
GTACAAAATAGAAGATATCAGAGCGGTGAAGAAGAAACCCACTCATGGTCCCTGGCGCCCATACTCCTGGTGTGCACCATTGTTCGGGTAGAAGGCTGGATCCTCTGGCGCTGCTACGAGATCTGGCCAAACAAAACCAGCGGGGTCAGGCCCCGAATAGTAAGTACCACAAGGGAGCACAAAAGAGTGAGATAAAACCCAAGCATAATGATAAGACCTGATTCACGAGTTATAGGCTTATACCATATCATCGAGACAATACGACACCCTTACAACCAAACAAGGACAAACGGTGCCAATATCATACCGAGATAAGATATATCCTATAACCATGGACAGGTGAAAGGGTTTCTGATCGCGACTTCGGTCCATAGCCTATCACAGCACAATAGCCCAACCCAACAACCAAACAAGGACACGGGTTGGACCACGCACCACGATAGTCCATGTTCCTCAGTTGCTAACAGAAGAAAACATATCACAAACAAGTCGGATTACAAGCGGCCAATCAATCCTACGGCTTTCTATGATTTGTCTGGGTTATCCCAGTAATGCAATATAGGAATCCTCAGATCATGTCAACCCAGCAGGGCTAGCCAATCCATTTAATATACATATATACATAGCACTTTGATTATGCACCGGTCCCCCGCAAGGCCACCGTGCTAAAACATATAACACATACACATAGGAGTCAGATATAGTCATCCACTATAGGCGGATGAAACAATATCCGTGGCGGCCAACCGGCGACACGTCAGGACTGGACCTGGGGTAGCTAGTATGGCACGATCTCGGGATTCGGTTCCCTTCCAATGCTTCTACCGATTTAAGTTGCTTAGATTAACCCTATCTTGATATTGGAATTACATGTCGTGGTCACATGGTCGTCCTCCTATATGTCGTACCATAGTACGTGTACCCTAAGTATGAATCCACATCGGCTTAAGAGTCCCAAATCTAGATCCATGCTTAGTGTAATGCATCAAACAACAATCAATATACCACGACACTATTACTGACCAATTACCATGACTGTGCTGGAAGGTACACATGTATTGACATATAACACGAATGATCACTTAGCACGTAGAGTCACACCTCAGTGCACTTATTAAATAGCACCGCAGTGCATACTAATATTGTATCTCAATACACACTTAGAAAAGGTACCAGCACGTATACATGTAATCAAATCAGGAATACGGTCAAGTCAGGAAGTCACACGGACCCCTCGTGACATAAAAGCCACATATGAATTCTGGTTAAAGTGAGACATGAAGATTCTTGAAGCCAAGACAAAGATCTACAACTTTTATGTTGGGAGTTGGGAGAAATTCTGGCTACAAATCAGCCAAATAGGACATAAAACAGCAAAAAAACAGCCAAAATAAGTACTATGCGGCACTATGCAAGCTACGACACTATTCATCCATGCGGCACTATTCATTCATGTTGCACTATTCCTGCGGCACTATTCATCGTCCCTGTCAGAACCAGGACAGATGAACTAGAAAATGTCCAAATATTGTTTTGACCATAACTTCCTCAAAACAAGTCAAAATCTAACTTTTCAAAGGTCAAAATTTGGTAGAATGAGATTATCTACAACATAGAACAACTAGTTTTCGAAAACAACCAAGTTTGATAGTTCAAAACCATAAAAATCCATAAAATCCTAGTTTTAGAAACTTAGATCTATACAAAACTAGCCATTAAAATCAAAAACTCTAAGAACTAAACTTGTAGATGATGATGAGAAGAACAATATAGACAAATAATATCAAAAGAAAAATCAGGAATGAAAAAAATGCAAGAATTTCTCCATTTGGTGCAAAGTGTACTTGCCTAAATGTTGGTTGAGGAAAATAAATGAAATGAAAAGTGAATGAGGAGAGAGAGTGTGGAAGAGATTATATATAGGGGTTGGGTTAACTCATAAAACCCTAATCTTAACATGACCTAACCATATGACTAATGACATGCTTAAAGGCTACATGCAACAACTAATTAGATCATTTAAATAAAATCCTAACCGCAACATGGTTCAGAAATCTTATCATCGAAGCAGTGAACCACGCCTACAACCAAATAAGGACAAGGGGTGGCACACTATTCCGTGACGAGATACTATTCTATGTCATGGCCAGGTGCAAATACAGGATACATACAATAAAGATACATGTGTCAGATACCATATACAGAAAAATTAAAAATTTATGTATTCCGGGAACAGGGAGTGACAGAGCGGGTCTTCGAACAAGCCGTTGCATGGCTAAGTCTGAACGCCGTCGGCGTTTCGATTCCTCCGATTGACTGAGCGGGACGGGGCACTACAGGTTGGACAACCTAAAGTAAATTCAGGGCCGTCCTGAATAAAAATTGTAAAAACCTGAACTGTCGTCAAGTAATGGGTTGTCCTAAATAAAAAATAAAATGCCTATAGAATTTCTCCTATATAAAAGGGGTTTAGATGTAGTGTTGTTATACTCCATAATTCTTAAATAATAAATTTTGACTTGTCCCCCACTTTATTTACCATATTTCAAGGTGCACCCCACTTTTTTTTACAATAATGTAAGACCTCCCTCTATTTTTGACGGAAATCGTTTATGACTGACGGTCAACTCCTATGACCTAATTTTTTTGAACAAAATACCCCTCTTTCCGTTGTCTTCTACCCCGCTCCCCCTACCGCAGTGCGCCTCCCCGCTATGTTCTCTCTTATCTCCCCTCTCTTTCTTCGCCCTCCTCTCTTTCTTCGTCGTTACCGTAGCAGCGGGGGCGAAGGTGCGCGCAACGGCGGTAGCAGCAGCAGGGCGTATACGATGGAGGCGAGTGCGACATGGGCGAGCAGTGGAGGGGGCAAGCTCGGCTGGGGGGCGCACGACTGGGGCAAGCACGATGGGGGCGCACTCGGCGGTGGCAACGGCAGCATCGACTAGCAGCGGAATCTAACAGAGGGGCAGGGGCGAGCATAGGCGAGGGCGACGGGCCGGGAGCGCTGTGCTGTGTAAAGGCGCACGACGGGGGTGTTGGGGGGGGGCAGTGGCGGGGGTGTCACGTCCCAGTTCTGCAAAACTGATCATCCTCGCAAGGACGTGATGTCGTGCGAGTCTGGGTTACGCTCGCGCAAGGCGAATACCTAAAACAACCAATTATAAGCTAGACGACGGAGACACACAAAATTCAGCAGCAGAAAAAAAATTGAACAACACAAATACAAGGAAACAAAATCATATCTTTATTAATAATATAGCAGAATTACAAAGGCACGGGGCCAAGATTACAATCACTCAACCTCACAATCTCTGTGAATACAATCATTCGGCTCTCTCTCATCTCTCAGTTACAAAAGATTATACGTTAGGGTAGCTGTGAAAAGGCGATGTCCATACATTATGTTCCGTATAGGTGAAGACTACAACACGACTGTATGCCTCAGAACGCCAAGAAACTCTATGCCTCAGCGCGTCCAAGCGAGCTCCGTCTCGAACGAGCAAGTACCTGTAACCTTCGTATAAACTGGTGGGTGTCAGTACACAACCATACTGGTGAGGGGCATCTCGTCCACCCATACAAAACTAACACGTTCATTTAGTGAGTGCAAACTTACTCTCGTGGTCTTTCTAATCTTGTCTTAGGATCAGTTTCATAGTATACTTATATAGCATACTCGTGTTGCAACAACGTAATCGTGCCATAAAATCCATTTGTATAACAACATCGGGGCCATGTCTCGCAACTCAGTGTAACTTATCCATACTTGCCTTATCCCGTTTCAACATACAAATGACTCAGTTTTAATCTTATGAATGCCAACGACTCAAAACATGATGCCACATCTCGTGTCAAAACACGTGTCTCTGCTATAGCCAAATCTTAGGTCCCATAATTCTGTTGCATAACGTGCATACATCCTTGACCCTGCCGTGCATACACTTTTTGACTCAATCTATGTCATACACGCGGATTGCCTATCACGACACTGGCAATTCAAGTCATCTTGGACATTTATGGGTTAGACGATAATTATTTCAGTAGCAAGGTAGCTAGTCCACTGAAAGTCCCAAATCACAAACATTGGGGAGTACCCTTCAGTCAAACTACTTGAAGGCCTCGTAATACCCCATGCTTGTACGTCGGACACGGCGAACTTGTTCCCCTTAGGCCGATATGATCCGGTGCCCTGACGTTTCGTTCGAGGAATTAAGATCTTGTGCACAAGTTGTCCATGATCATGTAAGACTCTACTCAATCTGACGTACTTATAAGACCATTTTTATCTCATCTTTTCATCTCTATGCAGCTCCCAAAACCAGATACTGCATCGGGGACTACCGGTCCCGAGAACTTTCCATTTTACCATTTTATTTTGACTCAAACTCAAGAACGACTATTTGATAGCCCTCCTACTTAACTCAACTTGAACCAACCGTGTTCCGTGCTGTACCACCAATCAAGTCATACTCTATATGACAAGCCTTTGAAGCCGTAAGAACGTGACAATGAAACCGCGGGAACATGCCTACTATGACAATCAAATTGATAGTCTTTGTGTCAACATAAGAACTCTACTTTTTATCCAAGTCGTGGGATCGAAGGACCAAGTGCCAATTTGAAAGCCCAACGTGAAGTGCTATCTAAGCATCAAGTTCAATATTTTTCATGGTCTACACAATTTGACTCAGAACATAATTATTTCCTTTAGCTATGTGGATTTGCCTCTTTTTATTAGCATACCTACTCAGTGCAAATTGAAAACATTCATTTATTAAGTGTGAAGTCAAAGTTGAGGCAAGTTCATAAAGCCACCCACCAAAACGAGGAGTTGTCTCGACCGAGCGGGACTTCGCGTAAGCCGTTGCATAGTCAAGTGTGAACACCATTGCGTTTCGATTCATCATGTTGACCTGAGCGGGACGGTGCACTACAAGGGGTGGGTCTCGGAGTAGAAAACAACAGAAGAGGAATATTTTCGTCTTAAATTGTGGATTCTGTTACTTATGGGCGGATTTGTTAAAAGTGGAGTGACTTATATATTATGGTAAAGCAGTGTTACCCTTAAATATGGTAAATAAAGTGAGGGCAAGTCGAACTCTCTTCTAAATTTCAGAGAAAGCAATCCCCTCCAAGCATCTAGGGTTAGGGTTTTGCAGAGTATGCAGCAGTACCTAGTCCGAGACCGCCTCTTCTTCGGCAACATCGGCGCCGCCGCCGAGGTTCTGTCCGCCGCCTCCCCCGCCGGCGGCGAGGTCACCCACGTGCTCTCCCTCCTCAGCTCCGCCTCCGTCTCCTTCTTCTCCGACTGGAAGAAGGGGATCGACATCCCCACCGAGGAGATCAAGAGGGTGTTCGTCGGCGACGGCGAGGAAGCTTCCCTGTCGAAGAGGTCGCTGCCGCCGGAGAGGCTGCTCTACTCGTTGGAGAGGGCAGGTCCCGGCTTGGGGATCAGGAGGATGGCGGTGCCGCTTAGGGACACGGAGGACGAGGGCCTGCTGGACTACTTGGAGGCGTGCTTGGAGTTCATAGACGATGGGAGGAGGGAGGGGGCGGTGCTGGTGCATTGCTTCGCCGGAGTTTCGAGGAGGTATATTTGGCTCCAAGCCGATAAATTTATCTTCAAGATCGATTCTCGCATGAATTGATGTTTGTAGGCTCCTTCTTTTGCTAACTTGCGATTGATTATATAGAAGATGAAGCAGTTGTACTATTCTCGTCGTATTGGTACTTGGAGTGTCTTGTGAATCACGAGGATGATCTAAAACAAGCAAATTTCTACTCCAAATGGCTTTGCATTTTCTCCCCTCAAAAGTATGGTTTTAGGGTTTAAAGGATTTTGAGTGGTGGTAATTTGAACACTTCAAATCAATAGTATCGAAAGAAACAAACTTTCAGATGATGCATAGGAAGCAACTTGAAGTTCAGGTTGAATTTTTATTTTTTGGGGTTTTGGGAGTGGGTGGGTAAAATAAAGGTAAGAAATGCCAACTACCCCCAGGACCGCAGTACCAAATACTGTAGATTCCTAATGCAGACACCCAAAAATGGCAAACAGGACGATTCTGAATCTCTGATCTTACAAGATAGAAGTTCGACAAAGATATCAATCAAATGGTAATAGAAAGGGCAACAGAACCAATTAACTGTCAAAGTTAAGCATGCATGACCATTCTGTTAGGATTAGCATAAATAGGGAACTGCTATTTTGACCGACATCGGGGGTGCCTGCGACGGCCTGCGGCCATGTGGCACGCCGCCATTGGCCCCTTGGCCTGGGGTGGGCCTGTTTTAGCCGGGGGGGGGGGGGGGGGGGGGGGGGCAATGGCTGGCCGCCACGCGGGCACGGGCCAGCGCGGTCACCTCCCCGCGGGCGGTCAAAATATCATTTCTGGCCTAAATAACCATGCATCACACACACACACACACACAAATGACTCAATTCTTAAGGGTCTGCTTGGATTGAGGGGAAAAAATAAGTAGAGTTAAGTGGGGTTAAATGAGGGGGAGTTAAGTGAGGGGAAGTAGAGTCAATACATAGAACCTTGTTTGGATTGGAGGGAGAGTTGAGTGAGGGGTATTTAATAACTCTTGCTTGGATTGGAGGTTTTGAGTGAGAAGAGAATTAATAAAAGTATGATAGTTACCAAAATAACCTTATTACATATGTCATAAAATTAAATTTGATTGAAATTTTAATTATAGCTTGTCAAAATATCTTCACAAATTGGGAAGGTACGGAGCAACATGTTGAAAACAAAAAAAAAAATGGAAGAAAAATTATGATATTTTATAGAACAAATGAGGGGTATTTATGACTTTTTAAACAAAATCCCTCAATCACCCTCCTTAACCCTCCGATTTGGGGGGTTAAAAAAATGGACAAAAGAGGGTGAAATAAACCCTCACTTAACCCTCTATAACTCTCCCTTCTAAACCCCCACCCTCAAACCAAGCATGGTTTTATTTTTTCCTCATTTATCTTCCCCTCACTTAACTCTCTTAACCCTCAATCCAAGCGGACCCTAAGTGAACTACAACCCAAATAGCGTACTGATTAAGCTTACTTCATTGTACCACGTAACGGGGAAAGCAGAACGGTAGAAGCAAAGTGTGGCCTAAATAACCACACACGCACAAATGACTCATTCTGAAGTGAACCACAACCCAAATAGCTTACTGATTAAGCTCACTTCATTGTACCACGCAAAGAAGAAAGCAGAAAGGTGGAAGCAAAGTGCGGCCTAGATAACTATGGACTTGCCAACTAATGTATCTACCAGACATTGACTGACAGGAAAGGTTTTGTAGCATCAGCAGTCTGGCCTTCTTTACGGAAATTATAAGACGGGAATGCTTAGAAAGAAGTTATTTCAATGGAACAAAATTGAGGAACTCAATTCTTTACATTATTCCGGACCTTAGTATATAAAAGAGTCCCTTTCAATTGGCTTCTTCCTTTTGTGTCTATTGTTTTATATCATATATAAGATGAAGGACTCTACTCTTTATATAATACTAGTTGGTGACCCATGCCTCTTGTTACTCCTTCGAACATTTTATTTTACCCGATAAATGACAATAAACAAAATGTCAAAGTAAATTATATTCCAAACAAATTATATCTATAAATGATAATAGGCAAAATGAACATATACAATATAATGAAATATATTTAATATTTAATTAGGATTTTAGTAAAGTTTCAATATGATGTAAAAGTTGAAAAATAGAGAATAAAGCAATTAATCAACTTAAGAATGAATTTATGCATGAAATTATGGAGCCAACTACTAATTAATTGACATAATAATTAAACACGGAGAGAGTTAATTAAGTATAGAGAGACACAAAGTTCTAAACCATTGGATATGCTTAGGTGTTTTAATCCTGACCATCCTTTGTCTTTATCTTTTTTGGTGGGATCACCCACTCTTCTTTATTTTATAGATATGTGAAGATTTGTGAAGATGCACATCATAGGATGCATAAAGTTAATGCTTCTGATAGACTAATACCCATAGTTATATACATAATTTTTCATGTTCCTCGTACTGAATTTTTGATGGTTCTTCTCAAGATATTCTGAGATGTAGCTGCATATTAATCACATCAGTATTTTCTTTTTCTATTTCTCAACTGCTTTTTAACATTTTCTTATTCTACATTTGTTGCAGTGCTGCTATCATTACTGCTTATCTAATGAGAACAGAACAAAGATCTCAGGAAGGTTCGGCCAAATCTCGTAGTTTGATTTCACAATATACAAATCATATGGATGCATGATACAGTCTTTCTAGAGAAGTTGTAGATATGCTGCATGGCGCCTTGCTGTGCTTACCACTGAAAGTAGACAGAAAAACATATATCTCTAGAACCCTTTATGGATAATTCTGCTTCCTTTTTTGTTGCAGATGCACTTGAATCCCTCCGGGAAGTTTGTGAGTTTGTTTGTCCCAATGATGGCTTTCTTGAGCAGGTGAGGTGAAATTTTATGTAGGATCAGTAATCAGGGCATTTATGATTTAAGTAAAAATATTTTTGATTGTATCTGCTTCTCCATATTGCAGTTAAAATTGTTTGAGGAAATGGGTTTCAAAGTAGATACTGGCAGCCCATTGTACAAGCGCTTCCGCCTAAAAGTACTGGGTAAGTATCGACTATACATAACATGTTCTCTCTCTGAATAGATACACTTATCTGCCAGGATCAAACAATCAAATAGCATTGAATTTTTTTCTTCTGAAATAATGGCTTTTATAATTTACTGAATTGCATGCATGAGAGATGGGTAAGGACTGTATACAAAGTTTATTTGTATACTATTTCATGTCTAGAAAAGTTCAGGTAAAATTGAAGTGGGGAGGTTGTTTAATCGTTTACTTTTGGGAGGGGGCATCAGGTTTTAAGCACTTGGATCTCTCAGTTCTGAACTTTCATTATGTAATCCAAATTTGTAGGTGCATCAGGTTTTAAGCACTTGGATCTCTCAGTTCTGAACTTTCATTATGTAATCCAAATTTATAGGCACCTGTTAGTGTTAATACTAGCATGTCCTGCCTAATATTTATAGAAAAACGGCCCTATAACTACTTACAGTTGAATCTTCACGTCTTAGATATGCTGCATGGCGCTCCTGGAGATGATGATGTGAGAGAAGAGAGGAGCAATTTGGAGATTTAAGTGTTATATAACGGGTTAGCAACATACAGGTTTTACCCATGTTGACCAATTGTGGTTACTAAACCCATTAAAAATTTAAAATGACTTCCCTAAAAATAGGTGGCTTTATAGGGTACATTTGGGAACATAGTTTTGAAAAGAACATGGGTTTGGTGGAGTTGGGCCTCTAAACCCCAGATCACTAAATTGTGATGTGTTTGGGAGTGTCTTTGGAGTTACACAAACCTCTATTTTTAACTCCAAAACACCAGCAAAACTGTAGTTAGCAAAACCCTAAGCCGAGTGAATTTTTTTGGAACTCCATTTGCTTATATCGGTCTTACAAAACTCCAATACTAACTCTAAACTCCAAAACGCCTCCTAGATTAAGGCTATTTTTCAATGAACTTTCGTCATTTCCCACCTCAATTTCAAAACCCAAACTCCAAAATAAACCTAACTCCATTTTTTTTTAACAAAACTTGCTCCCAAACTAGGCCTTACTATGTCACCAGATTGTTTTAGCTCTTCCCTTATTTTAATTTATTAAAAACGGTTCAGTCGGCTAACTACTTGAATAAGTGAACCGGCCCAGGGTTGATTAGAAATTTATGTCCCTGGGTGGATTAAGCAGGGAGAGTGAGTGAGTACCCGACCCAATAACCGTTAATCAGGTCATTTTTGTTAACCACAGTTTATTCAGATAGCAGGTAGGCTTTATAATCATGTTTTGCTGAAATAAATCCAATATTCAACCCATAATTACAATACCTCGAAAACACATACGGAGGCAATCTCGCAATCTTTTGTCATAATGTCCTCAGTTCTAATGAGAGAGAACCTAAATCTAGCATTAGCAGCTGATAACCTAAATCTTGCGTTAACAGCTTTAGCGGCACATCGGCAATCCCTCTCATAATCCCACAAACTACTAATGCTTTTTGTTACACGGTACTTCCACAACGAGATCAGAAAAGGCTTTCACTACTCACCTTGGTATGGTCCGCTCGATGAGTATCCCTTGAATTTACGTTACAAATTTGTGTGTATATATATATATATATATATATATATATATATATATATATGTCTTCGACTGTCTCTGTCCTAACTTTATCGACATCATGTTGGATTTCTGTTTGACCATATATGATTTCCTTTTTGTACCATGTTACCTAGGAGTCCATAAATATGACCCACACAGCGTTGAGTCCAAAAAGGATGGATAAATCCCTTTGAGATGATTGCACAAAGTAAGTTTACATGTGGCAATGAGCTACTATATGCCTTCAAATACATATATAAGAGCATCCACAGTGGTAACACTCCAAACCATACACCAAATCACTTCAAACCATACTCCAATAATTAATTTTGGAGTATTTCCTTTCATGTTGGTACACAATGGTATAGTCTAAATAAACACTCCAAATTGACAAGTGGCAACACTCTATTTGTTTTCCTCCTTATTTTTCTTTCATAATTGACAAGTGGCAACACTCCAAAAAAAAAAGAATGAAGGAGAAAAGTAAATATGGTGGGCCCGCAAGTAATATAGCTCAACTAGTGGACTCTCCAAATTTGGAGAATCTCTTAGCTTTCTACCATTTTTCAAGTGTGGACAAGAGTCCATTAGAGCCATCAAGTGCTACAAAATTTGGCTAAAGACCAAATATAGCACTTGAAATTAGTCCCACTGTGGATGCTCTAACATGGTAATGGATATTATAGGTACAAATGAACGTGGGAGGTTAATTTGTTGGTAAAAGGGCATGGTGGCTATCCAATCCATGGTGAACAACACTATTAATTATTACCAGAAACTATGCAACCCAGCCTAAAATCTTCATACAAAACCCTAGAGAAGTGCGGAACCCTAGAAAAATGTGTAGAAAAGGAAGACCAATGACACCTTGAAAATCTCTGCCAGAAACATCAATGATTAGATTACAATTTACAGAATATTTGTGAATTCTGTATGTGTGTATTCAGCTTGTTGCTCTAATAGTATGAAGAGAAATCCCAAAAAGGTAATGGATTAATGCAATTTTAGTGCTGGAAGGCTTCAGAAATTTGATCCAGATGGGAGTCAAACTGTTGGGTGTCCAGATGCTTATGACTGACAAATTACTCGCAAAGACAATGGAAAGATAAGAACCAGTCTTGATTCCAGAAAAGCAGATAAAAATGCCTACATTTATATGATTAAGATTGCTGATTGCAACAAGTCTGCAGAGTGTAAATTACCTTTGATTTGCTATAACAGAAAGCCCATCAGACTCAAGATTTTCATTACATGTATAATAAGACAGACATAAGGATGCTTGAGTTACTAACATGTGATGTGGGTCTCTCACCATCTAATGTTAAGAATTAACTTAGATATTAATTCTCACATAATTTCTTACAGCAAGAAGTATTATTCATTCCACAAAACACATTTTACTATGTGATGTTTATTAGATTATCGAACTTATCTTGTTTTCTTGCTTTTCAAGGGCATTCAGACCATCATATGTTGAAAGGTGGCACTGGTTCATGGGATGGCTTTATCTGTGTTTTCAGGTCATGCTTATAAAGAGGGAGAGAAGGTAGATAGTTCCATATTCGAGACTGATCCTGGTGCAGCTCCAGCATCCAACTCCTCTGAAGGGGCAACCAAAGGAGATAAGCCAAGAACTGTTTATCGCTGTAAAAGATGCAGAAGAGTAGTTGCCATGCCAGAAAATGCTGTTAGCCACACACCAGGCGAGGGGGAGACATGCTTTGAATGGCAGAAACGCAAGAGTGGCAACCCTTATAACAAGTTCAGTCAAGTGGAGTGCACTTCTATGTTTGTCGAGCCTCTACGGTGGATGACTTCAGGTAATATCCCTCAACCATTTGAGATCTATATTGATCCTTGTGAAATTTTGAACCAGTGACAACTTTGTATGGAGGATTAAACTTTATGTAGAAATGTGGTTGGATTATCTTCATAAGTGTGCATTTTTCTCTCCATAGAGTGGATACTATATAGTTTCTCAAATTGTCAGTTTTTCTTTGATTATGCGACAGTTGAAGAGGGTGCCTTGGAAGGAAAGCTCACTTGTGTCAAATGTGATGCACGCTTGGGATACTTCAATTGGGCAGGCGTTCAGTGTAGCTGTGGCAGCTGGATCACTCCAGCCTTTCAGATCCATAAGAACAAGGTTGATATCAGCAGTGAATCGGCCTGACATCCTCTCCCTTGGAGCTTCCAGTAGATCTGAAAGAAATCTCTTTGCCCCTTGTAGCTATACAAAAGCACTATTTTTTTTTATAACTTGAAAGTTCAAATGGAGGTCTAGATTTCAGAGTTCCTGGTACAGAATAGTTCATCTTCCAGTATGACTTCATGGAGCTGTACAGTCAGGTACCAGTAGAGTGATCGCATAGCATGACATGACATGATATCCTTTTAGTAACAATTTATTTTCTAAGACCAAAATTGCATAATGTTTCACTTGCTTGGATTTGTAACCTTGGAGCAGTAGTATCTGTGTGTATAGACTTGGTTGGCTGATGTGAATATATTTGAGGAACTGACAAATCATGTTAAATTTTCTTCTTTACTCTCTGATGTATGAAATGAGAAAGCTGGTTTCTAGTTTCTTAAAGACGTGAAGGTTTACATATTTGTCTGAAAACATTTGGGGCTAGGGAAAGAAACTTGGTACAAAGGGTCAGAGAGCGAGCTTTAGTTGGATGCGTGCAACGCCGTCAGGTTGTATGCCTGCCACTTAGAACTGGAAAATCCCATAGTCTGGATTCGGTGCGATCATGCAGATCTTGGGATTTTAGACGGGGTAGCATACATCCCAAGTTTTGTTCATCTATCTGGCAATGGGTCCTCTGGTGTTAGATTATATCATTACCAGGTACCAATTTTGAAGCTGAACATAAGAAGAATGCTTGTTCTCATGTCAGGTATTGTCCAGTCTCATGTACAGCGTAATAAGTGATTTATTATTCATCACACAAATCTTAATGTCAACGTATAAATTCATGTTTAACTAGTACATTTTTAATCCCCGGTTCATCTAATGTCAACATATTTGTTGCGTTCTAAGAAGGATGTTGGTTGCGACACTGACGTCGTTTCTAGCCTGGACGAGTGCATGCCTGGCGGAATGGCTGTCTGAAGCCGATGGATAGCAATGTAGCAATCAAAAGGTTCAGATGTCAGCTCCAGTGCAGAGACACTGCCCGTGGAAGGATAATTTCCCTGTTCAAAGTTCAATAAATGTGAATGAGCTAAAAGATTTTTGTATCCAAGTATACAAACCAAACAAGTTATTTGTTTTTTGCCTTTTAACTTTGATTAAGCATTCTTATACCTAAATGAATAATGACAAACAATAGCAACCTATGATGCACATGCACGAACAAATTGTGTCCGTGTCTGTACCCGTGTCCATATTCATCCAACATAGGTGAATATATTGCACCTATCTAAAAATTTCCGTATATGCATCGTGTCCTTATCCATATCCGAACCTGTTAGTGCAACAGATAGCAACACTCAACTAAATTTGAGCTCCATATAAATTCTTCTTTCTAGAAGTAATCTCGTCTTATCTTAGATATTGTGTACACTTTGCCACTTGAAGATGTATGCGATGGGGCAGCTGATGAGGCTGCAGATAACCTTGAGAAATTGATGCCGCGGCCAAATTATCAAACGCCAACTGCCATGAGGAAGATTTCTCCCAACCAAAATGATGCAAGAAAATGAATATTAAAGTACTCAAACTAAATAAACTACTAGCCATTGGAATAAGATTATCCTGAAAAATGCAAAGAAACTAGCACCGCAAACTAGAATAATAATAATAATAATCAATAGCAGGTGTTTTCCCTTTATTTGAATTATCTTCTTTTTTTACAATTCAATTTTAAGTTGTAAAAGTTTGATCAATAACCTCCAATTTACAAGTTGAAACACTTCTTCAATGATCGTTTTACTAAAATATTGAGTACGATGAATATGCGATTTGCAGTCTAAAATACTTCATACTTGTTCTAGTTGAACTGGACTTGATGTCAAGGAATTTGAAACGGTTGGTTCAAGTTATGTTTGATTGAGGAATCTTATCTAGATGGCATTTGATCAATTCAAGGGTTTCATGACATCTGTGACCCCTCTTCTCGGAAATCAAAGCATAAAAGTGGTCTAGCTTTGGAGATACTTTCATAGGTAAAGAAACAGATTTCAATGCTGAATTTGCTGTCAAAATTTTGGATAAGTCTGTCAAAAGTGTGTTGTTCCTAAGTAATTTTTGTAGTGTCCTTAACATTTGTCTTCCGAAACAAAGCCTTCATTTACGTACATGTCAAATATTTCAGTATGCATGTACCTTCATTTACATATATGTCAAATATTTCAGTATGCAAGTAGAAACTGTTGAATGACAGTATCAATATTACATTTTTTAGATTGGTAATTAGTTGAATGGTTCTTTCAGTTAGAGAATATCCATCTCCTCTTCTCTGCTATAGTTCTTCTTCCCCAACTGCAAAATCTTTGTTGGCTACAGCTTTCAATGTACTATTTACCAAGGACATTCGCCCCTCATAATCTTGAAAATTTATAACATAAACTACTATAATCAAGAGTCACAAATCAGAAAAATAGTACTTCATAGAGAACTACATAAGTTATGTACATCAAATCGAGCTCAAATTCTAAATCTATATATTCCTGATCTCCAAGGTTTTCCGATTCATGTCAGAAGGCAGTCCAGTTAGTACTGCACTTTCAATTCTTGGGGCAAAAATGGATAATCCGTGTCCGATACATCGGGCATTCTGATACGCCTGATAGCTAAAGGTGCGCCTTGTGATACGTACGCTTTGGATTGACACCTATACGAGAGATGGTGTCTGGAACATGCTTTCTGAGGCTAACACGGGAGAAGTTGTCCTACTCCAATACCTCTGTTGGCCACAACCGCCTCCACATTGATATCTCATCCTTGTCGCGGAGCTTCCTGATCCCTCCATAGAATCCGTCTGTTTCGTTCCCTTCCTCCCTGTGATCCTTCCGGCTCACGGTGGTCTGCCTCCATACTGAGTCGGGCGTATATTGGTTGAACTCTAGCATTACAGTATCTGTCGCCAGAGGAACGAACAGAGAGAACATAAATGAAGTTACCATAACTCAAGTTGATGAAATGAGCTGATGATATAGTCATAGTTCAACTTTGTACTAAGGTTCGCACTATCGGTATCGGACCCTTCCTACAAGTATCGGGATCGGGGCAAGGACGGAGTCATAATTTTAGCTTATTCCGAACTAAACTTAAAACATGCTGAATTTTTTTTAACACAAAATATATTTACTTAATAATAAGTTAAACTAAACATTCAACACATAATTATTTAGAATGCCATCATAATCTAAATGTGTGAATCAAATATCAATTTTAAACAAAAAATAGTTATCAAAATGACATAGGATGAATTTCATAAGTAGACATGTTGTTTAAGACAATTAGGAATACCAAAGGTCTGAAGGAAGAAGCCGAAGAGAAAAGTCTTGATGAACTGCTGAAATGATTTTGGATTAAAGAAACCAAATCCAACAGCTAGAACAGCCCCAATCCCATGTATGCAGTGTTAGTGGTCTGGCGAGCTAAAGTATTTATATATTTTTCACCTGGACTGCAGCCCACCTTAGCCAACTAATAGCGGATCGGAGGGAATCGGCAATTTCAGATCGAAGTATCGGATTTTTGGGTATCAAAAAGCAAATAAACTATAAATAAAAATTTAAATTAAAAAAAAAGTATTTTGTACATTTAGGCATAATTTTAATTAGTTTGTGCTTTCTTAGTACTTTTGAAATTTAATTGTCACCATTGTTGGTTGATTTACCTACGATAAAAAAGATTTCTTTATTTATATGCTTTTACAACTTTACGATGCATTAAAATCCTTGCTAATTGGTCTTTTTTTTTGTTCATTTTCTTTTGCCAAAATGACTGAAAAAGAGATCCCCAACGTTAGTATCAATAGCGGTCAGTATCAGATCGGGATATGTCAAATCGTATCGATATCGATTGTATCGTATCGATATCGGCCGATACTGCAAACTAAGCTTTGTAGCACCAGAGCCACTAGGTTACAATTCATAGAATTCAATTCAATTCCTTGTGAACTGGTTAGGTTACAAGTATCATGCATACTAAATTTCAAACCTTGTCACTGTTCTTTGAGGTTGGATTTTTGCTTCATACTGAAAGAAAGAAGAAACTATTTAGACAACGATATCGAATTTACGGTATTTACCTTCACTAGAACAACGACAGTGATTCTCGTTCCCGGAGCACAACTCCAGATGGCCTACAACTCCATACCACCAACCTGATAAATGAAGCCAAGGAGAGATCATAGTCCATAAGCATTCCATATATCTACAATTGAAGCAATAACTAAATCTTGTTCGAGGAAAATACATTGTAGAACCTTATTAGGCCTCGTTTGGTACACTCTAATGTAATCGTAATCGCAATATAATCAAATGAAAAAAAATTAATTTTTTTTATTTGATTATATTGCGATTACGGGTACATTACAGTGAACCAAACAGGACCTTAATTCCTAAAGACTTTTGATCAGAAACACACACCGTAGGGAAATCCCTTGTTCCTTCTCCATTGAATTTCGATATGATCGCCCGGGCACAGGTCGTTTAGACAGTCCGAGACATGGAGATCGTGTGCCGGGGTGTCCACAGGCGGCGCCCTTAGCCTCTCCCACTCTATTCCTTCCTCCACATTTGCGAGCCTCTGACCATGCGGCGGATACCTATACCAATTAGTTTGAACTAAGTAGACCCTTCAAAACTATTAACACGCAATCCGACGCTTTGAACTATTGATCTCAGTGACACGAACGTGTCAGCAATACCACTCTGCCACTAGCGATAGACCCGAACATTACTACAGGTATTACTTAGCTACGTGTTCGTAGCGCAGTTTGGTAACGGACCGAGTTCGTGTCATGCGTACCTTGCGTGAAAAGTGTCCGTGATCGAATCGTATCTCAGCTCCGCATCGTAACAGGACAGCATAAACCCCACGTGTCCGTTCTGCAGAGGAAACAATAGAATCATTAGAAATCTAATTTGTTCACAAGAACACACCACACTAGCTATCGAGCACTCCAATGCACCACCTCGCGGTTGTACACTTGGGCAGGGAACCAGAACCTGCCACTCTCGAGCGCGAGATAGCAGGCCATGGCCGAATCTGCGGGCAGGCGGCCGCGACGGCCAGCCGCCCGCCTGCCGGACTTGAACCACGAGCACGGGCAGAACCATCTCGGGCTCGCGACGGCACTCCCCGCAAGCCCATTGCCACTCCCGGACTCCTTTCTTGATGATGCCAAGTAGGACTGCCACCCCTCCTTCGCGGCTCTGGCCGCCATGACCCTCCCCCACCTCTCCTTCATGTGCCTCTCCCACAGGTGGTCGCTCCCGCACCTGTCCCTCGCGGAGGTGCACACGCTCGCCATGCTGCACAGGCCGGCCGGCGGGAGCTTCGCGAGAATGCAGTCCAACGCCAGCTCCGGGAGGTCCAGGACCGTCGTCGCGTCCGCCGCCTCCTCCTCCTCTACCACCGCATTCTCGGTCCTCGAAGCGTGCTCGTCGGCAAACATCGCGTAGGGATAGTTCGAGATTTGCGCGACGACCAGCCGGTAGTTCTTCGCCCACCGGAAGGAGTGGCAGAACGACTCTTGGCACAGCAGGACCACGAGGAGCCTCAGCTCGCCGACCCACGAAGGGAGGAGGTTGGCGAGGAGCGGGTTGCCGAGGAGGAGGAAGGAGAGGGAGGACACGAGGAAGAAGAACATAATATCAAGTTATTTTTCTTCTTCTTCTTCTTCTTCTTTAGGAGGAGCTAAACTTAGTGGTGCACGTAACACAAGTGATGATCAAAGAAATACTAATAGCGAGAGTTGGAAGGAATGGATATAAAGCAAGAAGTGGGTCTCTGTCAGCTCAACCATGACCAAGCTGGCGAGCTTTAGCTCCAGATGTGGGAGGATGGAGAGAGTGACAGAGAGGAAAAGCTTTGTGGAGTCTCTATGCTATGTGTACTTACTACTTATATGGTTATGGTTAATCAATATTTCCAAACATAAAATTTTATGAATTATTTTGTACAAGGGTATTGGGTTTATGTTCTAATTAGACTTTGGGTACTTGATTTGGTCGTATTTTTTACTTTGGGTACTCGTTTTTTTAGTGACATATTTTAATGACTAACATTCGTCGTTAAAAGACTCATTTCGTCATATTGAAAGTCCAATTTCGTCACTAAAAATATCGAGTACCCAAAGTCTAAAACGGACAAACCCAGTACCCAAAGTCTAATTAGGTCATAAATTAGGTACCCTTATACAAAATAATCCAGATTTTATTGGAGGAAAGAAAGTTTAATGAAAATGAGGCACAAGAAAAAAGTTTCAGCAAATTACATCTATGAAATATTCGTCACAAATTTATCAGACGGTCTGACAGAATTCTTATGTATGCATATATTTTCAATCTAAATAATTAGTTGTGGTGTAATGGTAATATATTTGATTTTGGTTGAGGAGGTTCGTACGTGTTCGATCACATTGGGTATGTTTATTTTTTTTGGCAAGAATTTCAACAGACGGTCTGACGGGATCCTTACATGTACATATATTTTCCTTTTAAATAATTAATGAGTTTATAGTATAATGGTAATACATTTAGTTTTGGTTCATGAGGTTTTTGCAAGAATTCCATCGGACCATCTGGCTGAATATTTCGTGAGATTAATTTGCTGGAACTTCTTTTTTCTGCCTCCATTTTTTAAAACTTTAATTTTCGCATATAAAATTTTCTGGGTAGAAAACAAACCAACGTTATATGTTAAACTTTTTTAACACCACCCTTCGATGGTAAAATATTATGAGAACCTGCAAAATACCTATACATGGGTGAGCATAGAACGTACACTTTAGATAACAATAATGTTAAATCTACAACCAAATTATTACAACCATCTTACAACCCCTCTCTCTCCCACCCAAGCCAACTAGAAGCATGATCATGCAAGATACCCGCATGTGGAAGAACCGAGAGCATTCACTTGGACTAAAGTACAATAAAAAGAGGATTCATGCAGGAAAAATCAAACAATATAATTTATTTAATAGTGGAAGAAAAATGGGAACGAGGGTAGCTTTCGTTTGCCATATTAATTAACCAATATTTTCAAAAAGAAAAAAGAAAAATATAGGAACATGTTAATATTATATATTAAACCTTTTTAACCTCATATATAATATATTAAACCTTTTTAACATGAAGGAGGTTGATTAACTTCTTGCTACCAAACTCCCACCTTCCCTTAGATATAACTGAGGGCTCACCTGATTCATCCCTGATCCCTCCCTCCCTCCCTCTGATAACCTTGATGAGGCTCCAACCCTAATATCTTAAAATATAATATGATTTTTATGTGACATTAGGTACAAGACAATATCTTTTTCACTTGATAAGATTGTATTCACGAAGGACAATAAAGTGAAAAAAACTTTCTCCAATGTAAAAATATTAAAATATTTTTTTTTTTGACTTGGAAGATAAAGTATTAAGATATATATTTTTTTTTTTTCAACTTTTAAGACAACTACTCATTTTTTTTTCTTCTAATATTTTTTAGTCATAATTGATGATATGGAAGAGAAGACATTGTCAAGTACTTTGTCTCGAACAAAACAGCCAACTTCACAATATTTTCTGAATAAAATTTCGTCATTTCTACGTGACAACAATTTTTTTTTTTTTTTTTTCGGGTTGGAGATGCTCTTACTTGCAACTTCTCTGGCTTGCTGCAATTATTGTGGCTCAACTAACACTATTCAATATTGTGTATTGTCCACTAGTGATCCCTCAATTATCAGTGCTTCCATGTGCACATTGATATCACAATAATGCTTTACATGTCATGGTCATATCATATAACTGTGCTCACAAAGTATGTGGGGGCTATTCTTTCAGAGATTCTTCATAGCAACTCTTGTCTAAACTTTTTTCAGTTATGTACATGTAAACTATCCTGAAGTTTATATATATATATATATATATATATATATATATATATATATATATATATATATATATATATATATATATACACACACACACACACACGCTATTAAACATTTTTGAATGTTTTCGAAATAGTAACTATTGGATCTATCATTTTGGACCGTATAGATGTGTTCAAAATTTCGTAAAAAATTGATAGTTAAAAAACTAATATATACAGTAAAAAAAAATAGATCTAATAATTACTATTTTTGTAAATTGGTAATGATAGGGAGTTAGTTCCAGTTTAATGATAGGGAGTTAGTTCCAGTTTAACTTGTGACAGAGTTTTACTTGATTATTAAGCAACGTTTTTGGGATCGAAATGGATGGCGGGGAGCCGAGATCCATTAGAGCATGTACGCTACTTTGAACTGATAAACTTACAATTCGAGATCCATTTCTTATTAGTTAATAATTAAGAAATACATATAATGCTTGAATAAGTTATGGATCCGGCTAAACACATCCTACCACTTACTTTACACACCCTATTTTTTTTATAAAAAAAATAAAAAAATAAATTTCTATTCTAACCTCCCCCTCCTCCTTCCCTCTGATCCGCCGATCCCGACCCCTCCGCCTCCCGCTCCTCCTCCCGCCCCCTCCTCCTCCCTCCTGATCCTCCTCCTCCGACTCCAACTCCTCCCTCCTGATCCTCCTCCTCCGACTCCACCTCATCCCTCCTGAGGGGGCGGGAGGAGGCGGAGGAGGAGGAGGAGGAGGAGGAGGAGGCGGAGAAGTCGGGGTCGGCGGAGCGGGAGGGGGATCAAAGTTCATACTTCTTTTCTTGTCATTTGACATTATTAACCACAATCCTAAGGTTCTCATATGATCATGATGGAAAGTATGTACTCTTTTTGTTTGGTTCGCGGAAAGGAAAAAGAAAGAAAATCAATTTCTTGTTCTTTTGTTTTCTTTGAAAAATTATAATTTTTATTTATTTATTTTTTCGATATTTGGAGAGGACAATAAAATTAGAAGGAAAAATAAATTTTTTATAGTGGAAAAGTGAATTCTTGATTGGATGGAAGAAATCACTTTTTATTTATTTTTGTTTCCTATAATTTATTTTTTCTTATAATTTTTTTGACATAAAATAATTTTTTTTTAATTTCATGATTCCGCCAACGAGGCCTTATATCATTCCGTCTCCAATCAACTATGATGACGATTTAACGCACGCTATTTTAGAATGACTCATTTTGTCAACATCGACACGATAACATTTTTTTTTCTCTCTTGATACTGTCTCCATACTTTGTGTTGGATGTGTGATGAAACCAAGAAGACTACTATGCTTCCAAAGTAGAGAAATAATTAATTTTTACAGCACCCAACAAACTTTTCTTGGATTGAACTAATAATTGTGGTTACTTACAGAAAAAGAATAATTTGGGTATACGTGTGCTAAAATACTAGTGAATTCTGAAAAGCTACTTACACATTTGTTACACTATAATTTTTTCTTTTGAAATACTTAATGTTTGGTTTCCTAAAACTTTTGCTGAAAAAAATGTGTTTTAAGTTTCAACCTCCTCGCTATCCCCGCTGCCATGATTCGATAATTTTGAGTCTGACACATCATTTGTTGACACATATCTAACTTTCCAAAGATCTTGAGACTCGTGATCAAACCCATCCAACGTTCATGGAGACTTCGTTCCTAGTATTGGGTTCAAATCTCGATTCGAGGTGCGTGAAAGAACAATATAAAATGTTATGAAGCGTTGGCGGAAATTGCAATTAAGGCGACGAAAAATAGATGTGAAACCGGAACTCAAAACAGAACCAAAACAAGCAGCGACGGTACACCACGGTATACCGGCGATATACTAATTTTTTGAAGTTTTGTTCTGGAACCTTTTCTGAAGGTCTAGCGGTATACCACATGTCAGAATTTGATTCAGACGTGGGCCCAAATCAACATGTATTTTTTATCGTGTGATCTAATCTGGACGACTATGATTATTGTTGGGCTAATTTAGGGGTTCCTATAACTTATATATGGAAGCTAAGGGAGTTGCTCGTGGAATGCTCACAAGAGAGATTTAAGAAGACAAGTCCATAAAATTTAAGAGAAAATATGTGCTTTGCTCTTAGGGCTTCCTTTTCGAGATAGTCTAAAAATATTATTTGTTCGTGTAGGACCGTTGAGCACCTCTAGAGGGGGATGAATAGAGTGAGTGCGAGTGCAGCGGAATAAATCACCGCTTAAAAATTAAAGGCAGATAACTACGGCAGTGAATAAAGAGACAATAAATAAATGTTGCAAGAGATCAGAGAATCAAACTCAGTGAACACCGCGATATATACTGGTTTTCTCTTGGAGGACTAATCCAGTCGCAGGTACTCTTGCCTACTGTTAATCCACTATTCACAAAGCTAATTGAGAGCTTCTAGTCTATTTACAACACCGTGCTTGGTAACAAGTGCATGACCAACTTTACAACACCGTGCTTGGTGACGAGTGCACGACCAACTCCTAAAACAGAGATGATTTCTGAACTTGAACGACCTCTTTACAACTCTGAGAACCAAAAAAATTCTAAATCGAATCAATATTACTGGCTTTGGCTAAGAGATGTATAGGTGGAGTATGAAAGCCTTTAGAATACTGAAAAATACTTTAGGAATAGATAGAGAGAAGAAATGGTGAGTGATTTGAAAAAAAAATTTCTCTTCTATTTATAGGTGTTTTTGAGAACTGAACTCGGACAGAGTTTGGGTGGAGTTCGGATGCAAAGATTTCACAAACGAACATTGCATGCAGATTTGGAGCTAACAAACATTTGAATTTGAAACGACCGAACTCGGTCCGAACTCGGACCGAGTTCTGTCTAAGTTCATTTAGTAATGTTTTGTCAAATTCTGTTGCATATGATAAATGAAACTTTTGGTAAGTGGACTTTGAATGAATGGGTAGGCTTTATAGAAGAGTGGACTGTGAATAACCTAAGCCAGTAATACTCAGTCGATTTTACAATTTGTATCCTAGACTCAATGAAGGATAAAATACATAATAAACTGTAAAATGACTCAGACTGATTCCAGTACATAAGTGCTTCGGGATGATGATTTTCATGCTTGCTGATGTTGTAGTACACTATCTGATATTGAATTTACTTGACCTGAAATGTTAGC
>JANAVB010027013.1:0-22713 GCA_029216955.1 Iris pallida | reverse complement strand
TGAGTAGTTAATATGGTTGACAGAAAGCAGTTAAATGATTTTCAAGAATAGGGCTTAATGTATCTGTAGACTACTATTTCAAAGATATCATACAAAAGGATATTTCGAATTTAAGACATGAATACTGGGTCTTAAGCTTGTCTAAGGAGGAAGTGGTAGATGTGGGAGGGGTAAAGTGAAACCATGTTTAGTTGTCACTTTCAGTTTGCTATAAAACTAAAGATAATTTGAAAGACAAGACTACCAATCAAGCTTATATGCTTGTTTTTAATCAAAGAGGGGCGACATGCACCCATATAAATATGTCTAGCAAATTCAAGAAACATTTGGGAATTTTTGTTAATAATAAAAGGGCTATTTTCACTTTAAATCTTGAACTTTGCCCTATGTTCACTTTACCGTGACATATTGTTGTTCATATGAATACTATGAAGTTCTTAGTTAATTTGATTTTGCTACCTCCCATAGTAGTTAGTACACCCTTGTACCTAACAGATTTATGACCATCTTACCCCTAGAGATAAAAAATATACATCTTCTCAAACTGGGATGGTGAGGGGACTGGTCATCGCCTCGAGGAGGGGGGAGGGGCGCTGGTCAGCGGCGGAGCTATGTCTAAGGGAGGGAAGAAAGAAGATACTAGTAGTGGGTTAGGGTTTAGGAAGGAGAAAAAGATGGTTGTGGTCAGTTAGGGTTTAGGGATGAGGAAGAAGATGGTAGGTTGGTAAGGGCTAGCTATTTCAAAACCGTCACCGTGCCGCCTTAGGCAGCCACCCAGACATCTCAGGTATACTGGCACCTAGGCATAAGAATTTAAGCTGATTGGTTATGAGGTGCCAACCTATTTAGCATGAGGGGAACAACGTTCACACATATAAGCTGTCAGAATGAGGGGAGGGTAATGGCCAACAGGTAACGAACGCTCTTCAGAGGCACTAGCAACCAACAAGTAAAGGGTAACAATCACAATAATACTCGTATCCGAGTTGCTAGCAAGTAAAGGACGTGCATCAAAGCTCAGACGCCTAGTAAGTGTCCTTTCCATCCAATGACACTGCACGTGTCACGTCCATGACAAATCCAACCAAGTGCTAGTCACTACAAGTGAGTCCAAGTCTAGTTTATGCTAATAACTAATTTCAAGAATCAGACTCCTTTTCCTCCACTACAATATTCAATATCTAATACATGGCCAGATCGTCTCGACCGCGTGTCATATACGGATGTGTCCTAGGCTTCCTAGCATCAGGGGTGGATCCAGGTACTACTTGGGGTGGGCTGGAGCCCACCCCCAAATTTTTTCTTTTCCTCTTTTTTCCATATAAATATATATTTAGATTTTTCTTTTGTGGGAGTTAGCCTACACCTAGTCCACCCTAGTATACATTTCTGGATCCGCCCCTGCCTAGCATGAATATATGTTAGTACTTGCTTCCTTGTCCTAGGCTATGTCCATGAGCCTCTCCAATATAACATTTGTAACCACCAACCTAGTTTTTAGAAGCAATAGCACTATCTACATCTAGTATTGATCCCGATCGATACCCAGTCGATCACATCCGAGTTTGACTCGGACGTCCCTGTATCGATGAACTGAAATACAACTTGGCAAGGTATACTTGCATGACCCGTGTTTGAGAAGAGTCAATGTGCCATGCATGTAAAGATACCGCTACCCAAATCCAAATCCAAAAGATGCAACAAGACCATAAAATTGTGAATAATTACTCAGCGAAGTCTAAGAATCCATAATCGGTCCATATTCTAAAAATGATTTGTGAATAATTACTCAGCGAAGTCTAAGAATCCATAATCAGTCCAGATTCTAAAAATGATAATCGAAATTGTGGTTGATGACGACGCGGACATCAAAAGATGCGAAAACTAGAAGCGTAAAATACTAGAAAGCATCGAAATTACGCCATGGACTCACCAGAATAGACATAATCAGAATCCAATCTACGGATTGCCAAAGGAGACCTCGACGCTACAAATCCAACGACGCAACTCCTGAGTCCAATAGACGAACATCTGGTACGGGTGTGTATCAATGACGAAAAGCCATGTTTGTCACGTTCCGATTCTGTCGAATCGATAAGTCGCCACTGGACGTGATGTCGTACAAGCCTAAGTTGTGCTTGTACATTTGTAAAATAGTTGTTTTTATAGAAGTTTACAACGGATAAAACAGAAAAATTGAATAACAACATGAACACATAAAAAAAACTCTTTATTGATAATTTACAACATGAACATATGCTTAGGGGTGAGTATTCGGTTTATTCGGTTCCAACCGAACCGAATAACCGAAAATCGAATTGGACCGAAACTGAATAAGCAAAACCGAAACCGAACCGAATTGGTCAATAACCGAACCGAACCGAACCAAATTAAATCGGTTCGGTTTTCGGTTTATTCGGTTTTTAGGTTTATTTGTGTTTTTTTGTTAATATATATATATATATATATATATATATATATATATATACCTATAATTAATACCTATAATTAATACCTATAGTATATATATAAACTAAATTTTCTTATTCGGTTTTCGGTTTTGGACCGAAACCCAAAACCGAAACCGAAACCGAAACAGAATAAGAAAATTTAGTATTTTCAAAACCGAAACCGAACCGATTTTTTTTTAAAACGAACCGAATCTCTTATTCGGTTCGGTTCGTTTCGGTTTTCGGTTCAAAACCGAATAATGCTCACCCCTACATATGCTCTTGAACAACCGAGTAGAAGAGCATTGGCTTACAACTTGAAACAACAAAATAAGATACATCATTCCATACATTATATTCATTTACTAAAAATAAAGTAAAATTGTCTTTAGCGGAAGTCTTCAAAACGGAATTTAGAAGCTTACAACTGGACGAGCTTTAACGCCTATGTACGTCTCCTTGATTCCCAGCATCTGTGGAGACATGGGTCAGTACATTAGAAATGCACCGGTGAGCGGCGAATTAACCCAACCCACTAAAATCAACACGTTAATCATGTGAAAGCATGCAAGATTATTAATGATCTTTCTATCTTTTCTTATGTCAATTAACAATTCATAATACAAGAATATAAAAATGTAACATGTATCACCAAACGGTGATTCTTACCCACAATCGGTTGTCCTTTCTTGCAAACAAAGCTTACCATATTTTTCCTTGCATAAGACATCAATAACTATGCAACTGGTCTATATGAAGGTCACTGGTGAGCGCACCATCTTGGACTATTCAGGAGATTGCAGTGTTCCCCGTAGTTAGGGCCGGCCCAAGGGCAAGTCAAACAAGCCCGTGGGCTTGGGCAACCCCCATCTTTGGGCAACCCAGCTAGGGCCGGCCCAGGAGTAGCCATCCATATAGAAATAACATGTAAAAAAGCTACAAGTTAGCAACCATCTACCACTTCGCCCACGTGACCCCATCCACTTGGAAATATCAAAGACTTGTGCCATGGATTGGAAGAACTTGCTGCAGGTCTCTCTCTGACTCTCGTCCGTTGCTGCGGGTCTCGCTCATCCGCTGCTCCTCTCACTAGTCATCAACCGGCCAGAAAAGTCAGGAGCTCTCTCTCTCTCTCTCTCTTCCCCCCTCCCCCTATTTATCGATTTCTATTGAGTAACTTTTTCTCTTCGATTTTTTGTAAAAAGATAACTAGGGTTCAAGATCTCCCTTATTTGAAATTTTTCCTTTTTTTTTTTCTATCCTAGATTTTTTGGAACTGTAATTTCTTAGTCATAAGCATATGAAAATGAAAAGGTCTCAATTCTATTAAAAGATTGAAGAGCCCGCAGAATTTTGGATATGGATTTGTTTGTCTAGAATTTTTATATTGATATGTTTGCCTAGGATTTGAATTAGGAAACATGAACCTTCCAAGTTCGAAAGACTTGGCTCTTTGTAAATTTGTAATTGTCATAGCATCATAGGCACATAGCTATTTTTTATTGATTAGGGCCGGCAGAACTTTGGACCAGGACCACAGGTGATGATTTTTTATAAATTTATGACCACCTAACTTTTACAATTGTCTAAATTTGTATTGTCTAATTTTGTCATAGCTAATTTTTTTATGAGAAATTTGGACCAGAGTCCACAGAACTTATAATAGAAGGGTTCAATGCTACATTTTTACCATCGAGTGCTTAATTGGGTTTTGACAAGCATGGGGCAACCAAAATTAGTTCCGTCTAGGTCAACCCAACCCCCCGGGCCAGCCCTCTCCGCAGTGGAGGTAGCTAGCCTCAATGGAGGTCTGGCAATCCCTGTCCCTATACCTTAGTAGTTAGCGCCAATTATACTTGTTACTCCTAGGCCGAATCGGTTCCGTGGCCGCGAACATCGTTTGAGAAAATGGAATTTTGTGCATAAGTTGTCGATGACCATGCATGCATATAAAGCTTAACTATCAAAACATAACATGCAAGATAACAGAAACTTAAACATAACTACGTAACATATTCTCATTTTTATTCTACTTTCCTCGAGCCATCATTAGAAATCTCATACTACAAATTACAAGCATTTTTCACGATCCTATTTCTAGCTAACAAGAGTACCATAATCTATGATTCTATATAACAATCAAACAACATGATGATTACTCTCTTATCTTGATTCTTTTATTAATTCATCATTGGTTGAAGGACACAACAAAGACAAGTAGAGATTATTTTATTAGAGTGTGGATATAAATGAAAGAAGGATCAAAGCCACTCATGATTGAAAAAAAAAATTCGAGAGAAAGGAAACTCCAACACTTCGATCAAGGCCCGCGTACGCAGTCACATGCATTTGCACCAACAGAGGATCAGTAACAGTATTGCTATTCTCTCTCTCCCAGAATTCGATAGAAATGCAGAAATCGATGAAGGCAAGCAATGAAATCCATTGAAAACATCAACAAAAACACATTTATAAAACCAACAGCGAAAGCATAAGCAAAAACGAACAATAAAAAGATTTGAGAAAGAGACTCTTATATAGAGTTCTTCTCCAAGACACGATCCACTGTATTTAGAACTCAATTCCAAAGAAGCCAATCCATAGATAAGAAGGGTCTCGATTCAATTTGTCTTGATCAATCGTTACCGATAGGATTTTCACATAATATCCTTGACTAGGAGCAGGGCACTATATGGGGCTGCGTTGGAGAGCGATTCGAGCGACGGAATTGCGCTTGGACTGTTGGAACGTATCAGGGGATGCTCGATGTGAGCTTTGGTCATCACGGGGAGGTGGGTTCGTCGCGGAGACGGGCTCTAACATCGTTTTGGTGCTAGAGATCGCTGGAGTCGTCGATTCATAGCAGGTTGATTCCTAGCGGCGAGGGAAACGTAG
This sequence comes from Iris pallida, assembly GCA_029216955.1. Lineage (NCBI taxonomy): Eukaryota > Viridiplantae > Streptophyta > Magnoliopsida > Asparagales > Iridaceae > Iris > Iris pallida. Next base: position 17,368 of record JANAVB010027013.1, on the reverse strand, counting down.
CGGCGAGGGGTCGAGGCCTGGTGGTGGACTTGGTGTCTTGCGAAGGAGAGGACGGAGGAGGATGAAGGAGGTGATGGTAATGGTGGAGGAGGATGAAGGGAGTGATGATAATGGTGGTGAAGGAAAAAGAAACAAGGATGGAAGATTGGGGTTGATAATGGTGAGACGATGAAGATGAGTAGAGATGGGAGGATGTGTAGAAGGGGCTCGGTTTAGACTTATTGAGAAGAGCGGGGATAACTTAGTTACATACATAACATAGAAAGAAAAAATAGAAGGAAAAAAATAATAAAAGGAAAAACTAGAAAAGATAATAAAAAGGAAAGGTTAATTAGGAGAATGATAAGGATTAAGGGGTCAAATATGGAAAGTACCGGAAACGATTAAGGGTGGGGGGATTAATATAACAACTAGAAAATTAATTTAAAGATTTCAAAATATTTAATATATGATTCGAATTTCTAAATTAAATATGTCAACTAAAATTTTAAATAAAATCCAATTAAATTAAGGAAATTGCAAAAATACTCTATAATTAAATTAAAAAACTGAATTTTTGGGTTATTACTGTTCTCATTCTTCTCCACTGTATTCTTTAGTATATTTTCATTTTTCTCTAACATTAAGTGAATTTTCTTTAATTTAACATGTCCTTAGTAACTTCGTTATAAAAGTGTTGTTTGGTCAATGGGTCGGCGAATGTAACCCTTTGATGTGCAATCTTATAACCAACCTGCTGGCAATTACTTTTTCTTCCTTGACATTACTGTTTGCCTTATAGAAACAATACAAATGAAACTTTTCCCCCTTCTATTTTCTTGATCAGAATTATTTCTTGGCATGAATTGTTTTTTATCAGGTAATCTACAAGGATTACCTTCGTTAGAGGATCTTGAAGAGCAGGAAGCTACATTGAAGCAATGTGTTGACCTATTTGGGACTATTGAAGCAACTAGAGCAGCCCTTGTTATGCAGCTGAAGGAAGCACTTGAAGAGCAGGTCCCATTTTGACTTAGTGATTTGTTATGTCTAACATTTCTTTAAAACCTTTCTCATACTTGAACAACCACAAGTCCTCACTGTAGTTTGTTATAATAGGAAACAAAGCTGGAGCTAATCTGCAGTCAGATACAAGTAAGAATCTCTGTTTCCTTCTCTTGTTATTGCTTCTTTGACGACCGGGATATCAATCAAGTCCAACACACTGGATTGTCAATCTGCAATGGCAACCACTTGCCCCTTCATATTTCTCCCTTTTAGTTCTCTAGGGGAATAAAACTTTCCCAAGTTGTTTCATTATTCCATCATTAAAATGCAAATATTTCTGTTGGACTTTTATATTTCGTTGTTTTTCGATATTTGTAAGATGGCTCCTGTTCCATGATCATTTAGTAATCATTGTGTCAACATCACAGGAACTAATATGATGTCAATATAAGCCTCTATGTTTACATAGCATTTGATAGTTTAATAGATAAAAAATAATATCATGTTGGAAATATCCTAGGCTTTTTTTGGGGGGTTGGGGGGGGGGGGGGGTGTCGTCTAAAGGTTTTAGAATAAGTAGGACGAAAACATAGTATATGAAATGTAACATCAAACAAAGGTCAAACAGAAATGACGGAGGGGTACACCTTGATACCTAGGAGCTCTAGTTTTTGGTATTTATGACCAATCATTCACATGATGGAGAGATTGAGAAAGATGTTCACATAATTATGTAATTAAAACAAGATGGTTGAAATGGAAGAGTGCTTATGGGTTCAGGGTTCTTTGTGATCACAACTCACAAGATACCTATGCAGTTGAAAGAATTTTTTTGTAGGACATTTATAAGGCCATCCATGCTTTATGGATTGGTGGTGATACATTGGAAGATCAAATAAGAAATGAGCATATTAATGGGAAGCTGGAGATGCCACTGATTGAGGATAAGATGAGAGTTGGTTGAACATGTGCAATGTAGACCAATAGATGCACCGGTTAGGAGTGTAGAAGCATGAAAAAGGGGGATAACCAATAGATGCACTGGTTAGGAGTGTAGAAGCATGAAAAAGGGGATATTACTTTTAATCCCACATCGGAAAGGAGAAGAGGAGAAGTCTCATTCCACTCTATATAAAGAGCCCCCTTGCCTCCTTTGAAAAGGGCACCAAAAAAAAAGAAAAAAAAAGAGCCCGTTTCCAGGGAGCCCGTTCGAGCCACAAAAAGTTGCAACAGTGCCTCTTCTTCTTCTGGATCGGCTGCAAGTTCTTCACTTGCCATCTTGGCAAGAAAAAGTTGGACTACTACGAAGAAGTCCAAGACGGCACGGGCCATGCGCCCTCAATGTGCTATGCCAGCAACCAGCCAGAAACGTGCGCTGAAAACCACGCGCATGACTAATAGCAGGATGTACAGAAGTTGACTCGGGTACTTTCGCATCCGGAATGGGTCAACTCTCAAAGTCCCCGTCTCGCTTGGACGCATCTTCTGCGTTTGGAACTAAGTCGTGCGAGGCAAAACTTGTGACTTTGAACCCATGCGCCCACGTGGGTTGTGCGCATGAAGTGGTTCAAGTCGCAATACATGTTGCTCCCCCACCAATGATCTGGGCGTATCTCATGCGCTGGAACTGGATCAGGGGGTACAACATTCACATGACCACCCCGGCATTTGGCCTCGCCATGCGCCTGAAGGGGGTGTGAAAGTGAAACTTTTCCCTCATGATTTGCGTAATGTGATCACTCACAAATGCAGATCAGGAGAGCTGACCAGTAAGCACGATGTGCCCCTCGCGGGGCATACTTGTGCTACGGTCGCCATCAACTGCTGCTGTCACAAAACAATGGCTCCACCACCAAGGCAGTCTGTGTTCCAGCGACTTTAATCTGCTGCACATGTCCGACATTATCTTAGAAAAATGATGCCAAATTGAAGACTTTGTAACAACCTACTCTCAACTAGGCGCATCACTCTGATGTCTCAGCTAGGCGCATCGTCTCAGCCCGGCACATTAGTCTGCAGGCGCATCGTCCTCCCTCGTCAGAGCGAGTCACTTTCTCGTCAACGCACAGGCGCATCTGCCAGCCTGGGACTCTTCCATCATAATGAGGCTTGGGTACATCAAACCCAAACCATGCATTCAACTCGGCACTTGATGTCGTCTCGTAGAAGAACACTGCTAGCAAGGGGCTCGCACATAAACTGTCGTGTCCATTCCCGGCGCATCTCAGTCTTCTGAAGGAGTTCATCGTCAAAGCTTCTTCGAACAAGGGGATCCACAACCCACAGTGCAACGTCTTGCCACCGAGGAGGATCAGTCGAATTCGTCTTCGTCGAGAAGTCTAGAGAAAGACAAACAAAACTCTCTCTCAACTGTTGCTATTTATAGGCCGGGCAAATCAAACCCATGCGCCAAGTGGCAACCTTCCCGAAGTCAGTGCAATGAACTTGCATTTATGGTGATGAATCTGCATCTTCAAATTCAGTCAAATCAAACAACCATCAATGCCTCGAAGAACTCAACAGATGGGCTAAAGAGGATGCGACACATGGCAGATGCATCGTCGATATCATGCCCCCCTACTGATGCGCCCAGTGGGACATAGACCCATGCGCCCAGATTGAAATTAACCGATGCGCCCCTTTCAAAACCTGTCATCATCAGGCATTTAATGCTGAGTGACAAAGGCGGCAAGAACCGTCCAATCAACCGCCCTTTGCAGAAAACGAAGAGTCGCTGACATCAGCACCATCATTACATGTTTGGTCGGCTACAGCTGTCCTTGCCACGTGGCCGATCGTTCATTCGCATGCGCCTCGCAGCCATGCGCCCAGAAGACTGCATGCGCCTAAAAAGCCATGCGCCCTCCAGACTTACTCCTGATCTCAAGTAACAGAAGCCGAGTCTCTGCATGCGCCTCAAAAGCCATACGCTTGGACTTGCCTATGACTCCTCGAAGTCATAGACCAAGTCACCCCATGCGCCTAATCCTAGGCGCATCCTGATGTGAATTCCTGCATGCGCCTCAAAAGCCATGCGCCCGGACTCGTTCCTGATCCCTAAAGACAGCATCTCAGTCCTCTCCATGCGCCTGATCCTAGGCGCATCAAGACAGATCACTCTCCTCCAAATTCGAGATCTTTGAAGCCACAGACATGCGTCACGTGTCTTTTGACTCAGTTCTGCTCAAGAATGGGTGCTAACTACCCAAGATCTCATCAACAGCCGAATCCTCGCAACTGTCACGTGTCAGCTCAACCGCAGTCCAACGCAGCAGTTCAAACAGATTCGAGGCGCATCATCCATGCGCCTCCGCCAGCATCAGCCACGTGGCGTTCCCACACCCAGGCGCATCCTACATATGCGCGCAAAGGCAGCTCAGCCTGCTGTCTATAAATAGAAGGATCATTCCTTCATCCACACACACAGACAGATATATACAGAGATATATCCACAGATCATATCCAGAGATCAGGAAACACACTTCGCGTCTTCTTCCCCTCAAAACGCTCCAGCATCCAGAGCAACCCAGACCTTCAGAGAATTCAAGATCGTCGTCAGATCGCCAACGGAGTCAACGCATTACCACTCGCTCCATCAACACAGTTCCCAGATAAAAACAAAAGTTTACTCAAAGGACTATATCTAAGTCCTACATTGTATACTGTTCGGTTTGTAATCGAAATACAAAAGTTTCAATCAAAAACCTTTGCCCCCCCCCCCTTTTTCGATGGCAGACAAGGAGGAGCGATAGGATATTAGTCAAGGAAGCCGATAGAACTAGGGCTAGGCCTGAGTGTACTTAAATTTATAAAAAAAAAAGTCTTTTGTTAATGTTACAAGAGACATGGCCTTTAACCGAGTTGAACGGAAGAAAATGACTCAAATGGATGACCCTGATAGTTTTGGATAAAGACTTTCTTGTTGTTGTGTATATGATTTGGTTAGTTTTGCAGGAAGGTCATGGATCCTATCCTAGTCTTTTGGATTTCCTAAATCTTTAGATATTAAGCCCTTTTGATACCTATAAATCCTTCCTAAAGGGCTCAAGTGACTTGGAATTTTAGACAGTGATCTCTCTTTTTAGTTACAAATCTCAAGGTAAGGCCTGAGGCCCATAAAGTTAAAGTTTATTCTAGACCTTAATCTACCAGGTTTATTTTGGCCCAGCACCAACTGATATATCTATGAGCGAGAGTAGCAATCATCTGTAGCGGGGTAGCTCACTGAATCGATATCTGTATTTGTATAAATATAAGAGATGCTTTTTTGCTTTGTCTTTTAAGCCGGATGTACAATGTATTGGTAAGGATCTCCCCCCACTTCCTCTTTGGAGGGCTGACAGTTGCTTGCTTGTCTAGCTCAGCCCCTATTGAGCTTTCTGGTAAGCATCAGTTTATTATCAATTCCCACTTCTGTAAAAACTTCTTCCCCCCTTCAAATGCAATTCCAACTCGGCCAGAGAATCAAAGGGCAAATGGTATGTCTTTCTATCCATCATGATTGTTGGATTGAAATAGAAATCAGACTTTATGCAAGCAAGGTTCAAAATAAATTGTATAACCCGTCCTTCAATCAATCGAGAAAAGAACCAAGCTAAAGCTTGCCTACATCTCTCAATTCAATGCCTTCTAAAGCGTCACTATGGAAAGAGGGTGAATTCCATCCATTCTTGGACTAAAATGCCGAAGTCAAAAATAGTTTGTAGGAAATGGCAGTAGGGAGAGGAAATCTAAATCCTATGTCTGGACTAGCATGCACAATGGCCCATGAACATTGGGAGAAGAAAGCCTTTTTGTAGCAGATCTCAAAACAATGATGGTTGATGGGGAGAAAATACCTTATCCGATTCCTCCCAGCCTATTGGAATAAATTGAGGCTGTTCCAACCCCAAGAATCAAAGATTTTTTGAAGAACCAGACACCTGGGCTTGGGCCCATTCGGCCAATGGGATTTTGAATGAAAAATCTGCCTACTCAACTTAGATTTGGAAAGCAAAAATCACACGTCGTCTACCGCGGAGTGGGCGACCTAACGGTCGCCTTTCTTTCCTTCTTATTTTCTTGATGGTGGCTCGACTCACAAAAGCAGATGGAATCGAATCGAGTTAGTTACTTTCTCCCCTCCTAAGAAGATGAATAATGGCAAGAAGGAAAGCTAGTCTTCTTATAAATAACCTAAGTCTTGAGTTACCGCTCTGTTTCAATATCTTGTTTGGTGCCTGGTCCAAGGAAAGGAGTTCAAGTTTGCCTTCCAATAAGCAAGAACAGGGCGGAAATCCTAAACTCATAGCTTTTAGAAGCATTGTCCGTACATTGTGATGCCTGATTGCCTTAGGATGTGCTATGATCCATAACGCAGAAGGGTAATTAACAACTTCATTAACATTTTATATACCAGAAGTTTGCAGTGTCATTTATTGCGTAACAACTTCATATTTAACATATGATCTGTCAGGGTCTTTGTAATCTTTTATTAGTCTCTCCTCGCCAATCTTCAAGTGTTTGTAGATTGATACTTTCCATTTAAATTATTTCAGAGGGATTTGTCATGAATTCAGTTGAATGATTTAATATTTGACCCATACCAACCTGTTATGATGGTTTATCACCTTATTGTTTGTTTGCTCCTATGCCTAACTTGTTGAATTTTTGAGCTCTCTGGTTGTGGATAGATCCTAACAGGCATGGTAGTTGTCAAATATGAAGAATGAAGGGGGGAAGAGATTGTTAGGGGGACCTTGATGATCATTCTGCTAATTATTGAACGTTGTCATTTTGCTCAACATTTTTTTTAATCTCACTATGTTTAGAGCTGTACATGAGATTGAATGGGTATGGTTGAGCTTAAGAATGATAATCCTGCTTCAGTTTGATGGTTTCAAGTAACCTTTTCCCATGTTTCTTTTTCTTATTCTTTCAGTTTAAGTTGTTTTTAGTTTTTACTTGGGGTCCGTTTAGGATTTAGTTTTGGAAACTGATTTTTGATAAACAAAACTGAGATAAACTAAGATTTCGCATTTGAGATTTGGTTTTGTAAACTGAGAAGTGTTTGGACGTATATAAAAAAAGTGTTTTGTATGTAAAAGAATTACCAAATAATTGTATGTTATGAATGTACTTTTTTGATAGATTCTTCCATCTCAAAATCTTATATTTGAAACTTCTTTCAAAACTAGCATGCCAAACAATTAAATATATTCTAGTCTAATAAAATTTAGAAAAATTGCTAATCCGTTCTAATCTGTAATCAAAATTTAAAGTTGGAGTCTAAAATAATTAAATCCATAATTTCAATTCAATCTAATCTAATTTAACGATATAATTTAAAATCTAACCAAATTTAAGATTTTATCTTATTTAATCTAATATGATCTTTTCTTGACAAAAAAAAAACAGGAGAGAGATGTTAAGTACTTAAGGAAGAAAGGAAAAGAAAGAAGAAAAGAGTAGGGATTTTTTTTGCGAATTTTATTAGTTTGTAGTTCTGTTTTGATGAACAAAGCTTTTCCTTCCGTTTCGAAACGAGAAAAATCTTGGTTTGATTTTGCCAAGACCGAAACAAAATCCCAAACAATGTTCACACAAATTAAAAACAAGAGTTATGGCCTGAAAACTCAGTTTTGGGGAATGAAAACCAAGTCCCAAACGGGGCCTCAGTTCATGGCAGTTTGTTTTGACCCAGTTTCGGTTTACATGGTTCAAGTTTGGTCGTCTTTAAGTTCAGTTACTTAATTTGCTCGAATAGGGTCTTTGATGTGTAGGCTTGACTGGCCATTGCAGCCATTCTGGTTCGTCGGGGAGGGCTAGGGAAGAATCAGGACTGAGGATCTGAATCGAATATAATAGCTCTGTAGAACCTCGTAAAATTTTCAACTAGAACCATCTTTATATGAATAAGTCCTTAGGAAGAAGTGAACATGATGTTTAACTCCTATTATCCTTCTGTAACCCCTTGTGTCTCGATCCTTGAAGTTTACTGTATGAATTCTTCCTCCACTAAATTCTGATCGCCCATCTCCTTTATGGCCTGGCAACTACATATCCGTTTTACAGTCCAATGCATGTCAAACACATGGATTGGAAACTGGGTGCCTCCACAGTCGATGCAAAATAGTAAAATGGTCCAAATGTAAATCCCAAGAGTCCAAGAGGGTCCCGAAGTAAACTTCTAAAGAACATGGTCTCTTAGACCATTTGGAAAGAAGGAAAAACCTGCTACTTCATGTAGTTCAAGGTCTGTTAGTGGAGTTATCCGTGCTTTCTGCCAACCTGTGATTCATTTGAGACAAAGAGGAAAAGACCAGATGTCTCTTTGGCCCGAAGTAAACTTCTAAAGAACATGGTCTCTTAGACCATTTGGAAAGAAGGAAAAACCTGCTACTTGTTCATGTAGTTCAAGGTCTGTTATTATCCGTGCTTTCTGCCAACCTGTGATTCATTTGGGACAAAGAGGAAAAGACCAGATGTCTATATTTCTTTTGCTGTTTAAAGATTTTAATTTATTGTTTCCTATCTTTCTTCCTCATTTTGTACCCACAGGTTGATTGTCAGGTTATATTTTTTTTTGGAAAAGCTGTACCGTATATGATTGAAAGCCATAATGTTTTAGTACTTCTATTGATTAGAGGTGCTGCTAAGCATAGATGGACACTTCACTATCAGTAGGTTGTCATGTTGCAACTCAAGATGTTTCCCTACCTTTCCTTTTTAACCTTCTTTTCCCTATTGTAAGAGGTCAGATTGATACGAGGATTCAGTAGTGCATCAAAAGCGCCATAAAAATTGCGTGTTATAACCATCTTGTGTTCATGCACTACAAGCTAGTATCAGAATCATGATCATATAATTAATAGCTATAAAGGATAGAAAGGAACAATTCAAATCTTGTTGTTAAAGATCCTCCAAAAATATTCGAAGTATAGTTAATATTCAGAAGAAGAAGAAAAATATATCTAGGCAATCATATGTTTGGCAGTAAATTAAGGGAGGCAAATGGGGTCTTCTTTTCTAGTTGCTCTGCTGTCCTCCGTGAGTAGGTACTGGAAGTATCAAATTCTTGTGATGTGATCTATTGTTAGAATTGACAGAGCCCAGGTTTGTAATCAATTAATTTATTTAACAGTTTTTCTTTCATCACAATTTTTGGCCTGTCTGATTTCACAAAGGACATACATAAAGCGCTGTTGAACACATTTTTTTTCATTGATATCTAATATCTTGCCTATGTAGTTGGTAGCCCATATTTTGCTGAGACCTATTGCTGTTTGTATTATTCCTTCTCTGATGGTTTTATTCCAAACTGACAGGTTGCTCAAACTGAGACGGAACATGCAAGCAATTTGAGGCAGAGGCTCGTATCAGCTACTGCCACCACCACCAACTCCAGCCCTAGCCCTAACCTTTCTTACCCAACCATCACGACTGCTCTATCGATGGATACAACCCCTCTGACAGAATCAAATCCACCTCTCCAAACGTCAAACGGTCCCCTGGTCCAGTCACCACAACCCGTGACTTCATTCACAAACTCCACAACCAGCTCAGAAGAGCTGCAGAAGAAAGCAGCAGCTGCTGCTATGGCCGAAAAGCTTGCTTCATCAACTTCCTCTGCCCAGATGTTAACCTCCGTCCTGTCATCTCTAGTTGCTGAAGGAGCTGCCTCAAAGAATGGAAGCCTGAGCACACCTGAGTTTCCAGCAGACAAAAGGCCCAGACTTGAGAAGCCAATGCCTGTAGCTGATCATGGAAAAGGTTACTTTGGACATTTGCCTCAGCAAATGGGTTCTATGCCACTTACACTGCCCCAAATTTCAGTCTCTAGCATGCCGCATTCCAACCAGGCTCCCCCTTTTCAGCCGCCTCTGCCTCCACTGCCGCCGCCACAAATGCAGCAGTTCGTTCAAACTAGTGGGGGGATGGTAGGAGTTGGGCCGTATGGGTTTGGTAGCAATCCCCTACCCCCACCACCTCCGTTACCGTCCAGTGTATCTATGGGGTTGACAAGGCCCGGTGTTCAGCCACCCCAACAACCGCCGCTGCCACCAATGCCGCCGCCACAACATCAGCAGCAACAGCAGCAGCAACAACAGAAGACATCTACTGCAGGTTTTTATCAGCCTCCTGGAATAGGATTCTATGGACACGCGCAGGCAGCTCCACCTGTTCCTCGACATTGAGCTTGGCGTCAACTGAGGACCTTACACATAATCCATACTGTGAATTAATGTGTATATCATTAGCCGTCTTTTTTCTTTCCATTTAACTCTATTTTTGTCAATGAGATAGGTAGACAAAATGCAGGCAAAGCATTGAATTGGAAGGCTCTCAGTTTGTATAATTTGGAGTCTCCAAGGTGTCCTATGAAGCAATAGTGACTGCCAGGGGATGCTGACATCCTATGTAACATGGTGATCAAGTGTACCAAGTGTAGACTGTATTATTCTGTACTGGAGCATACAGAGAGCAAGTTGATATTAATGGTTGAATGTTTGTTTGTTTTTCTTTCATCACTTTCTTCACTGTGCTGCTGGCTAGAAATGTTGCTTAAATTACTGTGGTGTGCTTGGTACGCAGGAAAAAAGTGGTTTCTCCAGAAACCACGGGTTTCTTCTTTGATTTCCGGAAGTGCAATGTTTCCTCATGTCACAATGTGGTCAAAACTTGAAACACGTTGTGTTCTTGCCAGTCACTTCAACTGTCGCTTCAAGTTACGTCATACCAACTTGGACAGTCGACATCCAAACTTTTTGAGAAGTACAAGCAAGGGACTGGGTTGACAGCACTAGACAAAACAACATCTATGCGAAAGTTATTTATTTTGCTGATTAATTTATAGTGGCAGTTTTGATTAGTGGTGATCATTATTAGATTTTGGACCGAGAATCGAATAAGATATTCATGTACCGTTTGAATAAAAAAAATCGGTTCAATTTCGATATAGGATTTATCGAATTATATAATATTTTTAATTTTATACATATTGTATGATTAAAATGTATATATTTTTGAAAATAACAATTCTATGTATATATTTTAAAGTCCAATTCTAATAATTTACAATTAACCTAACTTTGGGCCAAACTTTAAAATATAATAAATGTATGTATAAAAATTATATTTTTTAATATAGCTTAACCACATGTCCAACTTTAAATGTGGTACATTAAACCATAGAAACAGTCGAGTCGAATAAATCAAATTGGTTATTTGGTTTGGTTTCGGTTATGATTAATTTCGATTCTGTTTTGAATTTTTAGAATTTTGGTTAATTATGTTTTGACTGTTTTAGTTCGGGTCAAACCGAACAAATCGAAACCCCATGGTTTTGATCGTAATATTCGGTCTGAATCCTTAAAGATCCATATTTGAATGCAATAGCAAATTAGATATACTCCAGGTAGGATGAGCAACGGTTTGAACTTGACCGAATATATAAAAACTGAAATAACCGTAAATCGTATTTCTCAAAATCGAAACCTAAACCATTTTCATAAAAACCAAACAAAATTGGACCGTCCGTTTCATGGTCCAATGAGTCAATCCTTCACATTTTAGCAACTAAGCCAATACAAAAAAAAAAAAAAAAAAAAAAAAAAAAAAAATCTTCAACAAAAAGCTGACATTGTTGCATTTATGAATTATTACAATTACGGGAAGTAAAAAAATATTAGTATATATATAGATTGAGGGTAGAGAGAGAGCCCTCAAAGAAGCGACGACAAGTGTCAACGGAGAATATAAGAAAAGAATGTGCTTAAATAGGATTAGCGAAAATATTACTATATATAACTCGAGGGTAGTTTGGTAAACATTGATCTAAATCAGTTTTCGATTTTACTATGACCAAGAAGTGAAAACATATTGTAAAATTTTAAATCTCCAAATCAAAAACCGAATCTATAATCAAAATTCTGAACCGATTGTTATATTTCGGTTCGATGTTCGGTTTTCAACCGTTATATCCTCACCCCTTAATTCCGGGTGCCACACTCAATAATTCTCGCGTGGTCGGGTCCATTGGAGAGATCGGGACCCGGATCCATATCAATGATAATAATATCCCCTCATTCGTGATCGAGCCCTAAGGAGAGTCTCAAGTAGAAGGAGAAGTGGCTTGGCCGACCGGATCGACGCAGCGCTCGAGGAATTTAGGGTTAGGGTTTGGGTTTCAGTGAGTGGTAATGTTCCTTTCTAATATTTTACCATCTGCAATTTAATCGAATATAGCAGCCAGTTACTGTTTGAAAAGAAAATGGAATCTGTGGTTTGTTCAAATTCCATCTCTGAGCTAAATGCGAGCAACTCCGATTTGTTATCAGTTCAATTTGGATGAATTCATGTGAGTTTTTTTTTTTTTTTTTATAATAAAGATGGGATTTTGATGCTGCCCATGTAATTTTATGTGAATTTCCTGCACATGGCATTAGAATGCTTCTTATTTCTAGGTCAAATTCTGCAACATTGCGATTTTAGGAATGATTAAGGAGGAAGAAGAGATGGTGGTGGTGGGTTAGGGCAGGGGGGGATTTACATTGAGGTTGCACTGGGTTGTAGCCCAGTGCAGACCCAAAAAAAAGTTAATTTTTTTTAAAGTTTCTCCCGAGAGATTCGGAGAAACTATCAGTTCCGCTTAAAAAAAAACTCGATCTCTTCTCGTGGCCGGTGGCTCGCCTACATGCTACAGCCTGCTTCTCCTCTCCGACTCCAGCCCGCAGCGGCGCACCCCTCCCGCCCTCGGCTCTCCTAGTCTGCCTCTTCACCTCCTCCCCTCTCTAATCCGACGGCGACACGTTGCAGCCGCATCGCAGCACAGCCCCACCCGCTCTCGGCTCTTCCAGACCCCAGTCTCCCTCTTCACCTCCTCCGGACCTCCGGTAAAACCCTGATGATTCATCACTATTTACCATGTAATAGGTTTATCTATCATCTATGGGAAATCCTAAATTTTTGTAAAACCCTAACCCGAAGATAATGGAAAATCAAGGAAGCAAGAGAAAGACAACCCTTTTTTCATTCTTTAAACCTAGGGGTGAAACATCAGAAAATGATAGTCTTCCCCATCTTCAAATGTTAACGTTCCAATCCCCAGTGTTGATCATAGGGATAAGGTTATAGTTGATTTAAATTCTCTTGAACGAGATCCAGGTTTACGAATTCTGATACGTGGGCATCCTGTTAATCATAGGGATGAGATTAGACGGACATATATAAAAATGGGTCTGTATCAGCCGAAATTGGCATCATTTCCATCGTCTGAGTTCGGAAAACAGTCTCGTCGATTTATACTTTTGGTTCCACCAATTTTCTTGGTTAGAATACTCTCCTTCAAAGGATGCAACATTTTGTTTCCTATGTTATCTTTTTGAAAACGATAATGTTCACCATTGCAATGGGTTTAAAAATTGGAAGAGAGTTAATGAGGGGGCTCGATGCGCGTTTTTGACACATATAGGTGGTCCCACATCTACCCATACATATTCTGTAAAAGCTATGGAAGATTTATCAAATGTTACTTAACATATTGATAAAGTGATTAATGCACAATCTTCTGAAGAAGTTCTGAAGAATCGATACGACTTAAGACGACAATTGCTAGTATTCAGTGGCTTAGTTTGCAAGCATGTGCATTTAGAGGCCATGATGAATCACCGACTTCTGATAATCGTGGAAACTTAATAGAGATGATAAAATTGTTAGGGAGTTCGAATGTTAAAATTGATGATGTTGTATTGGAGAAAGCTCCAAAGAATGCACAATATACTTCACCAACTATTCAGAAAGAGATTTTGCATATCATGGCCAACATGGTGAGAAGTAAAATTCATGAAGAAGTTGGGGATGCAAAGTTTTTTATTTTGGTTGATGAAGCCAGAGATGCATCTAACAGAGAGCAGATGGCTATTGTTCTAAGATTTGTTGATATTCAAGGTATTCTAAAGGAGCGCTTCTTTGAGTTTGTACATGTTGGGGACACCTTAACCCTGAAGAAACAAATATCAGATATACTTACTCGGTATGACTTACATATCCACAACATACGAGGGCAAGGATATGATGGTGCTAGCAATATGCGTGGACGTGGAGCATGGAATGGATTACAGGCTTTGTTTCTTAGAGATTGTTCATATGCATATTTGTTTATTGTTTTGTACACAAACTACAACTAGCTCTAGTTGCACCAGCTATTAATGAGACTTCAATTTGGCTATTCTTTTCGAAATTGACTACTATTGTCAATCTTGTTAGTGCTTCTCCTAAGCGTCACACTGAGTTACAATCTGCTCAAGCTATTGAGATTGCACATATGGTGGCTAGTGGTAAACGTGATACTAGTAGAGGGGCTAATCAGATTGGTAGTTTGCAAAGGGCTGGAAGTACTCGATGGAGCTCTCATTTTGATTCTATTTGCAGCATAATCGATATGTACCAAGCAAATATTGAAGTGCTTGAAAGCATGGTAAAAGATGGATCCTCCAATTCTATGCGTGGGAAAGCAACTGGTTCTTTGCTTGTGATGAGGTCTTTTGATTTCATATTCATATTGTACTTGATGCATAAAGTCATGAAGATTACAAACTTGCTTTGTCGGGCCTTACAAATTTTTTTTTTGGACATCTTGAATGCAATGGATCTAGTATTCTCTACTAAAAGATTGCTTCAAACTTTAATAGAGGATGGTTTTGGTGGTATCCTTAGTTATGTCGAATCAGTTTGCAAAAGGTATGACATTGATAAACCTGATATGAATGATTGTTACAGAGGGACTAGAGGTCGTTCTTGCCAACAACGAGATTCCATTACATTTGAGCATCACTATCACTTTGATATATTCAACTCTACAACATATTTTCAATTGGAAGAGTTGAATAATAGATTCAATGATGAGGCAGTAGAAATCCTTAAGTCGAGGGGGTTAGGGATGGAAGGAGGAAGAAGATTGTGATGGTGAGTTAGGGTTAGGGTTTGGTGATGTAATGTTTTTGACCTTTAGGGGCGGTATTGTCCTAAATGTGTTAAATTTTAATGTTAAGTGATGATGACTAAAAAGTTCATGGTAGTCATGTGATCAAAGAAGTCATGGTACCAAAGTTAAAGGTATTTTAATGCAAAAAAAGGGTGGTATTAGACTATTAATCAGATAGCTTCAAGGAAAAATCGACTAAAAGGAACGATTGTGGTTCTGCTCAATGCAAATATCTATTCGAATCTCATTTTTCATTGGTGCGACATAGAATGAGCTGGAGATGTACCATAAAAACTGGAAAATATTCATGGAGCAAGTGACAAAAATATTATATTTGATGTCATCTTATAACAACCCACCAATTACATATAAAATTTCCATATGAAGGACAAGACACGTGCCATAAAACCCATGAAAAATAGCTCGTCAAGTGTGCAATTTAAGCCATGTGATTTGCGTTACTTGGATGGAAATGCCCATGTCAATACTTCCTGATATTGTTAAAACCCTTCAAGGATTCTTCAAGATTCTATCCTTGATAAGTGAGCCCAAATTATAAAAGAAAGTGCCTAAAATCAAGGTTCGGATTGTCGGCCTAAACTGCCCAAACGACAAATTTGGGAACCACCGTAAGCCCCTGAAACTACCAAACCAATACTCATATGAAGTATATGAAACCGATACTGCAATCTCTCTAATAATACACTATTTCACCATAACTAACTTGTTTTTACTTAAGTTTTCCTTTATTTAATTCATTAATAGATGCAATTAAGAGAAGCTAAATGGTAGAAAAAGCGAAAAAGAAAAGAAAAAAGAAAGAAAGATAAGCTAAATGGTAGGAAATGATAGATTGGTAAGATTTGTTACGCTATCAAAGATTGACTCTTATATCCATAAGTAGTTATTTTTGTATGTCTCGAATTTGTAAAAGGGAATGATACCATTTTAAGTGTGATTGTGAAATATACATAGTTGTTGCTGAATGTGGTAAAAAAGGACAAAACGGTCAGATGTTTACAACAACAACAAAGCCTTCATCCCAAATTTCTGGGAAAATGGTTCAAATTTTTAGTTAGCCAAATTTTGACCTTTGTATCCATGTTATGTGGCTCAGATTTGTAGATGAGAGCCCTTTAAATGTGATCTGTATATAGCATAATGCTGAATCTGTCTTTCGGGTTGGTAATATGCCAATATCCCTTTGACATTTATAACCTCAAATTTTGGAGATAGAAAGCCGTTTAAAATGTGGTGTACCTTTCTCATAGACAGATATCCATACCCAGATCCAAGCAATAAATCTATGCAACAATGGAGCAGCTAGCCAAAGTTCCCTTGGTCGAAAAATAGTCTATGGGAAAAAGAAGAATATTGTGAGCTATTACATTTTCCTTGACTCCCATCATAAGTTGGTGCCAACTAGTACTAGAAACTTGGTCTACAATTGATGGGTTGGCATCTTGGAACCATGGAAACTCTGGAATTTGTGTGGTGTTTTATACCAGACATGACACAAAGGACCAAGATATATAATGACACCAAAATTGGCGATCTGTTTTGTTGTCGTATATGCAGGGTTGGACCCACCCTGCCCACCCTAGGCCGAGGGATAGTGGGCCTCCCTCCATGTTTTTGGTTTACTTGTATATAGTCTTTGAAAGCCTTTATTATATAGGTCATCATTCTTAGGTGTAGAACAACTAGTTGGCTTAGTTAAGTACTGAATTTTATATTTGAGAGGTCTTTAGTTCAAACCTTGTCCTTGTTATCCCATCATTTCTTTTAATAACTTTTTCATAACGCCAACCCTAAACTTAAGCAAGTGTTTTCTTCTCATCCCTCAACCCTCCCTTAAACAAGTTATAGTGTATTTTCTCTAGATATGTTGTGTTACACTGCCTGTTCATGTGCCTGTGCAACATTAAATTAACAGATAAAGACATACATAAATAAGATTTTCACACTAGATATTTTCCTATTATGCTTATTTTGCTTAAACACATTGTAATGTTCTTCATAATCTACTTTTTCATGACATGCAAATCAGATTGATAATGTTTAGAGCTCGAGATATTTGCAAGGGAATTTGTATGTTTGCATATTCTTTTCTTGGATGTTTAGTTGTTGATTTCTATCGATATGTTGGTAATAGGAAGCCAACTCTTAGGCAAAAATTATGAAAAGGCTACTGCTACACCAGCTTTACTGAATCTTCTACTGCTGAACTGTGGGGTCTACTCCTATTGACCTGTGAGATTCAACTTTTGATACTCAAAGGAAAGCATATTGTCAAAAGTTGTAAGTGTATAGGAGTAACTTTCTATTTTTTGTTGCAATGCCTCCTTATCATTGGCCCCTAACTGCCCAAGGGAAGGAAAGTAGGCCCTGGCCACAGGAACATCTACTTCAAAACCA
>JANAVB010027012.1:0-31207 GCA_029216955.1 Iris pallida | reverse complement strand
ATCGGCGAAACGGCAAGGCATATCGTCTTAAGGTGGGCGGGTTCTTGACTCTCTCTTCCTATTCCTTCACGTCTAATAAAACATATTCGTGCTTGCGTAAGATGTTATCGAGTTAGCAAGCGTTGCTCGACGAGTAAGTGTTTGAATATGCATGGAACACTAAGGTAGAACATTGAACAATCGAACAATTGAAGCGACGTGCATCGAGTGCACGGGTCGCGGTAGGGCAATGATGGTAGAATATTGAAAGATGATAATGAGATGTGCATTATGTGCACGACTCCGAGAACATTGAACACTAGGTGTAGAACATTGAATATGGCGCTGAGCGTGCCCTCGGGCACTTATGTTACGAATGGTACGCGTTGAATACGGATATGAGATGACTAAGCCGCTGGGCATCGTGCATCAATATGGATGTGTTGGGGCATAACGCCGACGGAGCTCCCCATACGAATGGTGGATTATGTTTATGGCACGGGAAACCGTTTATGGCACGGGAAACCGTTTATGTGCGACACTATGTTTATGGAATACGAGATTGGTTGGTATGCTATGGATGGTATGATATGGTACGTATTGCATGGTCAATGGACTCGGATGGCCCGTGCACGGGTACGGCTTCTCTCGAACGGTTAGCCGGGGCGTCGGGACCGTTCGGCCTAGGAGGAAATTATGTGTGGTATTTATGGTGCACAACATTCGGACGGATTGCGACCGTCCAGTGCTGTGATAAGCTATGATATCCGTAAGTTTGGGATCCTTCGGATACTGGGCTAACAACCCGTATCGAAGCGATTGTAGGCTTACACATATGAGATGCCAAGTCTATTACGGTGCGACACACCGTGACCTTCATATAGTTAGGGCCGGTGGGCTGAGATGAGAGCTGGGTGCAGGCGTAGGGCCTGCCACCCATTATGTATATGTTTACGTTTATGATTGGTCGCTTACGTGAATGAGATGATTCTATGTTAAGTTCTAACCCGTATAGGCTAGGCAATATGGGACGAAGATGAGCACGAACATTATGTTATGTTCATATTATGGCTAACTGTATCTGCTGCAGGCACACGGTATGGGACACATTTAAGATATGTTGCTATGAATTGAGTATTGCCATGAAACTGATCCTAAGGCTAAATAGAAAGACCACAAAGTAAGATGCATGTTCACTAAATGAATTGAGTGTTGGTTTGGGTGCGAGCGTGTCTTGATCAGTGCGAAGCGAGGACGAAAGCACTAAACTCCCACTAGTTTATGTGCAGGCTTAGGTTATGATCGGCTCGGGGTGGAGCTTGGCTTGGACGTGCCGAGGCATGGAGTCCTTGGCGTTCAAGAGGAGCTTCCGCATATGCGTTCGGACTTGCGACATGGAGATGTTCAGCCGAAGACGACTTGGTGGCTATAAAGAGGCATGATGTATGGAACAATGTAGTCCTTTGTGAGCTAGAGAGATCATGAGCGTTGTAGCCAATTGGCATTTTATGTTGGGCTATTCAGAGCCTTTGTAACCTTCAGTTCAATATTAATAAAAGAGATTCTTATGTTTTACTTGTTTCCTTCCGCTGCTTATGTTATCGATTTGAGATAGTTCTATGTGAACCTGTTATCTTGCCTTGCACGAGCGCAACTCCAGGCTCGTGCGGCATCACGCCCCAGCGAGGACGATGATTCGGGTAAAATCTAGTGAGGACGAGCGATTTCCTGGGTCGGGGCGTGACAGTAATGACCCGCTCCGTCCTAGCGGAACGCCGATTCAAACGGCAAGTGTAACGACTCAAACGAGCCGTCGACTCGAAGAGTTGCGTCGACCCGATGAAGTATCGATGCGATTCGATGCAAGACTTATAATGGCTCGTCAAAGATGAATCCAGACTTAGACTATCAAAGGCGCGCTCGGAGTATCGCTCGGCCGATACGAACATCGCTAAGGTGGGTGGCTCCGATGAACCCGTCTGTGCTTAGCCTAGACACATAACAATACGGATACTATCACGAGAATCGCTAGGCGATAACCTCTTGCATGCTAATAAATGACTCAACGCACCTAGCTAAGGGAATAATCCCAACTTGTATGCTTGTATAGAATATGGAAAGGAACATGGAAAAGTACGAGAACTCTCGCCCGCGCTCCATGCTCGTGCTACGGCACAAGCCTACGTTTATGCTCCTTACGCGTCCAACAATGAAACAATAAATGGTTTACAACAATGAACGGGAAGGCTATCAATATAGTCGTTCCGAGTAGAGTATAGCGACACTGAAAGGCTATGGGACCGATGGGTCGCCAAGGCGACTCCCGCACGAGGAGTTGCGTAATGCTTGAATGAATAAATCAACGAATCAATGAATGAATGAATGAATACGTGAATGAATCGATAAACGAATGAACAAGTGAAAGAAAGAAAGAAAAGAATGAATGAAGAAAAGATAAGAAAAGAAAGAATGGTTAGCGACAGGTGTGACGGACACGTGCATCGGGGCTCGCTACCCGCGCTGTACGGACGCCAACCTGGTCGATAACGCATTATGGCTAAGGGTTAGCCTACGGCGGAGATAGCCGTTAAGTAAAAAGACAAGATAATACGAAATGGTCGTGGACAAACGGCACGAGCGAGGGGTGGCAAATGCTGTGTCCGTGCAATGATTCTGCGGCACGGGTGTTGTGTGGTGGTGTATACCGTGGCCGGCCTAGGCGGAATCAAAAGTCGGGGCTTACGGGCTACCTGGGTGCGGGCTTGGGCACCGAAAGACGTAAGTGCAGGGTATTTCAAGAGACTTAATGGGGTGTACCAGCCATCACCCTTTGCTAAATTGAGAAATACCAAGGAGAAATGTCCAAATAGCTTGTCATGCCAGCGACCGGTGCATATAGAATAAGGGGGCTTTGCTGGTGGCAATCCACGTGCAAGTCTTTGCATTGAAATCAAAGTAGTCTAAGTTAAATGAACCAAGTACCTCCTGAACAGGCTTGAATGTAACACACCACATGATCAAGAATACTTGTACAATGAGTTAAAGAATATGCCTACGATGCGCTAGGACCCGAGGCAGGGACACGCACTCGATATTGAATGTTTTCTAAGTACCACATTATGTTATTACATGGATTGTTGTCTAACTTGGTTTACTTGGACAGGGAAGGCCGGACGGTAAGTATGGGTAAGTCGTGCATATATTTTCTATGCGACACTAGAATTCTGCAAAACGAGATAGGTTATGCAATATGCCATGAAATTGATCCTAAGGCAAGATTAGAAAGACAATGAATGATAGAGATGCATAAAAGTAAATGGAACGTGTTCGGTAATGATAGCATTGTGGGCGAGCTAGCCTCCCCATCAGTGCATAACAATGTACTGATAACCCCACAGTCTGCATGCAGGATGCAGGAGACGCCGGTGGGTGCGGAGCTTCCATCGAACGTGCTAAGGCGCGGAGCTATCTCTGGGCCTTAGAGCGTTGCAAGGAGCTGGAGCACCATATACGGGACATAATGTATCAGAACATCGCCATGAATCATACCATCTTGTAAGCCACTTGGCACGCCTTTTATGTTTCAGAGAGAGAGAGCTTGAGCGACTTGTAATATCGGCCTAGCACCGCTTGTAACTTCTTGAATATCAATAAAGAGTTTGATTTCGTATTCAACTTGTGTGTTCATTTACTTTCTGCTGCAAATGGGGACACTCTGTGCGACTCTGTGGCCAAGCATCAAATCGGCCGTTTCTGGACTTGGCCTTGCACGGGCGCAACCTAGGCCCGTACGGCATTACGCCTTAGCGAGGACGATCGCTCCTACGGGAGTGGGGCGTGACAGATTGGTAAAAGTTGGAATAACAAATTGAATCATTGGTCGGAAGATGTACTCGATGATAGTACAATATTTGGTCTCGAATCGGATGGGAATTACTTAGACTTGGTCGGCTCCGCTAAGAAGAAAAATCGTATTGATTTCGTAGACAAGAACGCTTGAGAAGCAAATCGAATAATCTCGAGGACCGAGATAAACGATATGTGATACACACGTGAGTTCGGTTTTAATCGAAGTTAGCAAAACGATCGGCAAATCGAAACTATCACGAGTAGCTTGTCCGACTTCGCTAGTCGCTAAGCTTAGTTGAAATGTACGTATTCGAAGGACGCCTTGAATGCGTACACGATCCAAACTCAGCGATATGATGAACTCGAATGCAGCTGCAAGTGGGTGTTGAGATGCGCATGATGGAATGAGTGAGTTTGCCTCAGCCTACGACTCTCGAGTTTGGTAAAATACAACGCACCTCGTACGACCGTTTCAGTCCCATGATACGTCAAAATAGCAACCAAGTCGAAGAAACGCTTGAATTGAATAAGTACCATCAACTCAAAAACGAATGAAAAGTTATTCAATGAAATCGACCAAACGTAGGCAACACGGGACTTGGAAAGGTACCGAGCATGGTTCGATGCCATCGAACGATAGAGTCGTTCGATAGAATTGTCTATAAAATACGATGACACGAGTTAAGGAACGGTAGGACAACCTGCACTCAGGAAGTCTCGAGGACGAGACTTGTTTTGAGTGGTGTATTATGTAATGACCCGCTCCGCCCTAGCGGAACGCCGATTCAAACGGCAAGTGTAACGACTCAAATGAGCCGTCGACTCGAAGAGTTGCATCGACCCGATGAAGTATCGATGCGAATCGATGCAAGACTTACAATGGCTCGTCAAAGATGAATCCAGACTTAGACTATCAAAGGCGCGCTCGGAGTATCGCTCGGCCGATACGAACATCGCTAAGGTGGGTGGCTCCGATGAACCCGTCTGTGCTTAGCCTAGATACATAACAATACGGACACTATCACGAGAATCGCTAGGCGATAACCTCTTGCATGCTAATAAATGACTCAACGCACCTAGCTAAGGGAATAATCCCAACTTGTATGCTTGTATAGAATATGGAAAGGAACATAGAAAAGTACGAGAACTCTCGCCCGCGCTCCATGCTCGTACTACGGCACAAGCCTACGTTTATGCTCCTTACGCGTCCAACAATGAAACAATGAATGGTTTACAACAATGAACGGGAAGGCTATCAATATAGTCGTTCCGAGTAGAGTATAGCGACACAGAAAGGCTATGGGACCGATGGGTCGTCAAGGCGACTCCCGCACGAGGAGTTGCGTAATGCTTGAATGAATAAATCAACGAATCAATGAATGAATGAATGAATACGTGAATGAATCGATAAACGAATGAACAAGTGAAAGAAAGAAAGAAAAGAAAGAATGAAGAAAAGATAAGAAAAGAAAGAATGGTTAGCGACAGGTGTGACGGGCACGTGCATCGGGGCTCGCTACCCGCGCTGCACGGACGCCAACCTGGTCGATAACGCATTATGGCTAAGGATTAGCCTACGGCGGAGATAGCCGTTAAGTAAAAAGACAAGATAATACGAAATGGTCGTGGACAAACGGCACGAGCGAGGGGTGGCGAATGCTGTGTCCGTGCAATGATTCTGTGGCACGGGTGTTGTGTGGTGGTGTATACCGTGGCCGGCCTAGACAGAATCAAAAGTCGGGGCTTACGGGCTGCCTGGGTGCGGGCTTGGGCACCGGGAGACGTAAGTGCAGCATATTTCAAGAGACTTAACGGGGTGTACCAGCCATCACCCTATACTAAGTTGAGAAATACCAAGGAGAAATGTCCAAATGGCTTGTCATGCCAGCGACCAGTGCATATAGAATAAGGGGGCTTTGCTGGTGGCAATCCACGTGCAAGTCATTGCATTGAAATCAAAGTAGTCTAAGTTAAATGAACCAAGTACCTCCTGAATAGGCTTGAATGTAACACACCACATGATCAAGAATACTTGTACAATGAGTTAAAGAATACGCCTACGATGCGCTAGGACCCGAGGCAGGGACACGCACTCGATATTGAATGTTTTCCAAGTACCACATTATGTTATTACATGGATTGTTGTCTAACTTGGTTTACTTGGACAGGGAAGGCCGGACGGTAAGTATGGGTAAGTCGTGCATATATTTTCTATGCGACACTTGAATTCTGCAAAACGAGATAAGTTATGCAATATGCCATGAAATTGATCCTAAGGCAAGATTAGAAAGACAATGAATGATAGAGATGCACAAAAGTAAATGGAACGTGTTCGGTAATGATAGCATTGTGGGCGAGCTAGCCTCTCCACCAATGCATAACAATGTACTGATAACCCCACAGTCTGCATGCAGGATGCAGGAGACGCCGGTGGGTGCGGAGCTTCCATCGAACGTGCTAAGGCGCGGAGCTATCTCTGGGCCTTGGAGCGTTGCAAGGAGCTGGAGCACCATATACGGGACATAATGTATCGGAACATCGCCATGAATCATACCATCTTGTAAGCCACTTGGCACGTCTTTTATGTTTCAGAGAGAGAGAGCTTGAGCGACTTGTAATATCGGCCTAGCGCCGCTTGTAACTTCTTGAATATCAATAAAGAGTTTGATTTCGTATTCAACTTGTGTGTTCGTTTACTTTCCGCTGCAAATGGGGACACTCTGTGCGACTCTGTGGCCAAGCATCAAATCGGCCGTTTTTGGACTTGGCCTTGCACGGGCGCAACCTAGGCCCGTGCGGCATCACGCCTTAGCGAGGATGATCGCTCCTATGGGAGCGGGGCGTGACAGATTGGTAAAAGTTGGAATAACGAATTGAATCATTGGTCGGAAGATGTACTCGATGATAGTATAATATTTGGTCTCGAATCGGATGGGAATTACTTAGACTTGGTCGGCTCCGCTAAGAAGAAAAATCGTATTGATTTCGTAGACAAGAACGCTTGAGAAGCAAATCGAATAATCTCGAGGACCGAGATAAACGATATGTGATACACACGTGAGTTCGGTTTTAATCGAAGTTAGCAAAACGATCGACAAATCGAAACTATCACGAGTAGCTTGTCCGACTTCGCTAGTCGCTAAGCTTGGTTGAAATGTACGTATTCGGGGGACGCCTTGAATGCGTGCACGATCCAAACTCAGCGATATGATGAACTCGAATGCAGCTGCAAGTGGGTGTTGAGATGCGCATGATGGAATGAGTGAGTTTGCCTCAGCCTACGACTCTCGAGTTTGGTAAAATACAACGCACCTCGTACGACCGTTTCAGTCCCATGATACGTCAAAATAGCAACCAAGTCGAAGAAACGCTTGAATTGAATAAGTACCATCAACTCAAAAACGAATGAAAAGTTATTCAATGAAATCGACCAAACATAGGCAACACGGGACTTAGAAAGGTACCGAGCATGGTTCGATGCCATCGAACGATAGAGTTGTTCCATAGAATTGTCTATAAAATACGATGACACGAGTTAAGGAACGGTAGGACGACCTGCACTCAGGAAGTCTCGAGGACGAGACTTATTTTGAGTGGTGTATTATGTAATGACCCGTTCCGCCCTAGCGGAACGCCGATTCAAACGGCAAGTGTAACGACTCAAACGAGCCGTCGACTCGAAGAGTTGCGTCGATCCGATGAAGTTTCGATACGAATCGATGCAAGACTTACAATGGCTCGTCAAAGATAAATCCAGACTTAGACTATCAAAGGCGTGCTCGGAGTATCGCTCGGCCGATACGAACATCGCTAAGGTGGGTGGCTCCGATGAACCCGTCTGTGCTTAGCCTAGACACATAACAATACAGACACTATCACGAGAATCGCTAGGTGATAACCTCTTGCATGCTAATAAATGACTCAACGCACCTAGCTAAGGGAATAATCCCAACTTGTATGCTTGTATAGAATATAGAAAGGAACATGGAAAAGTACGAGAACTCTCGCCCGCGCTCCATGCTCGTGCTACGGCACAAGCCTACGTTTATGCTCCTTACGCGTCCAACAATGAAACAATGAATGGTTTACAACAATAAACGGGAAGGCTATCAATATAGTCGTTCCGAGTAGAGTATAGCGACACTGAAAGGCTATAGGACCGATGGCTCGCCAAGGCGACTCCTGCACGAGGAGTTGCGTAATGCTTGAATGAATAAATCAACGAATCAATGAATGAATGAATGAATACGTGAATGAATCGATAAACGAATGAACAAGTGAAAGAAAGAAAGAAAAGAAAGAATGAAGAAAAGATAAGAAAAGAAAGAATGGTTAGCGACAGGTGTGACGGGCACGTGTATCGGGGCTCGCTACCCGCGCTGCACGGACGCCAACCTGGTCGATAACGCATTATGGCTAAGGGTTAGCCTACGGCGGAGATAGCCGTTAAGTAAAAAGACAAGATAATACGAAATGGTCGTGGACAAACGGCACGAGCGAGGGGTGGCGAATGCTGTGTCCGTGCAATAATTCTGCGGCACGGGTGTTGTGTGGTAGTGTATACCGTGGCCGGCCTAGGTAGAATCAAAAGTCGGGGCTTACGGGCTGCCTGGGTGCGGGCTTGGGCACCGGGAGACGTAAGTGCAGGATATTTCAAGAGACTTAACGGGGTGTACCAGCCATCACCCTATGCTAAGTTGAGAAATACCAAGGAGAAATGTCCAAATGGCTTGTCATGCCAGCGACCGGTACATATAGAATAAGTGGGCTTTGCTGGTGGCAATCCACGTGCAAGTCTTTGCATTGAAATCAAAGTAGTCTAAGTTAAATGAACTAAGTACCTCCTGAACAGGCTTGAATGTAACACACCACATGATCAAGAATACTTGTACAATGAGTTAAAGAATACGCCTACGATGCGCTAGGACCCGGGGCAGGGACACGCACTCGATATTGAATGTTTTCCAAGTACCACATTATGTTATTACATGGATTGTTGTCTAACTTGGTTTACTTGGACAGGGAAGGCCGGACGGTAAGTATGGGTAAGTCGTGCATATATTTTCTATGCGACACTTGAATTCTGTAAAACGAGATAGGTTATGCAATATGCCATGAAATTGATCCTAAGGCAAGATTAGAAAGACAATGAATGATAGAGATGCACAAAAGTAAATGGAACGTGTTCGGTAATGATAGCATTATGGGCGAGCTAGCCTCCCCACCAGTGCATAACAATGTACTGATAACCCCACAGTCTGCATGCAGGATGCAGGAGACGCCGGTGGGTGCGGAGCTTCCATCGAACGTGCTAAGGCGCGGAGCTATCTCTGGGCCTTGGAGCGTTGCAAGGAGCTGGAGCACCATATACGGGACATAATGTATCGGAACATCGCCATGAATCATACCATCTTGTAAGCCACTTGGCACGCCTTTTATGTTTCAGAGAGAGAGAGAGCTTGAGCGACTTGTAATATCGGCCTAGCGCCGCTTGTAACTTCTTGAATATCAATAAAGAGTTTGATTTCGTATTCAACTTGTGTGTTCGTTTACTTTCCGCTGCAAATGGGGACACTCTGTGCGACTCTGTGGCCTTGCATCAAATCGGTCGTTTCTGGACTTGGCCTTGCACGGGCGCAACCTAGGCCCGTGCGGCATCACGCCTTAGCGAGGACGATCGCTCCTACGGGAGCGGGGCGTGACAGATTGGTATCAGAGCACGGCTTCACGTCCTTGGACTTTATTTCAATTTTTTCAGTTTTGAAAGCTCGGTTGGTTACAAAAGAAGTGTGCGCTCTCTCTCTCGTTGTGCCTTGGGATGTTCCATATAATAAGTCTAATATTTTCGAAAGCTCGTATAAGTACTCGGGTGATCGGGACCGATAGACGAAGGCCTTTGTGCCACTACGACGGACTTGATAGGCGAAGGCCTTTGTGCCAAACCACGACGGACTTGAGTTGGACGGAATCGATGCTAAGAGTTAGCAAATGCGAGGCATGCTTGAATAAGCTTACGCTGACGATAGCAAACGAGTACACGAGACCCGAGTATAGTTCGAACGGGATGGTCATGCACGCAGCCTTTTGGCTAAGTTGTGCGGAGTATCGCGCACCTAGACTCTTTGGTGCAAACGAGTTGCGAACGAGAATAAGTGAGCGTGCAAACTTGAATGTAGTCCGTACGGGATGGTTAAGCGGTACAACTTAGTCCGCGCGTCGCACACCTCGACTCTTGGGTGCAATCGGGTTGCGAGCGATGTCAATGTATCGCTCGATCGAGAACGGAGATACACTTTGAGTGTATATCGATAGGAATGCTATCGAGTTAACGCTTAGGCACATACGAAAAAAAAAATTGATTTGGATTTTGAGGATTGAGCGAACGCGCAATTGGACATGTCAATCGGGAGTCGAATAACCTTCGAGGATTTGTAGAATGACTGGACTCCGAGTGGTGTATATGATAGGTTCGAGGAAGAATAAGAATGAGTGTCGACGATTAGTCGAGTGGCTCAAACCCTGAGTGGTGTATGGACGACATAGAAATTGTTCGAGCGAGACTAAAGGATTTACGGATAGAACGAGTATGTCGGTGAGGCGATGCGATCGCGCAAAGCCTTAGAACGCGTCACGCTTAGTTGGTCGTGACCTCGAATGTCCCGAATGAGATGTCGTTTGGACAACTTGTCAATGGGCAACGCGAGTTAGAAAGTGAATAGTCTTGATCGAGGAAACTTAGAGGATCGCGCGTACGATTTGGGATTGATTCAAATGAAATGTGACTTGAGTTTTGAACAACGATCTTGAAACGAGCTTGAGGAATAGCGATCGAACTTGATCTTGAACATCGAAGAAATTGTGAAATATCCAACTCGGACAATGGCATTAGTCGCACGACTCGAAATTGGTTGCAAAGGAAGATCGTCAGGTTACGCATATCGTCGATGGTATTGAGGCGTATCAAAGATCGATATGCGATAACTCGGGGGCACTCTGACTCGGCGAATGACGGTCGTCCAAATGTCATTGTTACGTTGGATGCTATACTTGGGATGTTAAAAATGTGTCGAGAAAAAGATAGACTTGGCTCGAGGATTTTCTAGTTGAACGCATGACGGTTAGACTATCAAATTGATTTGGCTTGGATGAAAATGTGAATGCTTGGATTTGCTTCGTTGACAACCACAACGTTGACATTCTTGTCTTATGCGAGCGCAACTCCAGCCTCGCACATGCGTCGCGCTGGATTATAACGATCACTCCGCGTGAGCGCTGATATAGTGATTCATACAGCAGGAGTGATTGAACTTGGATGGTGTGGCAATCTGATTGCTTCGACTTGTGGTTTGACGCGAAGGTGCACTCGAAAATGAATTTATGTGCTTGAAAGATTGAACTTGAGGATTGAGTAGGTCCAATCCGCGTATCGAGAATGGGTTAGTCTAAAACTCAAACAAGAGTTACGCCCCGATGAGAATGATTATTCTGCGGGAGCGTTACATGGTGATTCATGAACCGCCGTGGATAATCGGGCTCGCGTGAGATTGGGGCGCAATGTATTGTCGAGCTGTATGACCTCGTAATCGAAAACATGAATTGGTTAGAACTGGTGATTGAACGGAATTGAATATGTGCAACGTAAGTCTTGATGCGAATTAGGTGATCATGCTCGATGTTTAGAAATCTGAGTGACGCGAGCTTGGGTAGAAACTCCCGTACAAACGAACAAATGGTTTGACCATAGGATTTGGGGTGAGCTTCGTGCAGCGGCTTGACACGATAAGCCACAGACTTGAGTTGTAACTATGACCCTGTGAGATGACCTAGAGGATAGGCGGACGACCCTATGCCGAGTGATTGAACTTATGCGATTGACCTTACAGTATCATCTGGACGGACGATAGACTTGGGCAGCAATACTTAGAGTAGGACAGGAGAACTGGGAGTGTGCGTGAACGACGGCGAGAATGGCCCCAAACGAAGGGAATGATAGGAATGGATGATGCGCAAGTAAAGTTGGAATAACGAATTGAATCATTGGTCGGAAGATGTACTCGATGATAGTGCAATATTTGGTCTCGAATCGGATGGGAATTACTTAGACTTGGTCGGCTCCGCTAAGAAGAAAAATCGTATTGATTTCGTAGACAAGAACGCTTGAGAAGCAAATCGAATAATCTCGAGGACCGAGATAAACGATATGTGATACACACGTGAGTTCGGTTTTAATCGAAGTTAGCAAAAACGATCGACAAATCGAAACTATCACGAGTAGCTTGTCCGACTTCGCTAGTCGCTAAGCTTGGTTGAAATGTACGTATTCGGGGGACGCCTTGAATGCGTGCACGATCCAAACTCAGCGATATGATGAACTCGAATGCAGCTGCAAGTGGGTGTTGAGATGCGCATGATGGAATGAGTGAGTTTGCCTCAGCCTACGACTCTCGAGTTTGGTAAAATACAACGCACCTCGTGCGACCGTTTCAGTCCCATGATACGTCGAAATAGCAACCAAGTCGAAGAAATGCTTGAATTGAATAAGTACCATCAACTCAAAAATGAATGAAAAGTTATTCAATGAAATCGACCAAACGTAGGCAACACAGGACTTGGAAAGGTACCGAGCATGGTTCGATGCCATCGAACGATAGAGTCGTTCGATAGAATTGTCTATAAAACACGATGACACGAGTTAAGGAACGGTAGGACGACCTGCACTCAGGAAGTCTCGAGGACGAGACTTCTTTTGAGTGGTGTATTATGTAATGACCCGCTCCGCCCTAGCGGAACGCCGATTCAAACGGCAAGTGTAACGACTCAAACGAGCCGTCGACTCGAAGAGTTGCGTCGACCCGATGAAGTATCGATGCGAATCGATGCAAGACTTATAATGGCTCGTCAAAGATGAATCCAGACTTAGACTATCAAAGGCGCGCTCGGAGTATCGCTCGGCCGATACGAACATCGCTAAGGTGGGTGGCTCCGATGAACCCGTCTGTGCTTAGCCTAGACACATAACAATACGGACACTATCACGAGAATCGCTAGGCGATAACCTCTTGCATGCTAATAAATAACTCAACGCACCTAGCTAAGGGAATAATCCCAACTTCTATGCTTGTATAGAATATGGAAAGGAACATAGAAAAGTACGAGAACTCTCGCCCGTGCTCCTATGCTCGTGCTACGGTACAAGCCTACGTTTATGCTCCTTACGCGTCCAACAATGAAACAATGAATGGTTTACAACAATGAACGGGAAGGCTATCAATATAGTCGTTCCGAGTAGAGTATAGCGACACTGAAAGGCTATGGGACCGATGGGTCGCCAAGGCGACTCCCGCACGAGGAGTTGCGTAATGCTTGAATGAATAAATCAACGAATCAATGAATGAATGAATGAATACGTGAATGAATCGATAAACGAATGAACAAGTGAAAGAAAGAAAGAAAAGAAAGAATGAAGAAAAGATAAGAAAAGAAAAAATGGTTAGCGACAGGTGTGACGGGCACGTGCATCGGGGCTCGCTACCCGCGCTGCACGGACGCCAACCTGGTCGATAACGCATTATGGCTAAGGGTTAGCCTACGGCGGAGATAGCCGTTAAGTAAAAAGACAAGATAATACGAAATGGTAGTGGACAAACGGCACGAGCGAGGGGTGGCGAATGCTGTGTCCATGCAATGATTCTGTGACATGGGTGTTGTGTGGTGGTATATACCGTGGCCGGCCTAGGCGGAACCAAAAGTCGGGGCTTACGGGCTGCCTGGGTGCGGGCTTGGGCACCGGGAGACGTAAGTGCAGGGTATTTCAAGAGACTTAACGGGGTGTACCAGCCATCACCCTATGCTAAGTTGAGAAATACCAAGGAGAAATGTCCAAATGGCTTGTCATGCCAGCGACCGGTACATATAGAATAAGGGGGCTTTGCTGGTGGCAATCTACGTGCAAGTCTTTGCATTGAAATCAAAGTAGTCTAAGTTAAATGAACCAAGTACCTCCTGAACAGGCTTGAATGTAACACACCACATGATCAAGAATACTTGTACAATGAGTTAAAGAATACGCCTACGATGCGCTAGGACCCGAGGCAGGGACACGCACTCGATATTGAATGTTTTCCAAGTACCACATTATGTTATTACATAGATTGTTGTCTAACTTGGTTTACTTGGACAGGGAAGGCCGGACGGTAAGTATGGGTAAGTCGTGCATATATTTTCTATACGACACTTGAATTCTGCAAAACGAGATAGGTTATGCAATATGCCATGAAATTGATCCTAAGGCAAGATTAGAAAGACAATGAATGATAGAGATGCACAAAAGTAAATGGAACGTGTTCGGTAATGATAGCATTGTGGGCGAGCTAGCCTCCCCACCAGTGCATAACAATGTACTGATAACCCCACAGTCTGTATACAGGATGCAGGAGACGCCGGTGGGTGCGGAGCTTCCATCGAACGTGCTAAGGCGCGGGGCTATCTCTGGGCTTTGGAGCGTTGCAAGGAGCTGGAGCACCATATACGGGACATAATGTATCGGAATATCGCCATGAATCATACCATCTTGTAAGCCACTTGGCACGCCTTTTATGTTTCAGAGAGAGAGAGCTTGAGCGACTTGTAATATCGGCCTAGCGCCGCTTGTAACTTCTTGAATATCAATAAAGAGTTTGATTTCGTATTCAACTTGTGTGTTCGTTTACTTTCTGCTGCAAATGGGGACACTCTGTGCGACTCTGTGGCCTAGCATCAAATCGGCCATTTCTGGACTTGGCCTTGCACGGGCGCAACCTAGGCCCGTGTGACATCACGCCTTAGCGAGGACGATCGCTCCTACGGGAGCGGGGCGTGACATATATCGAAAGTAAAATTATTGCACGTGGTGCAACGTGTATCAAAGTAATCGATGCACGAAGTGCAACGGATATCGAGAATGAATTTTTGCACAAGATACAACGGAAGAAAAATGAAAGTTATAAATCGAGAAACGGAATCGGTTCGGTTGCGCACCGAGCTTGTGTTGGCAAATGAATGCATTGGCCGAGTTGCGTCAGATTCTGACTAATCAGAGTTATGGTTGTGATCAAGCACGATCACTGCAAAAATCGTGAGTCGGAAGAGATCGTTGGTTTGTAAAGAGTACGTTGCGACGGAAGTAACTTAATTTCCGGGTGGTATATGGCATACCACCGATGCAATGAATGGCTCGATTCCGAGTGGTATATGCAATACCACTTGTGCGATAAATTGCATCGACGTTTTGTGAGAATTGCGGAAGGTTTGTCCGCAACGGACGGGATAGCACCGAGACTCGATTGAGAATTTGTACGACGGCATGTTGATGCAAGTGTTCTTCGATGATCGGTTAGAACGGTAAGGCGGGACTTATATCATTGAATGATACGTCGATTGAAAATTTATGTGTCGGTCGAATGACGGGAACTAGCGAAACGATTATGCCTTGAGGCAACAATCGGATCGACAGGATAGGAAATTCGAAACGTTGAAATCGAACCGCACGACTTGCGAGCTCGATGAAAATGTTGGGCGAGGCGAATCGAATCGCACGACTTGCGATCTCGATAGGAATGTTCGGCTAGGCGAATCGAATCGCACGATTTGCGATTTCGATAGAAATGTGGGGCGATGCGAATTGTAATCGAATCGTACGATATGCGACTTCGATGAAGAGTTGGTTGACGGGAGTAATCGTGCCTAAGAAATAGTTGGTTACAGAAATAGTTGGTTACGTTACGGCAAAACTCATTTGAGTACGACTGAAAACATGCGAAACTTAGAGGGCGAGATCGTACGACTTGAGGGTTCAATGTTGGATAATCGGTAACTCAGTTATGCGATCGAAGTATAGCGGGATGCGGCAAATCGGAGAACGAGTCGATGCGTATGGAAAAGTTTGTTGCGAACTTGGATGTATGCGATGAGCTAAGTTAACGTTGAAACGGATTCAAGTTGACCCTTACGTTATCAAAATGGATACGGCGTATCGAGATCGATACGTAAGGAAACGTAAACGATGTGAGAATACAAAATAGAGTGTGCCTCGCGCTATAAAATTTTGTAAGTAACGATACGAGAATGAACGAACTTGGTTGATCGTAAATTTTGTGATTGATCAGGGCGAGACTATAAGTCATCGACGATTGCTCGATGCGTATAGCATCTCGTGTGTCGACCGCGAAATAAGATAGACTCGAACGCAATGCGAGTAGACGCGTCGTGAATAGCAGAATCATCGACGGAGTGCATGACCTTACTCGGAGGATAGTTGTGCTAAGATTGCGCCGATAGAAATGGTTTTGTTCAGAAATTTGGATAGTCGCATAGAATCATCGGAACGTGATTTGGCTCCGAAATAAGATATAGCATGGTTCGTAGTACACTGTCCTTCGGTGATGATCCACAATTATCGAACGTAGCTTCGGGGCAGCTGACCCTAGAAGACTTGACCGCCAAATCAAATTGAATGCTGCAGACCGTAAGATGACCCATACGATATCGCATATGGGATTGCATCGATAACAAATTAATGCGATACTTGTTGACGATAAGTCTAGGCGATCGAGAATTGTTGGAACAACTTTCGATTGAGAATGATATAAATAGATTATGAGTATTCGTCGGATGGATACTTGAATGGTTATGTTGGTCGACGATAGAACTTGAAATTCACCCGCGAACTTGGTGATTCGGATAGGCGATGGCGAGAATCATGCTATGCACGAGAGGGAACGGTAAGGAAATGACTTACGAGTCATGTCGTTAGATTCGGATTTATCTTGCAATTGAGCTTGCGTAAATCGAAACTTACATTCGATGTTGCGAGACGGATAAGTTAGGAATTTGGCTAGTGAATTCCTATTCGCTAGGAATCGAACGTAAGGCATATCGTAAAGACTTTCGTATCAAGGCGATCATTGTCTTGAGCACCGTCGCCTTGATGTAAACTTTGTGTCGGATAGATTGTGGCCTTTGTGCAATGTCAATTTAAACTTGCGTCGGAAGGATTTGAGCACGGTGTCTAGGTAAGTCACCTAGCAGACGTAGTCTAAATGTTGATGCTTTTGCAAGTCAACAAAAGAGAACCATGTCGAGATAGGATACGAAGTAAAACATCAGAAATCGTTGGATAGTGATACCGAACGCACGGCGTTGCGGAGACTCGTTGTGATCGGATGCACGACGGCTTTACGCGACGCGTAGAATTGATAGTCCCGATGAAACATACAAAGTGAGAAATACGATTTTTGAATCGCATCATGTGCCTTGATTTTGTTGGACGATCACGCATGTATCAATATGCATGTGTGCTAGAATTGCGAGAACAAGTAATAGAGCCAAGTTCGATTGAGAATACGAGATGGTAAGTGATTGAAAATGAGAAGTTACATGTTAGCGTTGTTCCGATATCTTACAACTGAGCTTGGCTGAAATGCGTATATTGGTGGGACGCCTAAAATATGTGTATGATTCCAAACTAAGTTGTACGATCCAAACGATGGTGAGACGAGATCATGGAACGATCTAATAAAACCCTTGGAAATTTAGTATTGGTTTCGGTTCGGGACGAACCTTGTTTTGAGTGGTATATTCTGTAATGCCCCGCTCCGTACGGTGCATTATGCTGAGTCGTTGACTCGAAGAGTTACGTTGACCCGATTAAGTATCGATGCAAATCGATACGAGAGTTACGTTGTCCCGAGCAACGCATCGAACTAAGTCGATGCGAAGAGTTACCTTGTCCCGAAAGAATGCATCGAGTGAATCGATACGAAGCGCCGCGTTGCCCCGAAGGATGAGTGCGTTGAATCGGCTCGAAGATTCTAAGAAATCGAATCGACCAAGGCGCAAGTCCGAATCGATGCAAGTATTGATTTTAGTTGGTTTCGTGTGCAGGTTATACTTTGACGCAAAAATATTAGAGGTCGATCTTCGGCAATATTTAGTAAGGGGTCCGCGGAACCAAATCGACGCCTTGCGACGGGCTGAGACTTGGGCACGCTAAGGCAAATCAGACGTATGATTCAAAGAAGCATGAAGTGTTCGAATGGCTAAGTCAGGAGAGTGACCGTGCAACAAAGTTAGGGAATAGAGCCGCATCGGCTCGGCGAAACGACCAAGGCAAATCGATTCAAGGTGGGAGGATTGACTTCTTTTTACTCCTTCATTCGATAAGTCAAATGTATCATTGTATGCTAAGTTAACCTATCGACGCCACGGGCGTGGTTCGATCGGAGATAAATCATAGTGTGTGTCGAACACTAAGTTAGTACAATTGAAATGAAACGTGCATCAAATGCACGAGTCGCTACGGAACATCGGATATCGCAAAGGCGAGCGCCTCGGTGCGCAAGCCGCAAGAACAATGGGATAACTGTACTCGGCGAGTGCCTTAGTGCACGAACCATACCGTGCCTTCGCGCATGAGTTAGAACGGCTAGAACATTGAAAGACAATAGGCGAGCGCCCTAGCGCGCAAGCCACGAACATTGAATGCTAAGTCATAGAACATCGGAATACGGTCGAAACGTGCCTACGTGCACGGGATAATAAAAGATGGCTTCGTTGCGAAAGAATACAGTTGTGGCATGAATGTGGCAGAACTGTCGGATATGACATAATGCCTCGAAAGGTGTTCGAGACCTTCGGGTCGTTCGGTTGACGGGCATTGAGTTGAGGCATGATGCCATTGAAACATTGAAACGAAGTATGAAACGTAAGAATATAGAAAGTTAACGGAAGAAACACGAGATGATAATGCGGCATGGTGCCCTTCGAAATGTTCACGGCCTTCGGGCATTCGTTGAGAACATTCGGGCGTTGTGCCAATTGAAATAGAGATAAACGAACTTGCTTGGTTGTAGGAAATATAAGATTCGTTGCATGGTCAAATGGACTTAAAGATATAAAAGCCCGTGCATGGGTATTCCCTCGAACGCGGCGCACCAGGGCGCTGGGACCGTTCGGCCTAGGAGGGATTCGTTTTCGGTATTGTTGGCACCACTTCGACCAGACGGGTAGCGACCTTATGGTGAATGTATTAAGCAACTTGCTGCAATTATTTCGATGGCCTCTGATGTTGGTTAGCAACCGCACGAAGTTAACATCGTCTTATATTTCGATTCGATAAATATAAGTCCATTCTAGCCCGGAAAGCTAGTGACCTTCATATAGTTAAGGGCGATGGGTTTGGAAGTGCAAGGTATGCGTATATCCTGCATGGACGGATTCTGAATAGTGGGCACTTATAACATGACAGGGAAAACAGATAGGCGTATTCACCTTGCGTCGGTTGCAAGGGCGAGTACGTCGATAAGCTAAGTTGCGCCACGAATCAAACACGAGAATGCTTGCTTGCCTATTCAATTCGATAATATGCTTGCTATGATAATATGCTTTACGCTTTCAAAGATGCCATGAAATTAACCCTAAGGAGAATATAGCAAGATCATAAGCTAAGTTGCATGATTCAATATAAATATTAAAATGTCGGTTTGGAAAGATGATCTTTGCTTCAGTACATGCGAGGACGAACGTGCTGATCCCCCACCAGCTTCATGCAGGGTGCAGGGAATGGATTGCTCGCGACGAAGCGTTGCTTGAACGCGTTAAGGCTTGGAATGCCGAAGCGCATTGAAGCGTGCGATCGTATTGACGCTCGGACTACGCAGCTGGATTGATGCGGCCGAGATATAGAAGGCATGATGTATGGAACGGTAAAATCCTTTGTGGGCAAGAGAGAACCTGAGTGTTATAGCCAATCTGGCATATATTGTTAGGCTATCGAAAGCCTTTGTAATCTCAGTTTCGAATATCAATAAAGAGAATTGTTTCGTATACTCTGTTTTCCTATCGTTGTAAATATCGAATCAAAAGATAACCATTTGAGAACTTGTCATCTTGCCTTGCACGAGCGCAACTCCAAGCTCGTGCGGCATCACGCCCCCTGCGAGGACGATGATTCGGGTGATTCTGGGTCGGGGCGCGACACAAGAAGTTCCACAATGGATAAACCTCCTTAAAGTACGGCAAAGATTTCTTCAGAGACGGATCAATGGTATTAAGAACCCATTGAACCAATAGCGCTTGCACACATCTCCAATCAAGCAATTTAGCATCATTAACAGGTTTGATTTCAGTACCTTCCAGAAAAGTGATCTTTCGCCTAGATTAGATCAGGGAGAGACGTATCGACCGAGCCCACTCAGCATAGTTTAGTCCACGAAAAACAATATGAGTAATGATATTTCCTGGTTGATCAGAAAAACTCAGAAAATATAGATCCTTCGAATTAGGATAATTTGGGTTGTGTGCACCGCCATTGCCTGTCGCGATGGAGTAGCTGGACGCAGCATCATCAGTCATCGCGGATGTCGGATGTACAAAATAAAGTACAACGACGAATCGGCCGCTGATGGACGGGGTCGACGGCGAATCGGCCGCTGCTGGACGGGGTTCATGACGAACCTGCCGCGATCGGGGCGCCGGATCTGGCGCGTAGGGGCGAGCGGCGGGTCTGCCGCTGTTAGACGTGGTCGACGGCGAACCAGCCGCGATCGGGGCACCGGATCTGGCGCGTAGGGGTCGGCGGCGGATCTGCCACTGTTGAACGGGTCGGCGGCAGGGCTGCCGCGATCAAGCATGGGAGCGGGCGCGAACGATGGTCGAGCGGCGGATCATCGCGGGAGCGGGCACGTAATATGGGGAATATTTTAAAGTTTGAGGATGGGAAATATTTCGGCTAGGGATGGGGACACTACTAAAATAACCCATTTTAGCGACGTCAGAAGGCGTCGCTAAATAAGGAAAATATGTCGCTAAAACCAATTTGCGACGTATTTAGCGACGAAAATCGGACGTCGCTTATCGGCAAGTCGCAGATGTCACTTTCGTCGCCGAACGTCGCTATTCGCGACGCAAAATTCATTGTCGCTAAACGTCACAAAATTAGCGACATATAGCGACGTATCACTACGTCGCCAACATTGCGACGTAAAGCGACCACTTGCGACGCTGTAAACTTTATATATGATGACATGGCATGGCAGCCACGTGGGCAACTTAGCGACGTATAGCGACGTATAGCGACGTCAAGGAACCGTCACAATACGTCGGAGAACGTCGCTATACGTCGCAGCTATTATAAAAAAATTTAAAAAAATATAATTGATATTTTTGTTATGCTGTGTGTCTGTGTTTACAGTATGTGTGAAGTACAGTGTTCGAACCATCGACAGTTTCGCTTACTGTTCTATGTTTTATCTTGGATAGAATGAGCAACAGTTCAGGGTACACTTCTCAGAGCTTCCTCTTCACATCATTCACCTTCTCGGGAACCTGTACGACGTCCCGAGAAAGTGAAGGACGTGAAAATGAAGCTCTCAGAAGTGCACCCTGAACTGTTGCTATTTCTATCCAAGATAACACATACAACAGTAATCGAAACTGTCGATGGTTCCGAACACTGCATTTCACATTCACTGTAAACACAGACACACATCATAACAAAAATACACAATATATTTTTTTAAAATTTCGGCAGCACCTCCTTTGTATATCAGATCATCGCTTATAACCCAGCGTAGGTATATTTGTCATCCCCGTCGCAGATATCACAATAAAAATAGGAGGCAGTGCAAAGTAAAAATCACAGACACACATCCTCACAAACATCCAATAGAGTCAAATAAAAATGGAAGATGATAAAAAGTCTCCCACCAAGTGTATAAACAACAGTGTACCAATAAACAATTTGCCCATAGGGCCAATACATACAAGTCATAAAAAACCAATAAAATTACTGCGGACCCCTGTCGCACAACTGGGGCAACTGGGATAGAATATAGTCATACTGCTCCTGTATATTGCGCTCGACCGCATCAGAAATCTGCTGCTGCAACTCGTGACGCAGCTCCTCGATCTGACGACGAACATCCTCAGCTCGTGACGACGCTTGCATAGCCGGAGACTGCGTACTGACAAAGGGGGCCCAGGATGACTCTGAAGCTAAATACGTGTCGTAGGATCCCGTACATATGCCTGCGTCGCCCTCCAACCAGATTTTAGTTCTATGTAATAATGCAAGATTATGACATAGGAGGAAAGAGTTGGGAGGATTATGTCAAAACACACGGCTTAGAAAATTATGACATGTTAGTCTTCCGATACCGCGTAACATGGTTGTCACATTAAGGGTCTTTGACAAGATGACATATTGTGAAAAGATATATCCTTATAGTTCTCCTACGTATGTTGAAGAAACCTCTGTATTTCCTCCGGGTCATGTCGTCGGCTGTGCTGCTTCCCCCTCCTATTCCTGTCCACTTTTTCTCCTCCGACTCTACACTTGAGCTGGATATCATATGTGGCTAAGAGAGTCAAATAAGAAGAATGGAAGTAGGGAGGAGCAGATGGGTCCATAGCCATGGTGGAGGAGAGGAGAAGGCAAAACTGAATCAGCGTCTTCCGGCAAAGAGGACCCGTTTCCATTTGGACTCTGCAGCCAGCGAGAAGTTGAAGAAGCTGGGCACGCTGAGCAGCCCGTTATGCCTTGATTCAGTTTTGCCTTCCTTGGATGGTATTGATTCTGTAGATCCGTGTATAAAAGAGGAAGAGATTGGGAGTAGAGTGGACCCGGAGGGAAATGAGAGATTAGAAGCTGGGTCAATATCCAAGAAGCGAAAGAGAGTCAAGGATTCTGATAGGTTGTCGTATCATCATTACCGAGGGATGAGGGTCGGAGGACAGTCAACTTTATCTAAGACTACATAGTTTCTGCCTCGCCAGTCGAATGGCTGCAGGGACTATGTCCTGATCCTCGAGTCATGGGTGCCATCTGGTAAGTATATGTAACAGAATGTATATGTTCTTATCGTATCTAGTATCTGAAGAATGTAACAGAATCAAGATGAACTCACATAATGTAATACTAAGACATCATCTACTACAAAATACATAATCCAAAATACAAAATACAAAATACAAAATACAGAAACCAAAATATAAAATACTGAAACCAAAATACAGAAACCAAAATACAAAATACAGAAACCAAAATACAAAATACTGAAACCAAAATACAAAATACAGAAACCAAAATACAAAATACAGAAACCAAAATACAAAATATAGAATCCAAAGTAGGACCCTCTGTGAGAACGGATGGCTCAGAACACAACCCAACCGGAGAGGATACTCTAAGAGATCCATCTGAGAGGGACGTATACTCTGAGAGATCACCTTTACAAGAATTATATCAGTAGTGGGATCGAGTGTTGGAGGAGATATTATCAAAGTATACGTCCTACTCAGATGGGTCTCTCACCATTACTATTTTTTCCTGACAGCATGGTGGATGTGCTCCGTCCACAGATTCTTGCTCCGAGCCAAAACTTTGTCCCGGAGCTCAAGTGGACATCCTTGGTGTAGAGCTCGAGTGAGAGGTTCCTGACAGCATGGTGGTCTCTTTTGTTAAAGTATCCGTGCTCGTCCCATAAATGTGGGATGAGCACGGATACTTTAACAAAGGAGGCCACCATGCTGTCAGGAACCTCTCACTCGAGCTCTACACCAAAGATGTCTACTTGAGCTCCGGGACAAAATTTTGGCTCGAAGCAAGAATCTGTGGACGGAGCACATCCACCATGCTGTCAGGAAAAAATAGTAACGGTGAGAGACCCATCTGAGTTGGACGTATACTCTGATAATATCTCCTCCAGCACTCAATTCCACTACTGATATCATTCTTGTAAAAGTGATCTCTCAGAGTATACGTCCCTCTCAGATGGATCTCTCAGAGTATCCTCTCCGGTTGGTTGTCGTATCATCATTGCCGAGGGATGAGGGTCGGAGGATAGTCGACTTTATCTACGGATACATAGTTTCTGCCTCGCCAGTCGAATGGCTGCAGGGACTATGTTACCGCGGTGTCGTAGTCCAATATAATCCAGAGATTGACACAGTTCTAATTCATATATATAGTCCAATATAAATAGTCTAATACAAAAACAACCCAATACAAATAGTCCAATACAAATAAGTACTAATAGCCAATGAGAATTACGCTGCTCACGCAAACGCTAAGTGATACGTTCACGCAACCACCCCAAAAAAGCGAGATTTTTGGCGCGAGGAGAGATGTCGTCCCTTGCAAGGACTGCATGAAGAGAACTCTCGGTCTCACTAGCTACCGGTGCTGGATGAATAGAACTTCTGGTCTCACTAGCAACCGGTGCCACTTCCTCCTCAACTGTAGGAGGAGCCACCTCAGCATTCACTGTTTTCTTCAAACGACGTGCCGCTCCTCGGGTCATGGGTGCCATCTGGTAAGTATATGTAACAGAATGTAACAGCTCAAAATACAGTTGGTACTAACCTCAATAGAACAAACACTCTCACAGCTCAAAATACTAACACATGCTCACGCCTTACTCTTGTGATACTCCCTTTCAAACACAAACACACACCTATATGTTTCCTTACACATGTTGCCATATTACCTTTAAAAATAGGAAACCCTAGTTGTCTATAATAAGACACAATTCACCAAAGGAATCAGTGAGCTAACATGAAGCCTATTCTAATTAAGCAATCCTGCAGTAAACACAAACTAGAACATGTGGGGATCATTATAACTCATCAAAAGGAATCAGTTCAAT
The DNA here is from genome assembly GCA_029216955.1 of Iris pallida. Classification (NCBI taxonomy): domain Eukaryota; kingdom Viridiplantae; phylum Streptophyta; class Magnoliopsida; order Asparagales; family Iridaceae; genus Iris; species Iris pallida. Next base: position 6,698 of record JANAVB010027012.1, on the reverse strand, counting down.
TCAGTTCAAGGAAGAACAGCAAACCAAATTCCTGAGTTTTCATCAAACCAATTTAAATCGAACCCCATGTCCAATATCCTATTCTCAAATCACAAGCCTAATCAGAAATAAAAAAAAGGAATTAACAGGTACTAACACATGTGTTACAACCAATGATAACTGAACAACAATTAGAAATAAAAAAAATTGGAATTGAAGTTCAGGGGACAATCAAAACTGATTCATGAGTATCAGTCAACCCATTGAAACCAACTCGAGTCCAAATTCCATTCCCATATCATAAAACTTAATTTAATAAGTAAAGATCAATCTATCATAGGCTAATACACATGTAGGAGTAATATTGGTACTTAAAACATTAGTTAGAATCAGATTAACAGGATTGACATAGAAAAAACTTGAAACGTATCATGTATCAGTCATGTAAAGTCAACCCACATATGTTCGAATCCCATATCACAGCAATGACCCATTCTCAATGTAAACATCAACTAACATAGATTAACAACATGTCTAGAAATCAAATCTAGCATTTAAATCACAATTTAAACCATTTAAACTAGGAATAAATCTGTATCTGTGTGTGTGTGTGTGCATGTGTCTGTGTCTCTGTGTGTGTGTGTGTGTGTGTGTGTGTGTCCGTGTCCGTGTGTGTATGTCTGTCTGTGTCTGTGTCTGTGTGTGTGTGTGTGTGTGTCAGTGTTCGTGTGTGTCCGTGTGTGTATGTGTGTGTGTCTGTGTCTGTGTCTGTATGTGTGTGTGTCCGTGTCCGTGTGTGTCGTGTGTGTGTGTGTGTGTCCGTGTCCGTGTGTGTCCGTGTGTGTGTGTGTGTGTGTCCGTGGGAGAGGAGGAGGAGGAAGGAGAGGAGTTAGGTTAGGGTTTACCAGAGGAAGAGGAGGAGGAGGTCGGATTGGGGGAGGAGGAGCTCGAGGAGGAGCTCGCCGGAGGGGGAGGGAGTCACCGGGAGGGAGGGGGTCGCCGGGGGGGAGGGCACTGACAGAGGGGGAGGGAGTCGCCGGGGGGGTGGGGGGGGAAATTAAAATTTTGGGGGGTTTTCGAGTGAGAGTGAGGGGGAAAGAAGGCAGCGGCGTGCCCTAAGTAAAATAACTTAGCGATGTAACTTGTTGACGTCGCTAAACGTCGCAAACATGGCGACATATACTTATAATATGTCGCTGAACGTCGCTATTCAGCGACGTAGTATACTCCTGTCGCAGAACGTCGCTAGCCAGCGATATTTTGCGACGTGTTTTTAAAGAAGTCGCTACTGGTGACGTAATTTCTTGTCGTCGCTACATTACGTCGCTATTTGATGATATTTTAGTAGTGGAAATATTTCGGCTAAGATTTTTCTGGAGGCTCTGATACCATGAAGGAAATAATAATGCCTTGTTCTCATTGATGGGGGCTGTTTACAATATATATAGTGTCTACACGATTGGATTTATGGACCATATTTACATTAGTTACAAATATAATCTAACAGGATAAAATCGTATTTTTAAACGTATTTCAACGACTGTTAACGGCATAGGTGCAAATTGAGCAAAAATACATTAAAATACGTCTAAAAATACGATTTTACCTCTCCCCCCCCCCCCACTCTATCCGGTGGTGGGGGCGGGTCAAGCGGGGCCGACCAGAGGAGAGGGGACGGTGGCCGGCCAGCGGAGGGAGGAGGAGGGGTCGATGGGGGCCGGCCGGCGGAGGAAGGAGGGGGCAGGCCACCACTGGTAAGGAAGGGATGACATTTTGGGTTTTTTTTTATTTTTTATTTTAAAAAAATCATTAACGGTCATTTCTAATGGCAACGATGCAAACTGAACAAAAATAAAAATGTGAGGGTTTTTTTTAAACAAGGGATCTTTAAATGTAAGAACTCAAATATAAGGAGGGTTTGTTTGCACTTTATCCGAAGGATTGGGGGGTAACACTAATTAAAATAAAAATGAAGGAAAAGTGGAAATATGATTAGCAATTGGGGAGATAAATATAAATAGCTTCTTTTTTTAAGGGAACTCCTTATATTTTTATCAATGTGCTTCCTGAAGAAGCTTACCTTCAATTTGAAGGCTTCAAAGATTTGTAGACATGAATGGGCCTCAGGACGGGACGGGCCTAGGCTTCGGGCTGGGCCGAGCCGAGCCTCTCTATAGACAGAGATATGAGACCCTTCACGTCTCTATATAGTTGGTCGGGCCAGTCCGAGCTCGATCCCAGGATTAATTGGGCCGGGCTAGGCTGTCCGACCAAGTTGACAAGTCTACAATACATATGATTTGGATAGTCCTAGATAGGATAAACGCTTAGATACACGAGAATAAACTGATATATTTTTTGTTGCTGATATTTCGGTAGAACTTAAAATATTTGATATACCGCAGAACAAAAATTTCTGCAAAATGTTAACTCCGCTAAACATCAATCTCCTTGGAACGTTAACTCCACTAAAATCAATCTCCGCGTAACATTGACTTCGCTAAACGACAACCACTACAGAAGGTTAACTCCACTAGACGCAAATCGGCTAGACGCAATCACCGTGGAGCATTGTCTCCACTAAGCACAAACTCCACGGATCATCTTCTCCACAAAATGTGTTTGCCGCAAAACACAGAACTTTCTAGTCCTTTGCAGACTTTGAACCACGCCAGTGCGACTAGCAGATTAACTGCTCAATGGTAAGTACCCGAGCTTCTGCAAATGGACAACCGAGGTTGTCAAACTAGAGTAAAACTTTGGGCTGCAGTTTAATGCTAGAAAGTTGTTGTCGGCCATGCTATGTTGGTGAAGATTATCGTTGCTCAAAGCAAAATTTGACCCTCGTCGTTGATCCGCTTCTAGGAACCAATAAGTTTGGTATAGCTTATGGATGCTTTCATTGATTATCTTTCAAGGAGGAGCACAAAGCTTCGTTCTCTACTTTGGACTCGCATTGAGTTGCTATCGTTGCTGCTCTTCTAATGAAGAAATTTTAGAGAAGAAGAAGATTCAGAATCCACTTCCCTTTCAAAAGTGAACAACACTCATATAACAGTTCAACTACAATAACCGTTCCACAGGCCCACGAGTGTCACGCCCTGATTACAACTGAAATCAAAATGCTTCAAATGGAACTCTGATTACTTGAAAATAGAAAGAAGCTTGAAAGATGTAGTGAAGCATTTATCTTCCTTGTATGTTCGCATTTTCTCGAACACCACTTGGAAATGACTGATGAGCAGAACTGGCCCATTCACCTGGAAACTTATCAAACCACGTCGCTTTGCGGCAACTTCTTACCAACCCTATGCACTCACCCTAGCGCTGATGCAAGGTGAATACTTACCATCCTTCATGTCATGTTAAAGGTAACAATTGCACAATAAGGGTGTCAGGATCTATGTTCCTACAACAAACATAAGTCAATCCACCGCCGCCAATATATATGAAGGTTATTGGTGATATCGACACCAAGAAGGACTCTCAGTGGCAAGCGGCACGCCCTAGCTATCCGGTTTATGATCACAATTGTAGGTTCCGCATTCCTTGTTCCGAAGCACGACGACTTCCCCCTAGGCTGATAATGGTGTGAACGGTTTATCCCTGACCATGTAATAAGTGTGAACGGTTTATAAAAACTAGACATAAGCATGATAATGGATCTAGATAACAGAATTCACATATTAACTTGTATTCCATACTTTTGCTCAATGTTCAGTGCACTTATGCCTAACTCAATGTTCCAATGAACAACCTGTAGGCCCCGAACATTTCGAGGCAATATGACACATCCAACGGTTCCATGGCTTCGAACCATAATTGTTCACTTCGCTGACGAAGCCAATGCATATCAGCAGTCCTGTCGCGTTTGTGTCACAACTATTCGCTTCGCTTGATGAAGCATATCTTTCGACGTTACGACAATTCTACGGCATTGTGCCACAACTAATCGCTTCGGACAACGAAGCCATATTTCATAAGTCTCGTGCACTTGATGCACGCCTCGATATAGTTTCTTCCATGACTTAGTGTTCATTATTCTATGATTCGTGCACTTGATGCATTTCTCGATATAGTTCCTTCGATATCTACAACTTAGTCTTCATTGCCCTCTAACTCGTGCACAGAGGCACGCCTCGGTGGAGTATTCAATGTCCTATGACTCATGCCCTGAGGCACTCATCGATACAGTAATTTGATGTTCTAGGACTTGTGCATTGAGGCACTCGTCGATATAGTTATTCAATGTTCTATTGCGACTAATGCACTTGATGCACGTTTTACTTTAGTCATTCAATATTCTAGGGTCAATGTTATAGATCAATATTAAATATTCTATCTTAGTGTTCAACACACACTACGACTTTTTCTTATCCGAGCCACACACGTGGACTCTATGGAGTTACCAGTATACAAAGATACATTTTATTAAGACATGACGGAGTAGGAAAGAATGGTCAGAGTCCTCCAACATATGCCAATTTGCCTATCATTTCGTCGAGCCAATGTATCTCGATTTTCTAACTTTGTTGCATGATCATTTCATCTGACTTGACCATTCAAACACTCTGTACTCCTTCAAACTAACCGACTGATTTGACCTATCGTGCCTATGACTCAGTCAGTTGCGAGGTGATACTTTGATCTTCGACGAACTCTGTTGCCAATAGGGCAAAATATCAACCTCGAAAAAGTCAGCATAAAAGCATGCACATGAGACCAACTCAATTAATGCTTCTTCAAATTGATTTTAATACTTGTTCGAATCGAACTTAATATTACTTCGGGTCAACTTGATTATTTTGAGTCAACCACTCAGCGTAATGCACCATGCGGTGCAGGGTATTATAGGTGCTTGATTTTTTGTTGTATTTTCTGAGGAGTAAAATGTCACGCCCCGATCCCGCTAGGGTCGTCCGTCTTGCCTGGATCCCTGCGGGATCGATCGTCCTCGCTAAGGCGTGATGCCGTACAAGCCTAAGTTGCGCTTGCACAAGGCCATGTACCTGCACAAAAACAACTAGTCAAGCAAAACACACGCACGCACCCATTAGTTAAGCAAAACACACGCACGCACCCATTCATTGCAGAAAACCAAATATTGGACACAGAGATTTGAAATTAGAAATACTTTCTTTTATTCATAAACTTGATAGGAATACAAGTACAAAGCTTTGCGAACTCAGATTTGCCTTATAATTGGCTACATGATTCTCTTTGAAACTATCTTTTTGAAAATAGCCACAATGCCCATACATGATATCCCTTTATTACAAGCTGGAATTGAAAGACACCTTCAGAAGGAAAAGAAACTTGAAACTGGACTGGAATGAAAAGTAAACTTCGAGGCGATCCACGAGCTCTACTGGGCTAGACGAGCTTCGGTGCCTCACTTGATATCTCCCTATCTCCTTTTGCTTTCTGAAAAGGATGTCCACAACGTAGGTCAGCACACATCATATACTGGCGAGCGGCTTTTGGCCGAACTCGCAAATCTCTGCACTAAATCAATATGTTGAGCTAACATTTACTAGTGATCTTTCTACTTGTCTAGGTTCTTTTTAACAATTCATAAGAACATGACAGTAGAATATAATTCATAGCAACTTACCCTCGTCGGCAGTCATCCCTGCACAAAATCACGTTAGCACAATTTGCATAATGAGTAATTCATGATTCATTCTTGCAGATATTGAAGTTGTCATTCGGGTCATGCAGGTGGACTATTCTATATGTTGGTCCATGGGTTATCCCCATGATTAGCCGCTGTGACTCTTTGGTTCAGCTCGTCGCTAAGGACTCAGATCGACTCCCATTTTCATATGGAGGCCCTAATCTCTCCTAGGCCGAGCGGTTCCAGGTGCCCCCAGATACCACCCAAGAGACAAATATTTTCTTGTATACAAGTTGTCCGAGACCAAATGCATGCTCTAGCCGTTCTATCAGATGAGACACATTTGGACTTATGCACAGATATACGACACGTTTGTTTCGTGCCTTCAGGTTCATCTCAACACGTACAAGTTCGTCTGTACATGTCTACATTTTTAAGCATACTGGTGACAAGCAGATGATCATTCTTATCGAGCAGATAGAGTAGCAACACATATTCTTGCATTTGATTCAATTGAATTATCTTCTCTTATCTTTTGTTGGGGTATCGTTGATCATCGGGACAAGGCAACAGAGTGGACTAGAGATCATTTTTCTTAGGCGTACAGATCAATGTTTGTTCGGTTGAAGCAACTCACCAAGATGAATCTTAGTAGAGAGAAGGAGGGACTTTACGCGCCGTTCACGAACAATTCACGCGCCCTACATTGGCACCAACAGTTGATTAGCATACTTCGTCTCTTTCTCTCAAGATTCGGAATGAATGCGAAATGCGATGAAAGCGAACAATGAAAACCAATCATCGAAAACTAACACGAAAACGCATTCATCAAAACCAAGCAGCGAGAGAAAACATTCAACAAAACTCTTGGATTCATTTCAATAGAAGAAGCCAATCCATCAATTGGAAAGGTTCATTGTATTTCATCCGTGATCAATCGATACCGGCAAAGGTTTCACCAAATACTCAGTTCATGACTGAGTCAACAAGCCGTAGGTATTACATAGTGGACCGCGAGGAACGGGGCACTACATAATAATCCACTGAGAAAAAGTTTTGTCCTCAAAACTTAAGATACAAACTCACCTCCACTTGTGTTGCA
>JANAVB010027011.1:0-51274 GCA_029216955.1 Iris pallida | reverse complement strand
TTGAAGAAGTCCTACTGGCCTCTGATGTTCAGCTTTAACTTGTTGGCAAACCAAACACCGAGAGACAAACCGGGCTATCTCCCTCTTCATGCCATTCTACCAAAAATGCTGACGGATATCACGGTACATCTTTATACCACCGGGATGAATCGAATACTAAGAACTGTAAGCTTCTGCCATGATCTTCTGCCTGACATCACCACTAGGTACACAAAGCCGCCTCCCATATCGAAGTGTACCATCTTCATGAATACTCAACTCTGGTCTTCGTCTTGCCTCACACTCGGCTCTGAGTCACTGAAGCTTGGAATCTGTTGACTACGCCATCCGAATCCTCTCGACTATAGTGGACTAAACTTGTATGCTGGCCATCAATGCCACACTGGTAGGAAACCACCTCGATTCCTATTTTCTAAAGATCTGCTAATAACTCTGGCTGCACTGTGAGGAAATAAACTCTGGCTCTCCTGTTCAACGCATCTGTAACAACGTTGGCCTTTCCAGGATGATACTGCAGGTCGATGTCATAATCCACAAGTAGCTCTAGCCATCTCCTCTAACGCATATTAAGATCCTTCTGAGTGAACACATACTTCAGGCTCGTGTGGTCGATAAAAATCTCCACCCTATCTCCATTCAAGTAGTGTCTCTAAAGCTTAAGTGCAAACACTACTGCTGCCAACTCCAAGTCATGGGTTGGGTAATTTCTCTCATGATCACGAAGTTGGCATGACGCATAAGCTATTATCTTCCCATGCTGCATCAAAACACATCCTAAACCTCTGCCTGAAGCATCACAATATACTAAAAATCCTTTGGTCCCATCTGGAAGCATGAGAATGGGTGCCGTCATCAACCTCGCTTTAACTTCTTAAAAGAATCCTGACATTCTGCTGTCCAAGCAAACTGCACATCCTTGCGGGTCAATTGGGTCAATGGCGCTGAAATCCGAGCAAAGTCTGAAACAAATCGCCGGTAGTAGCCGACAAAGCTGAGAAAACTGCGAACCTCTGTAACTGTGCTAGGTACTGGCCATGTCTCAATGGCTACCATCTTCTGGGGATCCACTTCTACTCCTTTTTCTGGTGATGATATGACCCAAGTATGAAATACGATCGAGACAGAACTCACATTTACTGAACTTGGCATATAATTGGTGCTCTCTGAGAATCTGGAGGACAACTATGAGATGCTGCTCATACTCCGCTACACTCTTGCTGTAGACCAGGATGTCGTCTAGGAACACAATCACGAACTGATCCAAGTAAGGCATGAAAATACGATTCATGAGGTCCATGAATACAGCCGACGCATTGGTTGCTCCAAATGGCATAACAAGGAACTCCCAATGCCCATATCTAGATCTGAAAGCTGTCTTCGGGATGTCCTGCTCTCTGACTTTGATCTGATGGTATTCTGACCGCAAATCAATCTTCGAGAACACTGCTGCCCCTTGAGTTGATCAAACAAGTCATCTATCATCGGGAGAGAATTATCTGTTCTTGATTGTTACAGAGTTCAAGGTACGATAATCTATACATAATCGGGACGTACCATCCTTCTTTTTCATAAGAAGCATCGGGGCTCCCCAAGGTCATCTACTAGCACGAATGAATTCCTTGGTTCTAAGTTCTTCAATTATCTTGTACAAGATCTCCAATTCTTATGGCGCCATCCGGTAGACTCTCTCTGACACTGGGGCTGTTTCGGGGATCAAATCTATGGTAAACTCGATCTCTCGCTCTGGCGACATTCCTGGAAGCTCTTCTAGGAAAACATCTGGAAACTCTTCAACTATCCGGGGTAGCTGCACTACTGCTACTACCATCCGTAACACCGGAGGAGAAGGTTCAACTTTGCCTTGGGAAAAGGAAAACTCTGGCTCGCCTGAAATGCTAAAAGCAACCCTGCCAATATGGTAGTCTATCCTAGCATACTGGTCTCTCAACCAATCCATCCCTAAGACCACATCATAATCGGCCATCGGAAACTCTATCAATCTAGCGGGGAATTCTCTACCGCTAACTACGATCCGACACGAGGAAAACACTCTATCTACTCCCACAAGACCGTTACCAGTAAGTATATTGAGCCGTACTGATAATGACTCGGGCTCCAGTCCTATCCGTGTCACGAATCTTGCAGACATAAATGAATGCGATACACCAGAATCAAATAACGCTGATGTTGGAAAGGAGTTGACGAGAATAGTACCTACTGATGGAACTGAGGATTCCCAGGACCCTTTCTTTGGTGTGCGTATTGATCGATAGAAAGTTAAACAGTTCTAATACGTGTTCTAACCATTCATAGGCGGAAACTAGGGTTCACGAATTATACCTGCGGCGAAAAAAAGACAAGTAATTCCTGGCAATTTCGAGCAGACGACCCCAAGATCTTCTGCACGTATTCCTTCCTCGAGTTGGACGTCGTTTGGGCGACGATCTCCTAACCTTTACTTCTCCTTGGCAGCCCTCTCTTTCTCTCCTTACGTGAATCACGAATTTAGAGAAAGTTTCAGATTTCTGATCAGTAATCTAGCGGCCAGAGAATAGAGGATATATATAGGCTACGGCAGGGACCATGAGGAGAAATTAGGGTTAGGCCTCCTAACGGATTTGGATATCCCGTGTTTAGCCCGAACACACAATCCAGGCCCATTAACAATAGCTCGGTCCACTAATGAGCTATTGTTGCACTACCTCCCTAATCCCAAATTATGTTTATGGGCTCCTTTTTTATATGCTCGTTTGGCTCCCCATGTTAAGATATCGTATGTCCGTTGATCAAATTAAGTTACTGACAACTATATTGATTCGACATCTTTTATCCTTAAGTAGTACCGCTCAACTTTATTTGTCATGTCGGATATAATCTACCTGCAAGGTTTATATGACAATCCTTATGAGCTCCTTAAGGGCACATCATCAACCCGATGTATCGGTACATGGATTCCATTTATAATCAACAGTCCATCATATATAGAATATTATTATCCAATTCATAGAGGTTGTTGATCCATAATGAATCTCACTCTTTTATGAGTCAAAGTAATGCACACTGCATATACATGTCTGTTATTATATTCGGATTAAGACCACAAGCATCCATAATAACAGAGGTGTTTGTTCTCTTATGTAGTCAGTACAAAGAGAACAACCTCAAGTGGTCCTATTCAATACACACAAAGTATACTAGTGTAAACCTATAGTCAAGATAGACTAATACCAGATTACACTACAACCTTTCCAATAGATTGTCCAAGTCCATCTAGGTTGTGAAGTGTTTATATACTCCATATGGAACTGATAATATGATCTTCTGTGTGATACCACACACCATATTATCTACAATATAGAATATCAGACATTTGTATTAACACTTGCAACAAATACAATATGCAAACATTTGCCCATATGGTTCTCATTCAAAATTTAATGAAATAAGGTTACTATAAAAGTGATGCTTTTAGTATATAATCCTAACACCTGCCACTACCTCACCTGGTGCCAATCCTTCTTCTCCCATGGTCAAAGCCAGTACTTGACCATGTCCCCTGGGTGTGGGTCCCCTATGCTGAAAACCTCTCTGGCGATTCTAGGTCTGAGCTTGGACTTGGGCATACTGCTGCGGTCTCTGATGCTGCCTGGGCCTGAGGGGGTAAGGGCCTCAGAAATGGGTACTGCTGCTACTGCTGGACTGATACTAGAACTGGTCCCCTAACCGAAGGACTAGAGAAGGTTGATGAAGATGAACTCCCCCTGTTCAGGCAGTTCCCAATCCTGTGGTCCGGGGCACCACAAACCAAGCACAAACCCTGTGCTCTGCGACACTCTGATACCTCATGCCCTGGCTTCCCACAATGAGTGTAACCCATTACGGAAGACTGATTCTGCTGCTGCTGGGGATATGCCGGGGTTGAATGTTGAACCGACGTCACTGAGGCCTCCCATCTCGGAGCTCCAACGATCAAAGCCCTAGCTGTCGGGGCTGGTACTGAAGACTGGTTCATCTGGCCGTAAGACCTCTTCTGACGCCCGATCTGGTTCACAATCCTCTGGAAGGTATATTCATGCTTCCTGGCTGCCCTCAACACTGCATCAAAAGTCTGATGCTCAAACTGTTCCACTACCAATAAGATCTCTAGATGGAGCCCCTGTTGGAACTGCTGGGCTCTGTCGAACTTGATCGCTATCAAGGTAGGAGCAAACCGACTAAGCCTGGAAAATTCGGTCGCATATCCATCGACCGTCCTGCCCATCTGCTTCAGATTGGTGAACCTCGTCTGTAGATCGTACCGAGATATAGCATCGAAGTACTTGGTCTGGAATCTTTCATAAAATACTACCCAAGCAATAGGTGCCACTAATCCAACGGCCTGCACCGCCCACCAGTTGCAGGCTAGATCCAATAACTGCAGGCGCACGACCGCCACCTTCTCGTCTTTTGGAGTCCTGGCTACTTATAGAATCACTTATGTATCTTGCAGCCAAGCATCAGCAGTGATAGCATCTTAACTGCCGTCAAAGAAGGGAGGGTTCAGGCGCTTGAAGCTGTTGGCCGCACTATTACCTTGATGACCACCTCTGTCTAAAGCATCTGTCACTGCCTGGTGTAATGCATCGCTTCGACGATCTTGAAAAGCTAACAATGTCCCGATGAGACCCACCAAGGTCCTATTATCAGGTTCTGCAGGCTGGACGGGCTGAACTGGTGGCTCTTGACCCCCAGTAGGCATGACTCTGGAGGCTACTCCTGAATGCTGGGCTTCATCTCCAGGTTGCTGCTGGTCCATGGGAGGTGCTCCTCCTTGCCGATCGGTAGGACCAGGAACAATGCCGCTGAAGAAGACGACGTAGGAAACAATAAGAAAGGACCAAGACAGATCAAAGATACAAGCATGTGATCAGGTCAAGAATCCAGGGATTTAGAGGATACGAGCAGAGATCAAGGGCGAGTACTGATTGAGACATATACTCGATAAACCCTCACATATCTTGATTTATAAGACCTGCATGGGCCACCACTTAAACCATATAACGCCCCAGAACCAGAATACTGGAGAACGGGGGCGAACATAGCCAGCTACGTATATTGAAGTGCAATCCATCTCGCTATACGGTCACAGCTGTCTAGATACATGAGGGTTTAACTACAAGCCATCAGTCTCTTAAGTTCGCGAACAAGCCTATGGTCTTAATCTCAAGCAAGTGATAACAGTTACAAGATATCAGAGCACCAAATATACAATAGTAAGGCGTCCCATACATTACATATTTGGATGATCATGAAGCTAGTCGTACAAAATATCAAGACTAGCAAGAGTTTCAGTCATACATGACCAACCCTAGGATTTGTCAATCATGTTACAGCCCGTAGGCAGACAGTAAATAAAGTGCAATCTAGCTAACACGTGCTCGTCGGCTAATCGCCTCAAAATAATATTTATACAATAAAGTGGAAGAACAAAAAGGAACCCACTCGTTGCCAGGGTTACGTCTGGTGGTCACCATCTGGCTGTAAGGTAGGTAGATCCTCTGGAGCTGCTCCGATATCTGGCCATACAAACCAGCTGGGTCAGACCCCAGAAAGAGCAAGAGCCACAAAGGAGGCTTCACTTAGGAACTAAAACTAGCATATAATAAATGGATATTAAAGATAATTATATAAGAATATGATAATAACAGTGACACCAACAGAGAATTGAGTACGAGGAAACCATTCAGGTATAGCCAGGTCGCAACCCTTAAACCAAACAATGATCGGGGTTGTAAACCTTGACCTGAATAGAAATCTGTCTCAAATTCTTATTGGTGAGTAAAACATGACGAGCATGACGTGGGGTGCAATAAGACAATAAACGAAGAGAGGACACAGAACTGCTCCGGGATCCAGGTTACAACCCTTAAACGAAACAAGGATCGGGGTTGTAACCCTTCGCCTGAACAGAACTTGACCCCTGATCATTATTGTTGGAGGTAAGCATTCACAATCATGTTATTGAAGTAACCAGGTACCGGGACAGGACAAGACTTAGACTCCATCCAATATTCACGGCCATGCGATAAGTACGACTTGATACTTTAACTAACTAGGGTTATCACAGGCCTAGTTACTAGTAAGATGCAATGAGATTATTTCAAAAGCCACAAGCCCTGCAGACCATCCAGGCTATCCGAACGCAATTTAGAGGTTGAATTTATGTGGGTACATTGTCCAAGAACATATGTACCCTTAAGTAGCTTGAAGGGTGCAACACATGACAGTGTGCTGGAAATGTGCCCTACTCGATGGTAGGCTACAAATCCTATGGTAGGACGCCCAGATAACGGGATTGCCTGTAGCTGGGAAATCTTTTATGACTACTGGATTATTCTAGTTATTAGCCTTAGTCAAATTCAGTAGGTACCCCTGACCGTGGTACTCAGGGGTCCCTACCCTAGATATGATGTGAGACAGTATTGGTTCATATGCACAAACACAATCATCCACGGTGTCCAGGCCATTCATTCTTGTCATGTCATACTAGCCGTCGCAACAGCATTCAATAGTTTCCATCAGGCTTGCTTGTCAAGTCATGTCATGTTAACTTCATACCATGCCGTGTACAATTATCATTTCATACATATTAAGTAAATTCGTGACTCAAGTTATGACAAAAAGGCGTAAGTATATAAAAGGGTAAAGGTGTACGCATTAGGGACTCAAGTCTCTACACGCATACTATTACGCTAGGCTAAGGGGCCTCCAGCGTAAAGCGGCTTACGCTAGCAAGAGCAAGGTGAGATTGCTCTATGCGAGCAAGGACGCATGCGTGTGGGGTTTTACGCGAGCCAGGGCTTTACACTAGCAAACCGTAGACAAGCGAGGCTCTACGCGAGTGAAACACTCGAGCAAGATTTTACGCACGCGAGAGTCTGCTCAGCCAGGATTTTACGCGAGCACGATTTTACGCGAGCAGGAGGGCCCCGAACGTAAAATTCGAAGGAACTCGGCGAAGAACGGAGTACGCTGGCACGCAAATACGTGTGCGTAAAAGGCTGAATAATACGCTGTCATGTAAAACGTGGGTATAAAGGCTAAACACTACGCTAACACGTTAGAACGTATGCGTAAAACTTCATATTCTCCCTATGGCCAAAAAAAGCAGGCGTAAAGCTCACGAACTCAAGCAAGCCCCATCTCGGCCAAGTCTCGATGAAATCCAACCATTCAAGAGCCATACTTGCATAAAATCAAAATCTCTACTACAGGAAACTCTCCATTTCGGAGACAACCAAGTTTTAGAAGATCAAAACTATGAAGATCAAAAATGCTAAAACTTAGATCTACTTGAAATGAGCCATGGAATTCAAAAATGCTAAATATTAAAGTGACTTAGAATCTCATGAGGAAGACAATGGAACAACAAAATTTGAGTTCCTCTATAAAACAAGTTTCACTTGCCGAAGCCTCTCTCTCTGGTCGGTGGAGAGAGTTAATGGAGGGAAGAGAAGAGTAAATGAAGAGAGAGAATAGGTTGGTGGGTTAATAAATGAGGGATGGTGGTAGGTAGGGGTTGGTCCGCATTGCAACAAAACCGAACCAAGACCAACCAAGCAAATGAATGCCAAGATAACCACGCAAGGAGACATGTAAAATACGTACACGTATACCAGAATACGTAATACGAACTACAGGCGTTACAATCCTATTTTTAAAATAGAATATCAATTCAATAACAATAAAATATATATGAATATCAATTCAATAACAATAAAATATATATTATATATATACATACATACATATATACATATATACATACATATATATATATATATATATATATATATATAAAATATATATATATATATATATATATATATATATATATATATATATCTATATATATATATATATATATATATATATATATATGTATATATACATATATATATATAAAAAAAAATATATATATATATATATATATATGTATAAATATACATATATATACATATATGTATATATATGTATCTACATATATAAATATACATATATATACATATATATATATATATATATATATATATATATATATATATGTATATACATATATGTATATACATATATATGTATATACATATATATACATATATACATATATATGTATATATACATATATGTATATAAAAATATACATATATGTATATACATATATATGTATATACATATATATACATATATATATATATATATATATATATATATATATATATATATATATATATATATATATATATATATATATATATATATATATATATATATATATACATATATATGAAATGCTTTATATATGAAATGCTTTATATATATATATATATATATATATATATATATATATATATATATATATATAT
Organism: Iris pallida; assembly: GCA_029216955.1. Lineage (NCBI taxonomy): Eukaryota > Viridiplantae > Streptophyta > Magnoliopsida > Asparagales > Iridaceae > Iris > Iris pallida. Next base: position 42,872 of record JANAVB010027011.1, on the reverse strand, counting down.
ATATATATATATATATAAATCCTTTATATATGAAATGCCTATTTGGACGGTAAAAAAATTTAATAAATACAATATGTACGTCTACATGGACGTCTTTGGCCTCACTCCAAGATTACATGGGCTTGGTTTCGGTTCGGGTCTAGTCCGAGCTAAATCGGCACAACCGGGTCTCTTATAAGTCATTAAATTAATAAATAACTTAATTAAATTCTTTATAGAGGTCAAGTCGCAACTTGGCCTGGTTTTTCTAGTTGGGACACACTTATGGCTCAGCCATCCCTACTATGACTAATACACTAGTCAAGGCATGCCGCTGCACTATCCAAGCCATGATTCCTAGTCGTCTTGTACTCCAAAACTCAACCATGGCTAAAGTCATCTACCGTAATAATTAACTAATTAATTATTTATAATAAATTCTAAAAATCACATTTGACTCATGTACAAGTATAGCAGACACACTGTAGTAAGATATATGTGTCCTAGAGAAGTGCCCCACTCGACGGTGTACTGGAAGAGTGCTCATCTTGACAGATAGTTCCAAATCCCATGTATATATATATGACCAAGACCAAAGGGGCAACAGGTAACCGAAAAAGTCTCCAATGATCTAGGTAATCAAGCGAGTTGTTTAGTCCTTAACATTTTCTTGTTGGATTCTGGGTGTGGCATTCCGCAGAATCTATCCTAGACATGAGACATGCAAGAATGGACAAGACAAGCAAGATTGTGCACTACAACAAGCCACAACAAGACATGACAATATCAAGGCAAGAGTGCGCTACAACGAGCCACTATCAAGGAGCTAGACAAGTACTATAATCAAAAGTGCACCATAATAGGCCACTATCATGAAAGATAGGAAAAGACATGTTTAAGAGTGCACCACGACGGGTCACTATCAAGTAAATATTGGATATGGCATCGACTGTAAAGTACAATAAATCTGGAAGGACATAGCTATACATAGTGAGTATAGAGAACATATAAACATAAGCTAGTGTCAAGTGTATATAGGGTGTACAATCATTCTCTAAGTATACAAGGTCATCTAATCATGTTAAGAATTCATTACAATCAAAGAAAATATCAAAAACGGACAAAAACAGGCAGAAACAGGCAAAAACAGCCTAACCGGATCATCTGGCGGATTACTGCTGATTACCGATGGATTTTCTGAAGTGTCACAGCAAGTTTAGTGGTGCAAGTTTTGATTTTTCGACGGATTTCTACAGATTTTTGATGGATTTTTCGAACCGTCACAGAAAGTTGATTCTTGAAAACTCAAAACTTGCTCCGGCCATAAAAACTTCGTTTTAAATCGAAATTCGGATTTTCAAAAGTCGAATTCGCATGAAATTTAATTCCCTATAACATGGGAGAATTAGTTTTCACAAATTCAAATGTTTGATAGATCAATACCCTAAAATACTCCAAAAAAGGTTCTCGGGAAACCGAAACGGGTTCCGATTTCTACCAAACTCAAAATCTATGTATACAAGCTTGGTGAGGGCCTCATATATGCATATTTGACCAAGATCTATGATTGTAACACTAGTATCACTCTTGATACCGAGTTTTCTACTAAGTCAAAATTGGATTTTAACAGAAAATCAAATCCTAGTTCTAACTAATTTAGAAACATACATATAGATGAGAATCACAAGGAAAACAATCTTAACAAATGAGTCTAAAACAATTCTAAGCATTTAATACCAAGAAAAATAAAAATGACAACAAAAGCAATATTGTTCATGAATTTGGCAAGATGTACTTGCCTAGGTTAGGCTCCAAGCCTAATCTTCTACTCCATCACCAAGAGGGGTACGAAACCACACTCTAGACCTCAAGGCCAAGCCTTCCTAAGAACTTGAGGAAGAGAAATAAAAGTGAAGAGGGAAGGAAGAAAGAGTGAAAAGAGGATGGAGAGAGAAAGTAAAAGGGTATATATAGAATGGGGAATTAATCTTGACCATCGGATGGTGATCCATGTCAAAGTATAGGTCAATCATGGCCATTCAAACAAAACCAAATATCCATTGGATAATTGGGTACATCTATACTATTTATGAAAATATCTAAACACTATTCACAAAAATATTCGAAACACTATTTACGAAAATATCAAAAACACTATTCACAAAATATCTGAAATAAAAAAATCTAAAGTGTAAAAATATGTCCGGGCGGTATGCCGTCGGTATACACCGGTATAGTGGCGGTATGCCGATCAAGGAGAAAACCTATAGTTTTGGGAAAATTTTAAAGCATTCCGAAAACCAAGAAAATACGAAATACACTGCAAAATACGTATCCATATATAAATACCGATACTGTGAGACGAGTCTCACAACTCTCCTCTCCTTAGAAAAATTTTGTCCACAGAATTTCCTAAAGGTAATCAAAAGTAAGCAAAAAAATCCAAAAAAATATGATATCAGGATCAAGATGGAAAACTCATAAAACATGAAATCCAACTAGAGTGATGTACAAGAAATGTAAAAGCAATTTAAACATATGTAAACAACAACATCATATATTCCTATAATCACACTCAAAAGGTAGGACATAGATATACGAATAAGTATACCTCACGAGTCAAACAGATACGGGTAACGAGCTCGGATATCATCCTCACGCTCCCAAGTCGACTCGTCCGTTGAGTGATGATCCCAGGAAACACGAACTAAGCGGATAGTCCGATTCTTGAGAATCTTCTCCCGCCGGTCCAAAATGGATACAAGCCTCTTCTTATATGATAGGTCAGTACCAACGGCCAGCTCGGAATGATCTAGGATATGGCTCGAATTCGAAACATACCGACGTAGCCGAGATACGTAAAATACGTCATGTACCTCGCACAATGACGACAGAAGAGTAAGGCGATAAGATACATCCCCTACTCGCTCGAGAATTTCGAACGGTCCAATAAATCTAGGACTAAGCTTTTCCCGTACGCCAAACCTGATGACACCACGGGTAGGCAAAATCCGAAGAAATACGTGGTCATCGACAGAGAACTCAAGATGGCGTCGATGCTGATCTGCCTAATGATGCTGTCGATCCTGAGCTACTCTGAGATGCTCTCTAACCTGCCTGACTACTCCAATTGACTGAGCAATCATCTCTGGACCAAGCATCTGCCTCTCTCCAATGTCATCCCAAGCTAGGGTGACCTACATCTCCTACCATACAAAGCCTCGAAAGGCGCTATCTGAATGCTCGCCTGGAAGCTGTTGTTGTAAGAGAACTCCACCAAATGCAAGTGATCCTCCCAAGAACCACTGAAGTCAAGAGTGCATGATCGAAGCATATCCTCCAAGGTCTGAATCGTATGCTCCGACTGACCATCTGTCTGAGGATGGTATGCTGAACTGAAACTCAAATGGGTACCCAGACTCTGCTGAAGACTCTGTCAAAAATAAGAAGTGAATCTGGAATCCCGATATGAGACCATGTTGACTGGCACCCTATGCAATCTGACAATCTGCATCATGTATAAGTCGGCCAACTTCTCTGTAGACTAACCAACTCTGAAAGGTAGGAAGTGGGTAACCTTCGTGAGTCAATCCACTATAACCCAAATGGCATCTCTACCAGTCGGAGTTCTAGGAAGACCAGTCACGAAGTCTATAGTAATATGATCCCACTTCCACTCCGAAATCGGTAAAGGCTGAAGAAGTCCGGCCGATCCTTGCTGCTCATCCTTGACCTGCTGGCAAACTAAGCATCGAGAGACAAACCGAGCTATCTCCCTCTTTATACCATTCCACCAAAAATGCTGACGAATATCTCGGTACATCTTTGTCCCTCCTGGATGAACAAAATACTAAAAACTGTGGGCCTCCGACATAATCTCTTGTCGAATATCTCCACTCGGCACACAAAGATGACTCCCAAATTGGAGTATCCCATCCTTATGGATGCACAACTATGCTCTGTGCCCTACCACACACTCTGCTCTGAACTGCTGATGCCTGGCATCCCCTGACTGAGCTGCTCTGATCCTATCCACAATGGTAAACTAAACCTGCAAGCCCGCCATCATAGCTGCCTCACCAGGTAGCACTACCTCAATGCCCATCTTCTACAGATTATCCTGAAGGTGATGCTGCTCTGTCAAGAAATAGACTCCAGGTCTCCTGCTCAAAGCGTCTGTAACGACGTTTGCCTTCCCGAGATGATACTGAAGATCAACATCATAATCCTTCAGTAACTCAAGCCACTTCCTCTGCCGCATGTTCAGATCCCTCTGGGTGAATACATACCTCAAGCTCTTATAGTCAGTGAAAACCTCCACTCGATCACCATATAGATAATGCCTCCAGAGCTTGAGGGCAAACACAACTGTGGCCAACTCAAGATCGTGCGTCGGATAGATCTTCTCATGGTCCCGAAGTTACCGAGATGCATAAGCTATCACTCGACCGTACTGTATAGGGACACAACCAAGTCCCCAGCCTGACGCATCACAATACACCGTAAACCCACCTGGTCCGACGGGTAATGTCAGAATAAGAGCTAAAATTAAACTCTGCTTGAGTTTCTCAAAAAAAACCTGACAAGCATCTGACCACTCAAAGCACACATCCTTACATGTCAGCCATGTCAAGGGTACGGAGATCCTAGCAAAGTCTGCCACAAACCGTCTGTAGTAGCCTGCTAATCCCAGAAAGCTGCGTACATCTGAAGCTGTACGAGGTACTGACCAACCCTCGATAGCCTCAACCTTCTTGGGGTCCACCTTAACACCACCTCCGACAATAATATGACCCAAAAAAGAGACTCGATCGAGCCAAAAATCGTACTTGCTGAACTTTGCGTAAAGCTGATGGCCCCGAAGAATCTAAAAAACCACGTGAAAATGCTGCTCGTGCTCTGCCTTAGTCCGACTATAGACCAAGATATCATCAATAAATACTATCACAAACTAGTCTAAGTAGGACACGAAGATACGATTCATGAGATCCATGAAGATCGCTGGCGCATTGGTCACTCCGAAAGGCATAACAAGGAACTTCCAATGGCCATATCGAGATCTAAATGCCGTCTTGGGTATATCCTGCTCTCTGACTCTAATCTGATGGTACCCAGACCGTAAATCGATCTTCAAAAATACAGCCGCTCTACTAAGTCGGTCGAACAAGTCATCTATCCTAGGCAAGGGATACTTGTTCTTCACGGTCACCGCGTTAAGCTGACGATAGTCAATGACCATACGCGATGAACCATCCTTCTTCTTCACAAGATGGGCTGGAGCTCCCTAAGGCGATCAACTCGAACGAATGAATCCCTTGGTCCTAAGCTCCTTAATAGACCAATACAACACCAACAACTCTGAAGGAGACATCCTGTAGACTCTCGCTGACACTGGCTCTGCTCCTGGAACTAAATCCATATAATACTCAATCTCCTGTACTGGAGGCATACCCGAAAGCTCCTCGGGAAACACATCAGAAAACTCGCAAACTACTCTGGGCAACTGAACCTCCTCGGCTACTGCCATCCACATGACCGCCGGTGAAGATTCCACCTCGCCTCTAGAGAATGAGAACTCCTCCTCATTCGGAACACAAAGATAACCTTGCCAGCATGGCAATCTATCGAAGCCTGTCGAGCACTCAACCAATCCATACCTAGGACGACATCATAATCGTCCATAGAAAACTCTATCAGCCTAGCGGGAAACTCTCTTCCACATAGTATGACTCTACACGAGGCATAGACTCGATCTATTCCTACTAGGCCGTTACCAGTAAGTATATTCAACCTTACAGGTAAAGATTCTGGCTCTAAACCAACATGTTTCGTAAATCATGAAGATATAAATGAATGCAAAGCACTAGAATCAAATAAAGCTGAAGCTGAATGAGAGTGAACAAGAATGGTACCTGTGACCACCTCCCCTGCTGCTAGCGCCTCCTCCATAGAAAGCGTGAAAGCCTGACCCTGAACTCTAGTTGCTGGACCCCTCTGCCTCTGAGCCTGAGCATACTGCTGAAGCCTCTGCTGTTGGAACTATTGAGACTGTGTCGGTAATGGCCTCTGGGCCTGCTGTTGCTGAACCGGTACTGGTGCCCTAAACTGCTGGCTGGAAGGGTGCTGATCCAGCCGAACTCCTCCTGGGACAAGCCCCTATCTTGTGGTCCGGTGCTCCACAAGCTAGGCACAATCCCTGTACCCTACGACACTAATAAGACATGACCTCCCTTCCTGTAATAGGAACAACCAACTGAGAAAGACTGCCTCTGCTGCTGAGGATACGACTGAGACGACTGCTGAGATGAGTATGATGGAAGATCTTAACTTCTTCCTAGGACTTCAGATCAAACAACACTCAAAAGGAACATTCATCAATCAAGCTAAATATACAAAGGACATACTGGAAAAGTACGACTTCGACAATATAAAGCCAATCAGAACTCCAATGGCTACATCAACAAAGCTTGACACAGAAGAAAGTGGTAAATCTATCGACCAACGTAAGTATCGAGGTATGATTGGTAGTTTATTGTATTTAACTGCTAGTCGCCCTGATATTTTATTTAGTGTCTGCATTTGTGCATAATATCAGACAAATTCTAAGGAATCACACTTATGTGCCGTTAAGCGTATCTTTCGATACCTTATGGGAACTTCAACAGTCGGCTTATGGTATCCTAAAACCAAATCTTTTAAACTGATAGGTTACTCGGATGCAGATTTTGCAGGATACAAAGTAGACCGTAAAAGTACCAGCGGTACGAGTCATTTTTTAAGAAAAGCCTTAGTCTCATGGTTTAGCAAGAAATAAAATTCTATAGCACTATCAACTATTGAGGCTGAGTATATCGCCACAGGACGATGTTGTGCTCAAATTTTGTGGATGAAACAAACCTTAGAAGACTACAATCTGCACTACACTAAGATTCCTATTTATTATGACAACACTAGCACTATTAACTTGACTAAGAATCCTATATGTCATTCACGCACAAAGCACATAAAGATTCGTCATCACTTTTTACGTGATCACCAATAACACGGGAATATTTTTTTAAAATTTGTTGACACAGATCATCAACTAGCAGACATTTTCATAAAACCACTAGCTGAAGTCCGCTTTAATAATCTGCGTCGAGAGCTTGACATACTTGAATTTTTAGATTCATAATGTTGTTTGATTAGTAAATCAATTTATAACTCAAAATTTTGACCTTTATTAATGGACGTTATTTTGGATACAAGCCGAAAGGGTCCTTCTGTCATACAGGCATAAATAGCCTGAAGTGACACGGTGTACTAGTCTTCGGACTATCGCTAGCTGGGATCTGGCCCATACAACTAAACCAAAGTAATAGAAATTATTAAATGAAGAAGTGTGAAGGTTATACATTAAAGTTTATCAATTATACAACATTAATGACATTGGAAATACAAGTAGCCGAACTCGGACCGAGTTCAGATGGTAACTGTACAGATTTCTAGAACAGAACAGCCGACCCTAGTCTTTATAAACCCTACTATTCCCACTTCTATTTCTCATCTTCCTACCGAGAATCCTCTCTAAAACCCTAAGTGAAGGTTCTCCTCCTCCTCCTCTTCAAGTTTTATGGAGTTTTGAAGTGATCATCTTCATCTTCTTCTTCCTTCCTACAAAAGTAATCATCTATCCTCTCTCTTTACTTTCTATGGCTTCCAAAGCCCAAAAGAGAAGGATTGATAGCTCCCAAGTAGGATTATCTTCTTCTGATTATGTCCCAACAAATGTTTTTAGTCCAGCTCGTCCTTCTGACAATGACGTCTATGACTCCGGTCTATTTTCTGACAAAGAATTTTTTGGTCTTTGGTTTACTTCCTTCTTTGGTCGTAAAATCTGTAATAGAGCTTGTGTTAATTTTATAATTTTTTTTCTGAATATGCTCCTACTTTTATCCAACTTGGAATTAGGTACTTATTTAAAATTTTTGATAATATTTATGATAATGCCATTAGGTTGTTTTACTGTAACTTATAAGTGAAAGATAATGGCAATTTCTATTCTTGTGTTGCTGGACAAGAACTTGAGTTCAGTGCCACTGATATCAGTGAATATTTTTACGTTCCTGATATTGGTGAAGCCTTGGTGGATATTAACCACGTAGAGTTTCCAGAGGGTGTCATCCTTGACTCCTTCAAAGCATTGATGTGTCACCCTCGTCCTGTCCTACGTAGGGTTTATTCAAAACACTTGAATCATCATTTCTATAAAATGTATCGCTTTATCTTCTCAGCTTTACTTCCAAAAAGAGGATCTTCTAATGAGATCACCTTCATGGAATTATCTACGATGTATCAAATTCACTTCAGCATACCTTTCTTCGTCCCCAAGATTGTTATGGCCTGGATGCTAAGTTGTAGAAGTGCAGGGCGTAACCTTGTTTACCCAATGCACCTGGCATCTATCTTCAGGAGATTTGAAATTGATCTTTCAATCTGTCCTTCCTCTTCTCCTGTTACTGAGCTTAGTAGAGCTAGGTTGTATCCCAACCCTCCTCCTCCACCTGGTACCGAACCAGCTGCTCCAATTCATGATAAAGACCCTCAGGCTCCTGCTCCACCTACTCCAGCCCCTGCTCCTGGCTTCGACCCAGGCTTTTATCAGCGCTTTAATGACTTTGTTGCCCTCTCAACTCAACGTCATAAGAGTTACATTGACGCTGAGTTCGGCCACATCACCCAGGCATGGGTGTTGCGGAACAACATTGCTGATATACACTGGAGTCTATCTCATAATCCCACTCATCCTGTTCTGATGATCAATCACCCTAGATTCGCTGGTCCGAGGTTCGATGATGAGGCTACCTTTACTCATTTCGATCCTACTACAGCTTACTTTCCACCAGATGCACCTGGAGATGATGATACGCTGCTGTGATGTGGGACTTCAGTTGATGGTTCTTGGTTAACGATGTTAGATGATGATTGACGTAGCTTTTATTTTTTTATGATGTACTAGTCTAAACATATGAGTTAGACTTTTTTGACTCTGTTTGATAGTCATAAAATGTTGAGTTATGACTTATGCTGGTTATGTTAGTTGTTTTTTAGTTTCATTCTGCTATCAGATTTCAGTTATGTCACTACTACTTCTAGTTTATTTTTTCATGTGATTTGTTATATATGGATATTCCTCTATTTTTTTTGTCTTCTGGTGAACATATTGTTGGCTTCACACATTACGGGGGAGCCAAAATATTTTGATCATGACAAATGGAGAGAAAGAGCAATACCAAAATACCAAACCATCACCATTTTTTTTAAGATATTAGATATATTTTCTTAAGTTATTAGATATATTTGGTATAGACTAAAGTTTGTCAATTATCAAAATGGGAGAGATTGTTGGCCCACTTCCTAATAGTCACACCCGATTTTGATAAATCAATAAACGACTTAAGTCAATACATAAAATATACAAACTGCTGCTAATATTTCAGGTCAAGTGAAATCAATATCAAAAGAGCATACTATAACATCCGCAAGCATGTAAATCATTATTTCGAAGCTTTTATGCACTGAAAACAGTCTTAGTCATTTTACAGTTTATTATGTATTTTATCCTTTATTGAGTCTAGAATACAAATTGTAAAATCGACTGAGTATTACTGGTTTAGGTTATTCACAGTCCACAAACAAAAATAAGCTTACCTACTTATCCCAAAAGTCTACAATTCCAAAAAGCCCAAAACCTATGCAAATTTGGTTCATTCCTTACAGTTCTGACCAAGCAGAACTCTGACAAAACTCTGACCGAGTTCGGTCCGAGTTCGGTCTAGGTTATTTGAAATTCAGTTCCTACCAAATCTGGATCCAACGTTCGTATACGAAATCTCTGCATCCGAACTCTGCCCGAGGTCGCTTCTCAAAAACACCTATAAATAGAAGATAAATTTCCTTTTCAAATCACTCATCATTTCTTCTCTTTATCTATTTCTAAAGTATTTTTTTAGTATTCTAAAAAGTTTTCATACTCCGCCTATACATCTCTTAGCCAAAGCCAGTAATATCGATTTGATTTAGAGTTCTTTGGTTCTCAGAGTTGTAAAGAGGTCGTTCAAATTCAGAAATCATTTCTGTTCTAGGAGCTGGTCGTGCGCTCGTCACGAAGCACGGTGTTGTGAAGTCGGTCGTACATTTGTCACCAAGCACGGTATTGTAAAAAGACTGTAAGCTCTCAATTAGCTTGTGAATAGTGGATTAACAGCAAGCAAGAGTACCTGCGACTGGATTAGTCCTCCAAGAGGGAAACCAGTATATATCACGGTGTCCACTGAGTTTGATTCTCTAATCTCTTACTATATTTATTTACTGTCTCTTTATTCACTGCCATAGTTATCTGCTTTTATTTTTTAATTAGTGATTATTTTCTACTGCACACGTACTTACTCTATTCAATCCTCTCCAGAGGTGCTCAACAGTCCAACAATCGTGTCCTATGCCTCGACACACACGCATGACCCCGCTTTGTATACACCTGTGATACTCCTTTGTGATGTTGATACACTATGTGTTCAACACATTTGGACACGACTCATGGACACTGGGTTGATGCTGGTATGTAGACGCAGTCACTCAATACTTGTAGACACCAGTTCGACACACACAAATCACCCACTCTTTCTTTTTCCAGTTTGCATTTATTTGGGTTTTCAAATGTATAAGGTAAATTTCTGATACTTGATTTCAGCATAGGTATGCTGAATACCTAGGTTTGATTGGTTATTTATGTTTGCTGATAGATGTTGGGGTGTTATCTCAGTTTCCTGAGATGGTGATGTGGGGTTCATTGGTGTGGTTGTATGTGAGGTTTGAGGTTTTGGTGTTAGTACTTAGGAGTATTGTGTTTAGTATTGGATATTTGAACTTGTATATTGATAGAGTATGGGCTATCTTGATACCTGGGATGTATACATATAGTGGTTAGTTATATATTTGGGTTGTGAGTGTTGAGGAGGGCCAATAGGACATCTGTAGGCAGGCCACAACAGCCCTTTTGCTCGAGCCACCTAGTGGCAGACTTGACTTAGCCTACAGTAGGAAATTACCAGCATTCCTTGGTTCAGTCAGGTTGAAGGCTCTTAAGGGATTCATATGAGTGAGTGAGTAGTTCACTAAGTTAGAGAGGTAGAAGAGGCTCAACTCTATGTTACAGTATCAGCCCCATTACTTGTATCAGGTATTTGGAGATAGGGTATTTACCCCTGTCACTTAGAGATCAGGAAGAGAAGAGATGGTGTGAGGGAGAGTAGGGTCATGTGAGTGTCTTGGAACTGTGTACAGGTTTTAAGAAGGAAGATTAGGAGTAGAAATCTGGCATCTTTTGTCAAGATAGAGTATGTGTTTAGATGTTATGGGTTGGTGTCAGTAGGGTGTGTTAGGATAGTGTATGCATAGGCTATAGAGAGGGGTTTCTATTGACATGTAAGAGAGTTGGCTACTTGGCCTTGGCAAGCAAGACATGATTGGGGGCTTAGGATGGCCTTCAAGTTCAATATTGGGATAGATGTTTGTGTGAGTGATATTTGTACATGTGTGGGTTTTTATGTATATATGGTATACATATGTACTTGACTTAGAATACCTTAGCCTATACCTTGTGATACCTATAGAATGACTTAGAATTGAACCAATAGGCCTAACATGACTAATTTGACCAGAGTTGACCAAGAGTTGACTTTGACCTAGATTGACCTAGAATTATGTAGATTGCATTGTAAACTTCAATTATTACCTATTGAACACATTATAACCTGTATTTCTCTAAATAGGACATTATGACTCTGGTTCGGACATGTGTATTCATCAGTCACTCAGGGTATCACGCGAGTACATTTTTTGATAGTTGTTTTCATTTACTTGATGATTTCTGTGATTCAGCTTCTAGTATAGTTCTATTTGATTCTCTGTTACAAACACGGATTGGTATTTCTGGATTCATGTATTCGACACACATACTATACTTGTCTGGCCTCTATTACTGGAATCACCACTAGAATCACTATTGGAATCACATACTGGCATCATCATGTTCTGGCTAGACTTGTCTCCATTTACGTGTCGGGTTATGGATTCACTTGTACTTGTCGGACGGAGAAATATTTGAGTAGATATATAAATATTTCCAAATACTGGACTCACCCCCTTGCTGGTCTATACTAGAATGATAGCCATCTCATACTTGGCCAGTATGCGATGTGCCGGATTTACCCATAGCCGTTTACATGTCGATCTTGGAATTTTAAAATATACTGTTAGAATATTGTCTGGACTCATACTGGCCTCACTTGTTGGACTCATACTGGAATCACACTAGACTCATATTGTACTAGAATCACTTGCTGGACTCATATTGTCTAGACTCACACTGGGATCACACTTGACCGATATTGTACTGTCTGGACTCATATCATGTTACTCTAGTTCAGCTAGTTTATTTTACAGTCTTCATTGCCATAATCTCTTGTTTCACAGTTTTTACTTTTCTTGTTCTAATTATCATTCTATTTTATTACCTGTTACAAGCTTGCCATGTTCATCAAGTATTATTGTCTATAACTGCTTTATAGTCTTTGTCTTTTATTTGGAATTGCCTGAGGAGTTGTGCTCATTCCAATCCTGACTGGATACATTGACAAAATATTACAGATGTTTATCCTGAGGATACTTGCCCTACTTGCCTTGGATCCGGAGATGGTTTAACTACCTTGGGTCCCGACTCTCAGGAGTGATCGGAAGACTAGCTTAGTAGACTAGTTATAGATTTCATGTTTAGAACTTGAATTGTAATAAGAAGAGATTTTGATATTATATTTGAGATTATTTTAGATATTATTATTTAGTAGTTTATTACAGTTGTTGTTGTTGTTGTTGTTTAGTATTAGCAGTTATCTAGACTTTTGTGATAACTTATCATAGTGTCTAGTATAAGGCATATAGTATACTATATACTATCATTCAAGTAAACGGACATATTATATAGTGCATGATATGCTAGCAGTCAGGTATAGGTATAAGGTATATCATATACGCTATACTAACAATCAAGCATATGTCTAGGCTTAGGTGACTACTATTCGATATAATAAAAGGTTGAACGAACTTTTTTCTTTATTGAACGTATAAGGTATCTGTGTACAAAGAAGGAAGTTCTAAACAGGATATTCTAAGTACATGGAGAAGACGTTTCTGGAAAAGTGTGACACTGGAGATCGAGCACTGCAGTGTCTCCTTTACTCTGTTGACGATCTGATGACGAATCAACCTTGCTCTGGCTCTCTGGCACCTTTGATGGACCTCTGGGGTCACCGATCAAGAGGCTGTCTGGAAGAGAAGATCCATTGGAGGTGGTTGTTCTTCTGTTGGTTGGTTGGTGGATTGTTCCTTCTTAGATGAAGGTTGTCACTCTCTTTAAGTTGAAGGAGAACTCCTTCTATTTATAGAGAACCGAGGACATATGCGATGTGCATTTGGGTTTCTGAGATATGAAAGAATCTGCCGTCATTGTATGGTACGGGCTTCTGCGGCACTAACACGTGGCGGACATCGAGATTCACTTTAATCGAGATCTCTAGTGGTTATCAACATAACCGAAGGAGGTGAAACATGGCACGTGCCAATTTGCTTGTTCGGATACAGTCGAGTAAATCTTGGGACTTCAGCCTAGATTTGGAGTCTAATTGATCCTCGTCTAAGATTTAAATCAATCTGATATGATACCAATCATGATTTAATCTCAATCTTTTCTGCAAGAGGCGATTTAAACAAAACAATTAGGGTGGACCCATGCTTCCGGCACCTCTATGAGGACTAAGTACTGTACTTCTAGAGCGATGAGTAGACCGTGCTTCTGGAGATGACGGAGCCTCTGTGCTTTCAGGCGACGAGTGGACTTGGCTTCGAATAACGACGTGACTTCTATGCATTTAGAGCAATGATGAAGCTGTGTTTTAGAGTAACAGAGTCATTGTGCTGTAGGTGACGAGTAGGCTTATGCTTCAGGTTGGCAAGGTTATTGTACTTTTGGAGTGACAGACTGACTTGCAGAGAAGTGACTTAAGCTTATGGATCGGAGCAGACGACTGTGCTGTAGGAATGGAGATGGTGTGAATATATTACCATCCTGTGCCTCATGTGGACACATATAAGTACCTGCGCCTCTAAACTTTGAAGGCGTTGGCTTTGGAGGAAAGGGTATAACACCCTTGTGTGTCTGGGGTTGGCGCAGGCAGGTAGCTGCGCCTCTGGAGTGAAGACACTGGTTTTTGAAGTAAAGAAAAGGGCGGGGCCTACCACCATCTTGCTTCTGAGGTTGGCGCCGACGAGTAGCTGCGCCTCTAGCTTGAAGGCTTTGGCTTCTGAAGTAAAGAGCGATAAATATCCACTTTTTAAGGACTTCCCTCTTAATTGCCACCGTAATATGGGGAATTCCAAGGGTCTAAGACTGACACTCGTCGTGCTGAGTCTTAAGTTCATCCCATTAATGCAGGTATTCTGACCGTCGGCTATTTGGCGTGCACTCTGGGCCATTCTCGGTCATATAAAAGAGGAAGTTCTCCTCTGAAGAGTCGCGTTCTTCTTTTTGGCATCCTTCACTACTATGCAAGATCCAAACTTAACTTTGAGCAGCTATCGGCCTTGTATAAGTTGGCTGCTGGTTGAGGCTTTTTTCGTTCATAGGAGCCATGTTCTTATAGAAGAGCTCTGTGTAGAAGGAGCCATCGTTGCTATTAAGATGTATGTAAATGTCCTCTTTAGGGAGTTAAACTATGGGCGACATCTGGGGGATCTTCGAGGTCCTGATGACCTAGGTCATGGGTGGATAGCTAACCCGAAGAGCCACAGGTTATGTTATGTCCTTCCCATTCAGGGCTTCACGACTTGCTGCACTCTTTGAAGGCCCAGGCCAATGAATGCTTCAGGAAACCGCTTCCTTTGGCCGAGTGGCTGATATGCTTCTGGGAGGCTGCACCCATAAAATGGTCAGAATACGCCTCGATGGAGGTCAATCTTCTGCCATGAAGAAGAAGGGCTGTGCTTTGACGAAGACCGAATCCCTTGTAGATCCTTCTAGGCTCTGTCGAATCTGTACCAGATCCTAAATGAACAAAATTAGTCCTTTTTGTGTAGTCTCGATGTATCTGTACTAGACTTTAGTAGATGTGACACATAAGGGGCATCTTTCCATATATTCTGTTTTATCTTTTTAGCACTTAGGATGAGCCTTTGTTTCATCTGCTCTATGGCGAAGGGATGTCATCAGCTGAGATTTTTCATGCTTCTACAAGACCCCCTTCAAAGTGTCCCAAACTTTTGCCAAGCTTGAGATACTTTGAACAGAAGCATGAACATGTGGTAGGATTATACGAGCTGGGTGATGGCTGGTGTCACGCCTAACTCTTTAGCATTAATTGTCCCGAGTCATCGTTTCAGAGCAAGAGCTCCGGATAACTTCTTGATATTTGAGCCTCTTGCATCTTTGCAGGGATTGCGAATGTCTTTGACAGAGGAGGTTCAGAGTCACGTTTCTTCTGTCACTCACAATACTGTCATTTAACATGGAGTAGAGATTTGGCTTAGCTTGTAAGCTTCCTTCTGACCGACATCTGGCTCGTGCTTGGACCACGCGAATAGTCTATATAAAGGACTACCCCTTCCAAGAGAGGACTCAGCTACTTCCATAATGGCCTTGCTTGCCTGACACTCGGCTGTTGACGAGCTTGGAGTTTGCTTGAGGCGGCCGTCGGTGGCAAACCTTTTCATCCGAAGAAGCCGTAGTAGAACTACCACTGGATCTCGAGACGTCCCCACGCTCTGGATGTCATGGCGTCAATGGCGTCTTGGACCTCTGCTTTCTGGATTTGGATTGCTTGCCATTCCGAGAAATAGCAAGGCCTGCAGCTGTGGTTGCTTCCATTGCCAACTGGGAAGATAGGGGAGTCCTGTGCTGGTCTTCATCCCCGACTTGGGCCACTAGCTGCTACGGGCGGTGGCTTTATTTTAACCAGGAAGTGATTGGCTCTGTCACCGTCTAGTCCGCACTATTGAGAGCTTGTACTGCAATTTTAGCATTTTTTGCTTCTATGTATGTAACTACGAAGAGTCTGTAATAGGTCTTTGTAGCCACAAGTTTTTATATAAAGCTTTCCTGTCCCCTTTGCTTTTGTCTTCAAAATAAAGAGGGAATCTTCACCAGGGTTTGACTGACCAGAGGTAATATGGACGTGGTAGGTTTAATCTTTGTCGAATATAGAACAACAATCCCGAGGTACTATGGACGTGAACTATTTTCTGGACCGCTGGAATAACCATAGAGCTGATGCGAAAAGAACAACTACTCAGAGGTAATATGGACATCTTAGCCGCATCTTCCAGGTGTAGATGAGCAATCCTGAGGTAATATGAACGTGAAGCGCTTCATCTACTTGAGAGAATATATAGGAGAGAGAGGGAGATCCCCTTACCAGAACTCATAGGCACCCTTTTCAAGGGAATGGGCGCCTATGCTAGTTCCGCCTTCAGACCTAATATTTCTTTAGAAACTTGTCGTTGATGGGCATCATTAGCAAGTCACCATTAGCCTTAGCTAGCCGATAAGTACCGATGGAGTATACCATTTCTATGACGAACGCTCCTTTCCACTTGGGCTTGAACTTTCCAGCCGTCTTTTGAGTCATTACCATCGGTCTTTGTACTGCCAAGATGAGGTCGCCCACTTGGTATGATCTTTCGTGGACCTTTTTATTGAAGGCCCAAGAGATACGGGCTTGGTAAAGCTCGATCCTTTGCTGCGAACAAGCACTTTTCATCCAGCACTTCTGACTTTTGTAACCGCCTGCGTTGATTATCTTCGACGGTTAAGCTTGCAGAGGCCACATTAGCAGACAACATCTTCTTAAAGACTTGACCGGTGCTGGTGTCAGAGTCCCAAGTAGAGGAGTCAGAAGAGTGTGAGTGCCTTATGACTTCTTCCTCTGAGTCTGCTGTAGTGGAAGTAGGTGTAACGTACCCCAACCTTCGACGGGTCGTTGGTAATAGTTTTGAGATTTTTCCTTTGGAGCATGAATCTGTAAGGAAAGACGCTGGTCCTTGCCATAATTGAGCCCCTTGTTGCTGTTCAGGTCGTAACGCATCTTCTGGATGAGGTTTTTGGCCTGCACAGTGTTGTGGTAGAACTGCATCTTGCCACGGTCGAGGTCTGGGTATTCAAGGGTTATTTGCTGCAGATGCTCCAACTGACCGAATATGATGGGTTCCTCTTCTTTTTTTCTGGCTGAAACTATGAAGTAGGTGCCCCGAGTAGGGACAACTTGGCTCACATGGTTGATGGTCGTCACATGCGTCTGTAGCTTACACAGAGAGTTATCAAGGAAATGTTTGGTGTTCCAGCATGCACCAGAGTAGTTCGAAGACAACTTCCTGTTAATAAAGTAGGGGTTACATCATCGAAAGAGTGTGCCTCCGTGTTGGCACAGACGTAGTATTCTAGCTCTTCGTCAGTGAGGACTAGAGCTATTACGGGAGGAGGGGTGGACGCTTCCTTTTCAGTTTGACCACTAAAGGGGATGTGGTCGCATGCTCCTGTGCTTTCATGGTTGGCCTTGGAGACCTCTGGGGTAGCTTTATTCGTATTGACTCCTGACCATCTTCTATCGTCACTAGAGGCGAAGGTGGAGCTCTGCCCCGAATCTTAACAACTAGAGGTGCTGATACTTTGGGAGGCCTTCCTTTCAGTCAAACCTTTAAAGGTTCTTCGATCGCTGCTGCACTTTCTGAGGCTGTCTCTGCCTCGTCCTCAGCATCATTGCTATTGTCATCCCAGGGGACTGACTTGTACAGATCAGCATCCATACAGTAGGCTTCAAGTCCTTAAAACGGGTCGATATCAGCAAACTCCATTTTGATGGTCCCATCACTGGCCAAATACTTCATGCACTGATGTAGGGTGGAAGGGACAATCATGTACTCATGGGTCCATGGTCATCCTAGCAGCATGTTGTAGTTTACGTCTACATCGATGACATAGCAAGTTACTTCAGTATGGAGGTCACCAATCTGATAATTCAGGCAAATTTTTTCCAGAGGCTCGCTCTTTCCTGCGTTGAAGCCGTTGATTGTTGTGTTCGAGGCTGTCAACCGATGCATTGGAATCCCTAGAGTTTGAAGGAGGCTTCTTGGGTTAATGTTCAGAGAGGAACCCGGGTCTATGTGGATACGATCGACCTTAATGGCACCGACATACCCTGTATAATATAGGGGTGATTATGTCGGTTATTCTTTAGCAGCATGTCTTGTTGTGTGAAAGTGATACTGGATATCACTTCGACCACACTGTAGCAATGTGGGAAAACTGTAGGATTATCTTTTGGTAGCCGAACCTGAGTAAGAAAGGACTCGGCGTTCTGTAAGGCTTCACTGAGCGCATCTCAGGTCTCTTTAGAGAGGCGGAAGAGCTCAAAAAGTGACAATCTAGCCGGAGTGTTGGCCAGCTGTGCTAGAATATCGAAGTTGTAGGGCTTGATAGGCCCTATTGTCGGATCCTTTCTGAGAGGTTTGTCGAAGCGAACCTCCTTCTGTTTTTGCTTATCCATGGTAGGAGCCCGAGATGGACATACCTCTACTACGTCAGGAGCTTGAGATGGACTTGCTCCTGATACATCTGGGACATAGGAAGTGGTTGGTGGAGACTCCTCCTGCTCTGGAGCCTGGCTCTCATCTTGTGGCTGCGTTGAGCGGGTGGTCACCAAAGTATCATTGGTCGAAGTCGAGACCATGCGGCATATTTTGCTTTTCTTCCCTTTGGTAGAAAAGGTCGTAGGTGCCATCATGTTGGGGACTGTCAAGATGAATCCACATGACTTCGTCTAGAGGTGTGGAGAACGGGATGAGCCCATGAGCGTTGTCCCGTGCTGGTGGAAGGTTAACTATTTCTATTGTCGCCTTTGGATTAGGGATGACGCCGTCTTGAACCTCTGTGGCTGAAAAACTCCCGAACTGGAGAGTAACCGTGTTGGCCGTGACGGACTTCTCTTCATAATCCAGCGTTATGACGTTGGCGTTGATGAGGCGCTGGATTTGACTTTTCAATACATAGCAATCTCATGTTGAGTGGTGGACGTACTGGTGGTAATGGCAGTACTTAGGATGGTCCACCTTTCCTACTTCATCAGGATGCCTGGGTGTCGGGATGGACAGTTTACCACTCTTCGTAAGCATCTTGAAGATCTCCAGCATATCCTCGTCATTAAAGGAGTAAGTCTCCCTCGGCCTTTGCGTTTTTGTAGACTTAGGGTTCATGGATGCTGAACATTTGGAGATGTTGACGGTCATGGCCTGCTTGCCTTTTCCATCTTTGGAGTTGCTGCTGGACGAGCGTCTCCTCTTGTCTTCAGGTGCAGGAAAGTGTAGCTCTAGGAGCTGCACGTCCTGGGCTTTCCTCTGTACAGCGTCCGCCTCTACAATGAAAGGCGTCCACTCCGTGCAGGGAGCACTGTGCCATAATTTGATTGCGGGTAACATGTTCTTGCGGCATGAGTCCATAAGTATGGGATCAGGCATGTCGGGCGGTAATCTGAGGGCTGCCTGGCGAAAGTGCTTGATGTATGCACGGACAGGCTCCTTCTCTCTCTGGACATTCTCGATGAGGGTCGACCTCATCATGTCCATTCCTCCTTCGTAGAATCGATCCACGAACAGAGACTTCAGGTCTTCAAATGACGAGATACAATCGTCCGGAAGACTCCAAAACCATTTATAGGCTACCTCTAGCAGGGCTCCTATGAATATGTTGGATAGGAGGGCGTCATCCTTTGGTAGGTGCCCAGTTACCAAGGCAAAGTACCTCAAGTATTAACGCGGAGACCCCTTCCTTTCATAGGATGTAAGCGTCTGCGGATTGTATTTGGGAGGGTAGACGACGTTGTCCCACTCGGCAGGGTATGGCTGCCGGATATCCATCTTCCAGAGTGCTTCTTGCTTCTCCTTGTCATCAGGACAAGCATACAGCTCCTTGATGGCCTGCTGTATCTCAGTCGGCATTGCAGAACCTGTAGCTGATGGAGTAGACGAGGAGGGTCCTGTGTGGTGGGTGGCAGCTAGCCTGCTGGATCTGTCATTGGTTGGCGAATTAAGCACAGATGTAGAGACATCGAGGGCCATATTGCTCTTGAGGTCGATTATGACTGTAGACAGAGTATTCATGGTGTCCGTCAGCGTTATTTGCCATTAAAACTTCTTTGGATTATTGATATTTTTAATTACAAACAGAATATAGTATAATGTAGGACTTAGATGTATTTCTAGGAGTACACTTTTGTTTTTATCTTGGTACGGTATTGATGGAGCGAGTGGTAATACGTTGACTCCTTGACGATCTGACGACGATCTTGAACTCTTTGAAGGTCTGGGTTGCTCTGGATACCGGAGCGTTGCGAGGAGAAGTGGACGTTGAGTGTCTCTTCTGGCCTCTATACGTGGATATAACAGTCTGTCTGTATATATCTCTCTTTCTGTCTGTGTGTGTTCTGAAGGAGTGATCCTTCTATTTATAGATAGCAGGCTGGCTGCTCAAGCGCACATATGTCGGATGTGCCTGGATGTGGGAACGCCACATGGCTGATGCTGGCGGGGACACATGGACGATGCACCCCGAGTTGTAGTAGAATATGCTCGAACTACTTCGTCAGGCTACGGAGGAGTTGACACGTGGCAGTTGCTGAGATTTGTTTGTTGCTGAGATCTTGGGTGGTTGGCACCCATTCTTTGAATTGAACTGAGTCAAAGGACGCGTGGCGTATGCCTGTGGCTCAAAGATCTCAGTTTTGAAGGAGTGTGATCTGTCGGAGTGTGCTAGGATTGGGCGCATGGAGGCGACTGATTTCTATGAGTTTTAGGCATCATAGACAAGTCTGGGCATTTGGTTTTTGAGGCACATGTAGAGCTTCGCATCAGGGTGTGCCTAGGATCAGACACATGGGAGGTGACTTGGTCTCATGACTTTTAGGAGTCATGAGCAAGTCCAGGTGCATGGCTTTTGAGGCGCATGTAGAGCTTAGTCTTCTGTCGCTTGGGATCAGAAGTAATCCTGAGGGCGTATGACCTTTAAGATGCATGTCGTCTTCTGGGTGTATGGCCACGAGGTGCATACGAATGATCGGTCGGCCACATGGTAGTCATTGTCGACCCAAGGTGTAATGATGATGCTGACATCAGCGGTGTTTCATTTTCTGCACAAGGTTGCTGATTGGACGGCACTTGGAATGCGTTTTCGCCTTTGTCATTAAGCATTAAATGCTTGATGAAGAGGGTTGCATTGGTTAGTGCCAATCTGGGCGCACGGTTCTATGGCCCGCTGGGCGCATCTATAGGGAGCACATGATATCGACGGCGCATCTGCCAATGTGTCGCATCCTCTTTGGCCCGCCTGTTGAGTTCTTCGAGGCGTTAATGGTTGCCTTGACTTGGTCTTATACGAGGAGACAGATGTATTTGCTATTAATGTAAATTTATTGCATGGAATTTGGAACGTTGGCCATTTGGCACTCGGGTGTAGGCTGTCCGTTCTTATAAATAGCCGTATGAAGGAAAGCTTTGCTTTCATTCTTCATTTCGATATGAAGATGAACTTGGCTGGAGCTCCGCCTTGGCGAACTGCCGAACTCGAGCTCTTTTCGAGGGTGAAGATGCGCTGCCCCTGTCTTTCCGTCGCTTTGAGCTTCTGTGATAGTGTCTGTTGCATCCAAATATCTGGATCGTCGAGTCCCGACACAGGCCGATGGTGCCTGTTGTATCCAAAGATCGGGGTGGCCGCGCTCCGTCTTTCGTTATGCTGACAGAGCCACAGGCTTCCGAGTGTGCCTGTTGCTTCCGAAGACCGGGGCATCGTGCCGCGATCTTTGTCGAGCTAGGAGAGCTCCTCCTTCTGCTACATAAGGGCTGATTGGTGCTGATGTGCCTGCGCCATAATGATGAGACGATGCACCTGGATGAGACATCAAAGTGATGCTCCTAACGGATGATGCACCTGGCATGGGGTGCATGGCAGTTGTTGCGTCTGGCTGTAACTTTATGATCTTTTTTTTTGTAGAAGTTCTCCTTTGTAAATCCTTTCTTTAGACATGTAATAGACTTTCATATGAAATAAAAGCCTTCTTTTGATGTCTATATTTTTGTACTGTTCTTTGCTGTGCCAAGTATCTGTTTGAGCTTCCTGGCGTATTTGAGTTGGTCGCATGGTTGGGTTGAGCACATAGGAATTCTGGCTATAGATGCGCCTGAAATTCTATGTTTCCACAAGACCCCCTTCAAAGTTTTCAAAACTTTCTTGCCATGTTTTAGAATACTTTGAATAAGAAGCATGGGGAGTAACAACTCCGGGCGCATGCCCTTTGCCTAGGCACATGGCTCATCTTGGCGTATAGTCATTCTGCACGTCGCTGTGGGGACGCTTGCTGCTTAGACGCATACTTTTAGGGCGCATGCTTCTTCTTTGAAGAGATGATGCCTCAATCTCACGAAAGATTAATGATGATCTTTTGAAGATAAGCAACTGTCGGTTTCATGAGACCCGAAGCGACTGATTGCTGACGTCATGTCTCATTGGTTTACACGCGAGGCTAAGCATATAAATAGGCAACTGTCAGGAGAGAGAGAGTCTTCTACTTTCTGCAAAAGCTTTCTTCCTCAGAGCTCTTTTTTTTTTCTTCTTCGTTTAGAGAGATGGCTCCCAAGACTCCCTGAGGCGGTGCTGCTGGCCGAGGAAGGGGCCGAGGCAAGGAACCCTTGGAGTTCGACATGGAGGAAGCCCCCGTCGTCATGGTGACCCACGCCGACGTTCGGCCGAAAGTATTCGGTGGGTGTTCCCTTGCCTTGGTCTTTGTTGCAGTGGTGTTGGGGTGACCCGACTGCAGACGAGTTACCTCATGTAGATGTGTTTTGGCTGACGCGCATGGACTTTTGTCTTGATGATGCGCTGAAGCCCCTTTAGCTGACGCGCATGGACTTAGGTCCTGATGATGTGCCGAGCTTCTTCTCCTGATGCGTATGGACTTTTGTCCTGTTGATGTGTCGAAGCTTCTTCTGCTGACGCCCATGGACTTTTGTCCTGATGATGCGCCGAAGCTCGCTACAACAAAAAAAACCCTTTTGAATGACGGCTAAAAAGCGTCATTAATGACAAACCATGACGGTTTTTTTTCCAAAGCAAGCATTATGAAAACAGTAAATGTTTTTTAAAAGCGTTATAAAAAAACCATCATGGATAGTTTCTTTAAAAGCATTTTGAATAGTTTATATATAGGGCACAATTCAGGACATTTTTAAAATGTTATGAATAGATAATATGTATAGGCTCAATGCAGCACATTTATAACACTTTATACTATTCAAATTAGCATATTTATAACGCTCTTTACTGCACATTATATATTACATTCCAAAAACTTAACATTATACATCACCATCTTTATAACATTTCTCAAAATAGAGTACATATCAACATCTTCTTTACATTCTCAAAATAGAATATCCAAATACATATATATTTACAACTTCCAAAATTGTCCACATCAAAACTTGGCCACATCAAAACTGTCCACAGAACATGTAGCAAAACCCTGAAAAAGATAAAAATAAGGTTCAATATACTTTGTAATATAATGTGAAAAATAAAACTTTACATTGGTGCCCCCATATAACAAGGTTCAACAACTTTCACTTCATTACATCTTATTATTTCCTTTCTATGCAAGAATGGAAAAAAAACATAAAGAAGGCCAAAAATGCATCTTTAGAATTTTATAGAAAAATTGAAATAGGTTCAGAATATTATATAAATAGACATAAACACAAGAGAATTTAGGTGGTTGTTTGGGGGACCTTCATCCAGGTTGAGCAGACTCCCATGAGTTGCGTAAGGTATGGGAAGAGTTAGAAATTTCATATGCAGGATCAATTGGTCACTTATAGCAAATACTTGAAAGACAAAAAATTATGATTAAAGGGAACATACAACCACTTACAAATAGGAAATGGTTAGTTTTGGCATAACAAGAACTCTGTATGTGCATCCCAGGTATTGAAGCGACTAAATGGCATGTAGCAATTCCAAAATCATACTTTGCCAACTCGATCCAGTATGCTTGGCTGGGTACATCACTGATAAGATATGCAATAAAGCTAGCTAGATGTGCTGCAAAATTAGATTTTGAATCTTCAATTGTACAAAAATAGGAAGAGTAATCTGGAGCTTTTTACAAGAAAAATCTTGCCACCAAACTCTATTTGTTATATGGTTCTACTGCAAAATAAGCCAAAGTCGAAATAAGAGGAAACTAGATTAAGAAGACTCGTTGGCATTAAACAGTAGATGCATGACCATGATAAGGTGTCGTGAACTATGGATATATTTTAAATATAAGAAAAAATTGCAAACATTGTAAACCAATTAAATTAGATGCAACAGGACACTACACTACACATGACCTACTAAGAAAACTAATAAGGACAACATGCGCAGGTTAAGTGGTCACCTGCTTTAAAACCAGATTTGCCGAGTATGTCCGCTTTTAATACAGCAAGATAGGACTGCCTCTATTCCAACCCAAGTTAAAGCATTAATGGATCTACTTGATAAAAAAAATACACCACCACATTGCCAAATATTACTCCTACAGCTCCAAAAAGGTAGAAAAGTAAATAGGTAATTATCCAAATAGTAATTAAGAGGAAATGGAGGGGTCAGAAAGTACCTTTACAAGTAAGGAGTTAATTCCTGATTTCGATTTTACAATATAACTCCCATTGACTTACGAATGCGATCAAACTCTAGAGTCGCAATCCTTTGTGCAGTTTTATTCTACCATTGGCAGTACCCTACAAATTAATAACGAAAATATAACACTTGGCTTCTCATTGATCTATTGGTATTAGTACTCTAATAACTACAATGAATAAGGAGTACAAGATATTTTAACTTACGCAATATTTGGCCAGATTCCAAAGATGAAGGTTTACACCCAGCAGGAAGTCCTATTTTTTCAACCAAAACCTGATGGACAAAATTAAATGGAGAAAGCATTCAGCAAAAATATCAAATAAGGGAAAACACTTGTTTCAACAAAAGGATGAGAAACCTCGTTTGGTTTCTCATATATATCATTTCTCATATTTTAAACATTTCTTGGTGATAAGGGAAAACACTTGTTTCAACAAAAGGACCAATATGTCAAATGAGCTTTCTCATAAGTTCACTGAGAACTAGTTAGGCAAGAGAAATATGTAAATATGATAATTGTCAAAACACGAATTATATAAAGGGATTACAAATTGAGCAATATGAAGTTAAGATGGTGGCATTTACCCAAGTATTGGATATCCTCCAATATCTTGTTCATGTCATACTTCTCATTCTCACTGTCCTCTTGCTTTGCAACATTTGTGGTTTTATTTTTCCGTTCTCGATCTGTGTGATTTGAAGACTGCAAGAATAAACAATTTTACTATTAAAATTTCAAATTAATAAAATAACCACATAGCCAGTCTATCAGTTATGTCTCATGGCAAAAACAAAGTACACAATTTTGTGGCTAAAAGTACATAATTAGTCTACCTGTATCAATAACATAACCCCATTAGCCAGACAATCTGCACTACCATACTCAACACTAGTCATAGATAAATTTAATAAGATACTCAAGGATGGGCACTCAGCATTCTGGATCCTTTCATGCATTATGTTCGATGTCAAGGAAAAGCGGTTTTGGCTTCAAAAGGGACTCATTTTCTGATAAAAAAATGGAAATATAATTTTGTCAATTTATGGCAATATTATTTTCACTTTTGGTATTCGCGGAACGTGAGAAGCAGATGAATAAGGAGTCGAGCGACGGAGCGAAGCGACAAAGATGCTGCTAAGAAAATGTAGCTCCTGTTGCGAGCCCCATCCCGGCGACTGAGGGGGGCTGCTAATGTAGCTAATGTAGCTAATCACTGAACACTGAATTAATCGATCAATTAAGTTTTTAGTGTAGTGAGTGAGGGAAGGGGGGTCCCGGGGGGAACAATAGTATCGACAATAATATGATATGTCTAAACATTTGCTAGAAGATACTAAATATCGGTTTCTAATTTGGATTCCAGTTTTATAGCTGGTGTCTTTTTAATGTTTGATGTATAGCATATACAGAAAGATGGGCAAATATTATCATCTTTTAAGCATAAAAAGCACACAACAATTTTTGTCAGTTAGATAAAAAAAATTAGTAAAAAAAACCTCAACGTTCACACCAAATATTGAAGGGGATTCAGAATATTCTTAGCTAGTGTCACTAGCTAACGAAGAAGCAATGTAGTAACCAATAATATGAGTGCAACCAAGCACCAGGGTCTGGATCATTTACACAGCTACTCTGACTTTTAAATCCACTTTTTATTCAACAAAATAGATGTTTCTCAAACAAAAAAAGAAGGCCAGTAGAAAAAAGTATGGCATGTAGAAAAAATAATCCCAAAGAAAAATACATAGCATGGGCATTTTATCGAACACAAGAAGGATCGTGCAGATTGAAGAAGAAAAAAAAGAAACCTTGAGGTACTAGAGCCAAGAAGTAGTGCTATGTCCACGATCCAACTTCCCTACCATTGCCACCACCAGTGCATCACTGAGCTATCGCATCCCTGACCTTCCTCTCTCTTGAATAAATAAGTAAATATAAGAATAAAAGATACAAGAGTTGGAAGATGATGCTTGAATAAAAGATGCAAGAGTTCTGAATCGACCCTCCGGTTGGTCTTGTTGACGGCGACGCTCTCTCTATGTGACAAAGTCGACGAATCCCTTGATAAGGCTGACCATGGTGGAGGTGAAGAGGGGATGGATCTTGTCGACTGTGGACTAGTCTCCTCTACCGAAGATGGAAAGGGTTGGGCCTCCAGCTCCCTCTCCATCTCCTCGTCCCTTTCTAACTAGGTTTAGGGTTTTGGATCTAGGGTTAGGGTTTTAGAGTTGAGGGAAAGGAAGGAGAAGAAGAGGAGGAGAGGAGGGTGTTGCTAAACTAGAGTTAGGATTTTGGATCTATGGTTAGGATTTTGGAGTTGGGTAAGAGGAGGGAGAAGAAAGGAGGAGAAGGAGAAGACCAGAACGGTTTTGGTGGAGAGGGAAATTTTTGTGGAAGCGTGGAGTGTAGCAAGGATTTTGTCAAAAATTGAACTTAAAAAATATTACAAGTTTGCCCCCACTCTAAAATATTACTAACATTTTGTTTTATAAATGTTATAAAAAAGTCTACAATTAGCCCAAACCGTCATAAAAAAGGTATTTCGAACTTTGATAACGCTTAGGTATCAGGCGTCATCAATACGTTTTGTCGAGCGTTATTAATAGGCCTTTTTGTTGTAGTGGCTTCTAAGTCTTTTTGCTAACTTTTCTTTGACTCTATTGCAGTATCCATGCTGAAGGCGGAGGCTCTCGTGAAGGAAGAGATAATGCCTCCTCTCGTCAAACAAGAGCCGGTGATATTTAAAGAGGAGATGTTACCAAAGGTTGAGGTCAAAGAAGAGCCGATGACCATCAGAGAAGAGATTGCTCCCAAGGTTGAAGTTAAGAAGGAGCCACAGTCAGAGAGTAGTAGCATTGGGACTGACCCTCCTGTTCCTACAGAAGACCTCAACCAGATTGAGCCTTCATATGCAAAGTGGCTGAGGGAGTGGTACATGCCTCAACGCAACTACGATCCCTGGTTATGAGGATTTCTAGGTTGCCTTATGATCATCGTTTGAAGTTAAGGAGAAGCCACCGTCATAGAGTAGTAGCATTGGGACTGACTCTCATGTCCCTACAGAAGACCTCAACCAGATTGAGCCTTCATATACAAAGTGGCTGAGGGAGTGGTACATGCCTCAACGGAACTACGATCCCTGGTTATGAGGATTCGTAGGTTGCCTTGCGATCGTCGTTTTTGGGAATATGAATAAAGTCAATGTCCCTATTTTGTCTTAGTATTTCTGAGATCTGAAGAAATTCGAAGAAGTAGTTTACTTTTTTTCGATGTCAATGTAATCTTTTACTTTCTGTTTAGCTGAAGAAAATGAAAGAACTTTCTGCTTTGTTCAATTCTTGTGATTTTTGTGGACCCATTATCTATTGCGCACCTTGGCTGGGTGCAGATAATACGTTACTCACAGAGGAAACCGACACATTCACTCAGAGGTAGTATGGACGTAATGAATATGGGGTAATTTTTTGTATAGACTTATCATCCTAAGCGTACCTTGGTGTTAGGTATGAATAATAAGTGGAGAGAGAGGACTGACATATTTACTCAGAGGTAAAGTGGACATGGTAAATATGGGCTAAAAATGGCGGTGTTTTCCTACTCAGAGGTAATATGGACATGGTAGGAGTGAACTCTGTGGGGTTTATAGAACAACTTAGAGGTAGTATGGATGTGGGTGTTCTATGGTGCAACAACACAAGGATTATTGTACGGAATGTTTACTCAGAGGTGATGTAGACGTGATAAACATTGCTTTAAGCATGATCAGGTGCAGGATACTGCTTGATGGTGTGTAGAGAAGCAACTTAGAGGTAATGTGGACGTGGTTGTTCCTCTACTGGGGATAGAATGCAACGAAACTGCTGGGTTCTAGAAGCATATGATTTGTCAAAGAAGGGGTGTGAACTTGGTTTGGTCAAGCCCACCAGTCCTCTCTCTGGGGAGAGGTAGTACATTCTCGACAGAGGTCAAGAATAGTACTTTTTTAAGGATTTACCATCGATGGGATATACGGTTGTCATGTTGGCTGATATCACCTTCCTGAAGACTGAGCCGATGTTGGTGTCGGAATCCCAAGTTGAGGTTTCAGATGAGTGAGAATGTATGACATCCTCAGCTTCTGATTCTTCGGGAGTTGTTAGAGGTGTGATGTAGCCTCCCCCCCATCGGGTACGGTGATAGTAGTCTTGCGGATTCCCTTTTGGCACTGGAAGTCGTAGGGAAAGGCGTCGACCTTTGCCGTAGTTTAGACCTTGGCCGCTCTTCAAGTTGTAACCCATCTTTTGGATGAGATACTTGGCTCGATCATTGTACCGGTAGATTTACATTCTGTCGGTATCGGATTATGGCTCCGTCGGTGGGAGGTCTCGGTGACGCTCGAATTTGCCAAAGATAATGGGCTTCTCGTCCTTATTTCGAGGCGGGACTATATAATAGACTCCTTGGTACAGGATGACTCGATTTATATGACTCACAGTCGTTATTTGTGTTTACAACGACTGTAGAACATTATCTAGAGTGTATATGATATTCCAATGTGGAAGACTAGAATAATTGAAAGACACTCTCTTATTGATTCAATATGAAATCTTGTCCCGAGGGATAACATCATCGAGGGATGGAGCATCGATATTAGCCGATATTTACTCTCCAAGTTCTTCATCGGAAAGAACTAGAACAGCCTTGGAAGGTTCAGGCAGGTTTTTCGGGAGGTTGCCCCGTGCTGGCTCCTGGAACTGTGCTGCAAAGGATGCCGAGGTCTTCTCTTGTGGCCTGACGGGTGCCGACAACTGAGGAGGTCTGCTTTTGAGCCGCACCTTGAGGGGAGCCTCAGTTGCTATGCCGGAAGATGGAGCCTTTCCCCGTAGCTCGGCTACGAGAGGAGCCGCCACTTGAGGGGGCTTGTCTTTGAGGCGTATCTTCAATAGAGCTTCATTAGATGTCCTGTCCGGAGAAGTTGGCGCCTTCCTGCAGAGTTTGACTACTATAGGGGCCGATGTTTGAGGCGGCCTCCCTTTGAGTCGTACTTTTAGGGGAGCATTGATTATCATGTCCGCCTCTGAGTCAGCTTCGACCTCAGCTTCTATCTCAACATCAACGTCATTGACTTCATCTTTGAGATGAATTGATTTGTACAGATCAGCTTCGACGAAGAAGGCTTCAATCCCTCTGAAGGGATCGACATCAGCAAACTCTTTTCGGATGATGCCGCTGGTGGACACGTATTTCATACATTGATGGAGGGTAGAAGGCACCACCATTTATCCATGTATCCATGGTCATCCCAACAGGATGTTGCAGTTGACGTCTGCATCCAAAACATAGCAAGTCACCTCGGTCTGGAGATCGCTAATGTGACACTTCAAGCGGATCTTCCCCAGCAGCCCACTCTTACTGGTGTTGAGGCCACTGATGGTAGTGTAAGATGCTGTCAGGCGATGCATCGGGATCCCCAACGTCTGAAGTAGAGTTCGGGAGATGATGCTGAGAGAAGACCCGGGGTCGATCTGCATTCGATCCACCTTGATGGCACCGACATACCCTGTGTAATACAGGGGTCTGTTGTGCCTATTATTCTTGAGCAGCATATTCTATTGAGTGAATTTGATGTTGGGGATGATCTCCCCCACATTATGCTAGTGCGGACATGCTGTAGGATCATCGTCAGACTGCTTGACATGACTGATGAAAGACTCAGCGTCCTTCAGGGCTTCACAGAGAGCCTCTCGAGTATCTTTGGATAGGCGGAGGAGCTCGAATAGGGAAAGCCATTCTTGAGTACTGGCCAGTTGTGCCAGTATTTCAAAGTTGTGAGGTTTGGCTAACCCCGGAGCGTTGTCTTTTCAAAGAGGCCCGTCGAATCGGGCCTCCTTCTGCTTTTGTTTGTCAGCTGTAGGAGGTTGGGATGAACCTTCTCCTTAGACAGCTGTGGTGATGATAGGAGGCGTCACTTCGGACGGAGCCTCCAATGCTAGGCGTTCTGCTGTGAATGCATTTGTACTGGCAGTGCTTCTTCAAGAAAGGAAGTCGCCATTCATCAAGACTTGGGCTTCCTGCCTTTGCTTTTGGAGGTAGAGGTTACCCCCAGTTGAGTCAGCTCTGGAACGAGATCCGGGTGAACCCACATGATCCCTCCCTTGGATGTTGTAAGTGGTGTGAGCCCACCTATGTTGTCGCGGGTTGGTGTTGTAAAACCCCAGTAATTTCTAATTATTTTAGTGCTTTAAAAATTATTTTTCTATATTATTTAGAATTTATTTGGTATATGTACGTAGTTATAGATATATATATATATTATATGTATAATGGTGTGTTTGATATATTTTTAATTGTTAATAAATATAGTCTATAATTATTATCAACAATTTTGTTACGTATTTAAAATTTATAGGATTTTTGGGATTATATATATAAAATATATATATATATATATATATATATATATATATATATAAATATAGTTATATAAATATAGTTATATATGTTAGTAAAAAAAAAACATTGAAGTGGTGGCCGAACCCCCACAAACAGCAGCAGCTAAAGCTGCGGGGGGCCCGACCCCCTAATACCCAAACCGAAAGTAAACTCATAGCAGCTAACAGCTATTCCTTAGCAAACCCACCCAAACCTTGGCAAACCCGAGTATCCCCTATTCCTAATTACATTCGGGAAAACGGAGCGCAACAGTATTTAAACTGCTCGACAAACCGAAACCCTAACCCTCCGTAACTCCTCTCCATCCCGAAGCCCCCTCGATCTCGAACCCTAGACGGACTGCCCTGGCTGTCGGCGGCACCGTACCACCGCGCAAACACCGCCGGAGAGCCCAGGCTGACCGCATACTAGTACGATCTCAGTTTTGTCAACAGCAAGGTACCCTTCTTCCAATCCTCTTTTCTTCACGCACGCTCGATGATTTCTCGAACTACAAACTCCTGTGTGTAGCCCATATGAATCCCTCCAATCTCCTTCTAATAGAATCCTGGGAACCCCAAGGGATTGCTCGATAAATCGAGGCAAAGTTGCCCCAAAAACTGTTGAAAACAGAGTTTTAACGCAGTCCCAAACCACAACTTGGAAGCCAGATTTCGAACTGTGTGTCACGATTTTATAGAAACTAATTGAACACATGTGAAGACAACATAACCATGATTAAAACGCAACTTGTAGAGCGGTATTTCGATTTCTGTGTGAGAATTAAAGCCATGTTGAACTTGTGCGAAAAACTGTTTTCAAAATTGTTAATTTCAAAGAATCTTCTCCGATACGACGTACGCCCCGGCAAACCGGGCGACATGATCGCGCGTTATACACATCGAAAGGCGCGTATGGACGTTGCGGACGTGTGGGAACTGACAGAACTCAGTTTCGTCGCGTGTGCGCGACGAAACCAACGCGTACCCGTCAAGATACCCCCGTATCGGCATTTTGCAAACTTGCCCATAACTTCGTGTACCGTCGTCGATTCGAGAAGAAACTTGCACCAACAGGTCCAGATCGAAATTCTGGTCCTATATGCCAAGTTTGGTTCGATTCTGAGAAGGTCGAATCGGAACCCTTTTTTGGCGGGCCCGCGACCCACTCAAACGGGCGAATTTGTATACGGCTCATCGGAATCCAAAACTGGACATACCATTGAGTTCCACTCCTCAAACTGAATCCGTAGACATGTAGTTTGACGACTTTAGATACCATAGACTTTGGCACGCGTTTCGGTGTAAAGTGGGTCCAACGGCGGACATCGTTTTGATCCAAAAATTACGATTTTGCCCCTGTTCCAAAATTGGACTTTTGGACAGGCATTTCCTAGGTATATCTTCTTCATCGAGATTATTTTTGATGTTTGTTTCGGCATCTGGAGTCATCTGAGATTTGTGAGTTTTGGTGCTGACACTTGCTACTCTTGGATTGCCCTTCTCGCACCGCAGGCAAGTATACCTTGCCATAGATTCTGATTGTGCTCATTTATTTTCAGTATATTTTATTATTGCATACTTCTTTTTCTTATTTGTCATTTTGTTTCTATTGGGCGTCCAAGTCACACTTGGGTGCAAGCGGCTAAATTTAGTCGTTATATTTACTTATGTCTTTATTTGCATGTCGACCTTGTGTCAGTTGACTACCCTATGAGTATGTGGGGTATTTTTATATCCCCTATGGCCTTGACACATGTGTATAACGTGATGAGTGAGTTATATAGGACACGGACCTGCGTACTCGACTGGCCATCGATACGTACGGGACGTGCGACGGTTAGGAGGTAACTGCTACTAGCGTGTTGAGTTAGAAGCCGTAGCAATTGCCAACTGGACAGGCTGTGGATACATCTTGGAAAGGAGCAGTTGGGAGGAGGGGACAGTTATTAGCGTAGGGGATACATGTTCAGTAC
Source organism: Iris pallida (assembly GCA_029216955.1). Classification (NCBI taxonomy): domain Eukaryota; kingdom Viridiplantae; phylum Streptophyta; class Magnoliopsida; order Asparagales; family Iridaceae; genus Iris; species Iris pallida. The sequence goes on along the minus strand of JANAVB010027011.1, from coordinate 9,695 downwards.
ACACATAGATTTGGGCCGATAGTGTCTCGGATGAGCGCTACTTACTGTCCCGGGGCCGATAGTTCTCGTATGAGAAATACTTTCTGTCCATAGTCGATAGTGTCTCTTATGAGCGCTACCTACTACTACTCTCTCTCCATCTATGCTGAACACCTAAGCTCCTGCGTAGAACGTTGTCCTCTAAAGTGCATCTGACACAGACGGTTAGGAGATCCTGTAGAGTCATAGTTGCATATTTTTACACATTCAGTTACTTGGCATGTTTTCTGTATCTTGTTACGTCCCTCTGAGGACCTGGTGATCTCTCCAGGATTAGACAAACAGGACTATCCAGAGGAGTACGGTGCCGCATTGGATCCAGCATACATCGGTGACGAGGCATCTCTTGCCCATACTTAGTTTTATTCTTTATTATCTGAGACCATGTATTGGACATCTTTTATTATCTTTCTTGCTGTTTGAGGAGGTTGGACTCCATTTAGTTGAGACTATTTTTCATAGCTGTTTGGGTGGGAATGTCTACCCGGCTATATTTTGATATCATCATTTATCTTATTTAGTGGACTTATTATATTCCCTGTGTTGAGCTGTGGATGAGATTTAGTTATATTATTGTGGCTTATCATGTATTATTATTACAGCTTATGTACCCATACGGGGATTACCATATATTGGTGTATTCTTCGTATAAGTACAGCTGGCAAGTCTACGTACTTAGTCCTACGTATTTTGGGACTGGGGCGTTACAGGTGGAAGGTTGACTACTTCTATTGTTGCCTTTGGGATGGGAAAGATGCCATCTCGAGCTGTGGTAGGCGGTAAGGTACCGAACTGGAGCGACACCATGTTGGCCGAGACTGTCTTCTCTTCATAATCGACAGAGATGATGTTCGTAACGATCATGCACTGTATGTAGTCTTTGAGGACGTAGCAGCCTTTATTTGGATGTCCAACGAACCGATGGTATGACAATACCTCGGGTCGCCGGCTCTGCCTACTTCGTCAGGACGCTTGGGATCAGGCAACTTGATTTTGTCGTACTGCTTCAGCATCTCGAAGAGCTGTAAGGTATCCTCATCGTGGAAGGAGTAGACCATCTTCGGTCGTGGTAGGTAGGAGGTCTCTGGGCAGGACCTTGCATGCTGTTAGATGCGTTGACAGTCAACACCTGCTTTCCCTTTGCTTCGCGGTTGCTACTGCTGGTCGCAGGCCGTTTCCCTTTGTCTTTGAAGGTGGGGAAGTTAACCCCAGAAGGCGAGCATTACGTGCCTTCTTTTTAACAGCTTCGGCTTCGATGATCAGTGCGCTCCAATCAGGTGGAGGAGTGGACTTGAGCCGAGCTTGATTGTAGGGAGCATGTTCATGCTGCATGTTCCGATGAACGCGTGTTCCGACATGCCAGGAGGCAACATTAGACATGCTTGTCGGAAACGTTCAATAAAGATTCGAACGATCTCATTCTCAGTCTGTTGTACTTCTATGAGAGATGACATGGTCATGTCTCTCCTTCCGTCATAGAATCGATCAAGGAAGAGGCGTGACAAATCATCGAAGGATGATATAGAGTTGTCAGGGAGACTGGAGTACCAGTCGTAGGCGACTCCTTTTAGAGCCCCGACAAACAAGCTCGTGAGCAAGGCGTCTTCTTTTGGGAGATGTCCCGTATGAGACTGAAAGTTGGTCAGGTACCGGCGAGGAGAATCCTTTCCGTCGTATGGCGTCAGTGTTTGTGGTTTATACTTGGAAGGATAAACCACTTTATTCCATTCGAGGGGGTAAGGTTTCGAGAGTCCCATCTTCTGGTGATCCTTCTGTCTGCTTCTGGCCTTAAAACGCTCGCACAGGTCTCTAACCATCTCGACCATGTCTTCTGTCGAGCTGGGAGCAGGTGAAGGCACTATGGCCTGAAGTTGGATATTAGAAGGAGCTGACGCTCGCGGTGCAGTAGGGTGCTCTGTCCCTGAAGATACCCATTGAGGGGGTATAGTTGATTCTCTATTGGCCCCTGGATCAGGATTGGTGGAGACAGGTGCCCTTGTCAGAGTGGTTCGAATGTCAAATACCGCTTGGGTCAGGATCTGCATGGAGGCATAGAGGGTTTTAAGGCTCCCCTCTAGCGTGTCTATGCGCTGTATGATGTCGAGCACTGGAGCGTCTGATTCTTCTTCATCATCACCCCCTGCCATGTAATCTGTCATGACATGGGTGGAAGTGGATGGATCGGTCGAGGCTTCACTTTCAACCTCGCTTTTCTGTGGAGGGGCTTCTTCTTCTGAGGCCTCGTGTTGGCTACCCCCAGCAACGCCAGTGTCGGTTTGTCAAAGTGCTTCTTCGTCTTCGAAGGGAGGGTTGTCAGATGCTTGACTACCCCCGGCTGTTGCTTCTGCCAGGGCCTTGATCCTTGCTCGGGTTCGTTCATACACCCCTAGGGATGGGACGACTATTTTGCTCGTCCTCATCTGAGTCTTAGATGCAGAGGCTGAGGAGTTGGTGGTTGTCTTTCTTTCGGATGAATTGGAATTTTAGACAACATGACAGGACGCGACCTTGGGCTCCGCTACGTCTTCACTTGGCACTTTCTTTCCGAGGCGACGTCGGATAGGTGCCGTAGATTGTAATCGCTAAAACACGGACTGCCCCTGTGGTGGAGTCGCTGTTTTGCAACAACAGTAGTTGATGGTGACCATAGCACAGGTGTGCCCTGCGAGGGGCATATTGTGCTTATTGGTCAGCTCTCCTGATCTGCGTTTGTGACTGATCACATTACGCAAATCATGATGGAAGAGTTTCACTTTAACACACCCATCAGGCGCATGGCAAGACCAAGCATCGGGGTGGTCATATGAATGTTGTACCTCCTGATCTAGTTCACGTGCATGAGATACGCCCAAATCAATAGTAGAGGAACAACATTTATGGCAACTTGAGTCAACTTCATACATGTCACCCAAGTGGGCGCATAGACTCAACATCGCGGTTCCCAACCAGACTTTGTTCCAAGCGTAGTAGATGCACCCAAGCGGGATAGGGACTTTGGAAGTCGACCCATTTCTGGCACAGATACGCCCGAGTCGACTCTGTACAGCTTACCATCAGCAACGTGAATGATTTTGAACGCATGCTTCTAGTTTGCTGTTGGCGTAGCACATTCGTGGCACATGGCCTGTACTGTATTAGATTTCTTTGTACTAGCCCGTGAAGGCGTATAATACTCAAAATCCAATTGTGCCTCACCATAACAGTGAGTGTGTTTGTTGAAGATAGACGTTCTCTCCTGCGTATAAGAGCTCATGTGCTGGAGATTGGTTGCACCTCTGCTCCGTTGGCGCATCTTCTTCGGCTGGGAAGAAGAAGGTTGGAGAATATAGTAAACACTGCGTTTCCCAGACAGATGCACGGCACCATTGGGCACATCCTTGTTGCTGAGAGCGTCAGCAGAAAGGGCCAGTTGTTGTGGCCCATCCCCTTCAGTGATGGTGCCAGGCGCATCGACCTTGCGCACCCAGACTTGACGAGTCTTCATCGGTTGATTGAGGCACACCACAAGTATTTTATGGGAGGAGCCCAGTTTGATGCCGTCAGATTGTGACACAGCTTTCTCGTTGGAGGAGAAAGAGGTCCCCAGCAGAGTCGCCTGCTTGTTTGCCATTAAAACTTCTTTGGATGATTGATGTTTTTAATTACAAACAGAACAAAGTACAATGTTGGACTTAGATGTAGTCCTAGGAATACACTTTTGTTTTTATCTGGGTAGAGTGTCGATGGAGCGAGTGGTAATACGTTGACTCCGTTTATGATCTGACGACGATCTTAAACTCTCTGGAGGTCTGCATTTTTCTGGATGTTGCGAAGAGAAGTGGACGTTGAGTGTCTTTTCTGGCCATTATATATGGATATAACAGTCTGTCTATATATATATATATATCTCCCTCTCTGTGTTCCGAAGGAGTGATACTTCTATTTATAGATTGTAGGCTGGCTGCTCACGTGCGCATATGTCGAATGCATCTAGACGTAGAAATGCCACATGGCTGATGCTGGCGGGGATGCATGGACGATACGCCCCGAGTTGTAGTAGAATCTGGTCAAACTGCTTCGTCAGGCTGTAGAGGAGCTGACACATGGCAGTTGCTGAGATTTGGTTGTTGTTGAGATCTTGGGTGGTTGGCATCCATTCTTTGAATAGAACTGAGTCAAAAGACGCGTGGCATATGCCTGTGGCTCAAAGATCTCGGTTTTGGAGGAGAGTAATCTGTCGGGGTGCGCCTAGGATTGGGCGCACGGAGGCGATTGAGTTCTATGAGTTTTAGGCATCATAGAAAAGTCTGGGCGCATGGCTTTTGAGGCGCATGCAGAGCTTCGCATCAGGGTGCGCCTAGGATCAGGCGCAGGGGAGGCGACTTGGTCTCATGACTTTTAGGAGTCATGAGCAAGTTCATGTGCATGGCTTTTGAGGCTCATGCAGAGCTTAGTCTTCTGTCGCTTGGGATCGGAAGTAAGCCTGAAGGCGCATGACCTTTGGGACGCATATCCTTTTCTGGGCGCATGGCCATAAGGCGCATACGAATGATCGGTCGGCCACGTGGTAGTTGTTGCCGATCGAAGGTGTAATGATGGTGTTGACATCAGCGGTGCTTCATTTTTTGTATAGGGCTGCTGATTGGACGACTCTTCGAATGCATTGTCGCCTTTGTTATTCAGCATTAAATGCTTGATGGAGAGGGTTGCATTGGTTAGTGCCAATCTAGAAACATGGTTCTATGGCCCGTTGGGCGCATCCATGGGGAGATTGGTGCTGATGTGCCTACACCATAATGGCGAGACGATGCGTGTGATTGAGACATCAGAGTGATGCGTCAGACGGATGATGTTGCCTAGCATGGGGTGCATGGCAGTTGTTCCACCTGGCTGTAACTTAAGGATCTTTCTTTTCGTAGAAGTTCTCCTTTGTAAAGCCTTTCTTTAGACATGTAATAGACTTTCATATGAAATAAAAGCCTTCTTTTGATGTCTATATTTTTGTACTATTCTTTGCTATGCCAAGTATCTGTTTGAGCTTCCTGGTATATTTGAGTTGGTCGCATGGTTGGGTTGAGCGCATATTAATTCTGGCCTATAGATGCGCCTGAAATTCCATGCTTCTACAAGCGTATCTAACTTTATCTCGAGGGCTTTGATACGTTTGAGAGCTTCGTTGTTGTCTTCCTCGTTGCCATCGGCCATGAACACAGACCAAGTGTGAGGGTGAGTCGAGGGAGATGTGGATCCTTCGCTCTCTGGCTCAGACGTCTGAGCCTCGTCGTCTTGAGGATACACTGTAAGATTGTGATCTTCCTCGTACTCAGTACGGTTGCTATCCCTAGTCTGGTGACTAGCTGCACCGATGTGGGCATCCGTGTCATATTGCTCCTCCTCACATCGGAACACATGGTTGTTGTGCATGGTAGGAGGCTGGCTACCCCCAGTATTTGACATGGCACCCAATACAGATTGGAACAGGTACCTTGGAACACACCTGCATTGGGTACCTTAGCTTTGCTGGTCTTCGGCCTCCTCTTCGGTTTAGCGACCGACACGAAAGGATTCTTGGAGGGCTTCTTGAAAGCTCTGGGCCTCTGGCGTGGGGTTGACATGGAGTGAAGTCTCCGGAAGACGAAATACCGGTTCGATGATGGCGCGGCCGTTTGCTGGCAGTAGCAGTTGATGGTAATCTGGGTACAAGAGTGCATTAATTTAGGTACATCCTGCACCACAGATTCTTCTTTCGCTTAGGAGAGGGTCGGATCTTCCGCCATGGCACCCCCATTGTACGTGCAGGGAAGCTGCACGCAAGTACAGTCAAAGCAGGTCTGGCGGGGAAGCCTACTGTCGCTTCTACGAAAACGCTGTTCATGTGGCTCCCTCTTGTACCCCCTGGCTTGTCTCTCGGATGAAGAACAGATAGGCACTCTAGAGGGGGGGGATGAATAGAGTTTATAACAATAATAGCCAAATAAAAAATAAACTCTTTTCACCAACAGTAAATAATCAGACTAAATGCGAAAATATAAAGATCAAGAGAGCATACGCAAACACAGTCATTTTTAACCCGATTTTCCTCGTGGAGGACTAGTCCAGGCCTGAAAACTCTAGCTCAGGATTAAATCTACTATTTGTAAAATAGTAGTTACACCCCGTGCCTTTTCTTCAGAAGAGCACGTCAACTTCTTACAAAGATCGCTGTGGCGATGGTTGAAATTTTCTAAGCGACTTTTTTGACTCTTGCACAAACTCCTAACTGAATAGCACTGAGCACTTTGAGGCTTAGGAAGCTTGTGGCTAGTAGATGAGAAGGTTAAGGCTTGTATGAGGCTTATAGAGGAGAGAAGAGAAGATAATTGGATGATTGAAAATGAGAGAATTCAAGGCCTATTTATACTAGTTGGGATAGGCAGAATTCGGCCAGAATTCTGTGTCAAGAATTCAAATTTTTTGGCCGTTGGACAACTAGCATACAAGAAACCCTAAAAATTAGGGTCTTATAATTTAGGGGACAGAGTTCGGCCCGAACTCTGTTTGGAGGCAGAGTTCGGTCCGAACTCTGTCTCCAGAGGACAGAATTGCTCAAATGGGCTTTGGTGGGCTAGTTTAGTTTGGTGGAGCTTTTGGTTTGTGTTTGGAGATAAGGTATAGGCCCAAACCACTCAATGCTACTTAGTTTACATTTAGATAGACTCAATAAATGTAAAAATGCAGACACGCTGCAGGAGAGAGCCGACGTCCGTCTTGTTCTGAGTTCTGTCTTGATGTGTCATATTAAATTATGACAAGTATCATATTGTTAAATTTATCAATATTTGGTTGACTATGATTTTGGGTCAACAATCTCCCCCATATTGATAATTGACAAAATAATATTTGTATATTCAATGTTCATACTTGGACACAAGAAGTAGACATGCATAGAAGCAATAGCTCCCGCGTAAACATTGCATAGAAGGAATAGCTCCCCCGTAAACATTGCTTCTCTGTAAGCCAATGGTCCTTTTTCCTGATAAACACAATCTCTACCAAAACATAGATTATTGATAATATGATATGAATATCGAATATCAAATAAATCTTCCCCTTTTGTCATTTAGCAAACTTAAACAAACAGAAATTTGTAAATGAAAGTAACTGGCAAGCACACCATAGTAATGATAAACTGCATATAAAGTCTGAAGATCCATAGACCATAGAGTGTACTTATATAATATAAGCAACTACATAAAATAAAAGTCTATAATGCATAAAAACTACAATAAGATCCTCAGCAGCAGCAGCAGGTAAGGGACCACATCCATCATGGAGCGCGAGATGGTCCTGCACCGTCAGATGGATTAGTATCCGAATGACGAGGATCCACGAAGGCCGTATCCGGATCCAGATAGCGCATAACCCAAGTGTCGTCGATACGGTACCCGTCGTGAGATGGATCCCGCTCCATAGGAAGTGGCATAGAAGGTTGCCGAGACATAGTGTACCGGATGTCATGCAATAAGTTGCTGATGGCACTCATCTGCAAGGTGGTATGATAGTCGAGCTAGGTCCAGCGATCGTCCTCCAACATGAAACGATCGTGAAGCACGGTCTGAATAGACTCAAGAGTAGCAGGAGGTACGGGCGCAGGCTGCCCAAGAGCAAGTGCATCAGCCAGAGCATTAGAGTGCTCGGACTCAGCAGGAGATCCGACAGCTGCCTGAAGCCGCCTTGCCTTAGATAGGAAGGCAGGGGCTAGAAGGAATTTGCACTCATCGAGAGGGACATGAAAGGTACGGAAAACCATAGGTAGATAGAGAGCATAGAACAAAGATCGTGGCCTCTTCCTTGCATTGATCATCCAGTCCATCATAGTACGTGGAAGGTTGAACGGGACATGGAAGTGAAGGTGATACAAAGCATAAATCTCAAAATACGAAACCTTATCATTCGATCCCGCTTTGGGCAGGATCGTGGAGAAGATAATACGATGAAGCTCGTAGAAATAAGGGTTAAGGAATTTTGCAAGTAACTTGCGTAGACGTGTGTTTGGGGTACACAAATCGTCCTTGAAACTCTCAAAGGAAGACCCATCGGGGAATTGAAACTTGCGTGCATTAACAAGCTTCTCCCATGAGTTGGGTTCGAAAATCTCGAGATATTCTACAAGTTCAAAGTCATCGAATGAGATGTCAATTCCAGCAACATGAGAATATAAACGTGTGTCATCAAATGTGAGATTGCAATAAAACATTTGAATTGCATTCAAGTAGATAAGTGAATTTGTAGAAACTAATTCATGAAGACAAAGATCATAAAATAATGAGTCATAACGAAAAAATATAGTAAAGTTGATAGGATGACCCGCGCACACGGGCCGTGATCGAAAATCATTAAACATTCGTTTGAGGCATCCAATGACACAAAAATTTGATCATCGACTGTGTCGCGGTCATTGGGTCATGGTGGATTAAAAAGAGGATGAATAGGTTGATCATCACGAGGAGGAGGAGGGTTCGATGGGGAAGCACCCGCAGTTCTAGCCCTCTTTCCGCTCTTAGACAACCTAGGTGCCATGAATAATAAAGAAAATATGAAATTTAGATGCAGAAAAAGAAAAAATTGTACCTCAAGAGAATAGTGGAGGATGGAAGAGAATGATGCAAGAGATCTTCTCCTTAAGTTTGGAGAAGAAATTCTCACTAGGAAGAGAAATCTAAGGTTAGAGTTTGAAGAGGAAGGAGTTGAAGAAGTTTTGGAGGAGGCAATGGAGAGGAGAGAGAGAGAGAAACCGATTTTAGGAAAGGGGGTTCGGATGGTCGGGTGAAACCTGGACCCTAGGATCAAAATGGATGAACGGCTGTGCGCAACTGGGAGTTCTAGAATATACAGACCGAATTCGGCCCGAACTCTGTGTTAGGCAGAGTTCGGCCTGAGTTCTGTGTTCTGGGACCAGAACTGAAACCAGTTTGAAATCAATGCTGAGTTTAAAAGAATGAAAGGAGGGATAAAAAATTTTAGAAAATCAAAAGTAAATGCCCAAGTAGAAGATTTTCAAATAACAGCTGAATAGAGTGAGCAAAAAGAGGTTCAAAAATTTAAATTTAGCTAGTTAGAAATAAAATTAAACCATATAATAAACAAGGATTTATGACACAAATCAGTATGGTGAAACTGCCATGGGGTAGCTGCAGGGGCCGGATCCCAGCTCGCGGTAGTCCGAAGACTAGTGCACCGTGTCGCTTAAGCTTTTACGCCTTATTGTCAGAAGAAACCTTTCGGCTTGTACCCATAATAAAGTCATCATAAAGAACCGTGACATAATCGATATTTATGCAAGCCAATTTAATGAATAACCGCTTCATCCAAAATTCCTAATTTACGACAAAGAAAGTTGAATCGCTCTTCAGATAGTGGTTTTGTAAAGAAATCTGCCAGCTGATGATCAGTGTCAATAAATTCTAAATTTATAGTGCCATTCTGTTGATGATCATGCAAAAAGTGGTGACGAATTTCAATGTATTTCGTATGTGAGTGACATATAGGGTTCTTAGTAAGGTTGATAGCACTAGTCATAGAGTATAGGAATGTGCATAAAAGATAGGTTGTAATCTGCAAGGGTTTGCTTCATCCACAGAATTTGTGCACAACAACGACCAACTGCGATATATGCAGCTTCTGTTGTGGATAGTGCA
>JANAVB010027010.1:62500-108635 GCA_029216955.1 Iris pallida | reverse complement strand
GATAAATATAAATCTATCACAACTAGAGAACGGGATAATAACATTAAAATAAAAGACTATAAGCATGTAATTAAACCGTAGAGGAAGGCAAGGTATCTTGCCTGCAGTTTGCACGCAGATCCAACATAATAAAGTCAACTACTAAGCCATAAAGTCCAAATCATCAAAAACTGTCTCTGAACGCTGAAACAGACATTGCCAACATTCTCAAAATAGTCAAAATAGCTAGAATTGCCTGTCCTTAAGCCCAATTCTGGACACTGGAGCAAAACGATAATTTTGGGCCAAAACGGTATCCGTCGTTGGACCGCTTTGCACCGAAAAGCGTGCTAGAGTCAAGTGTCTCTAAAGTCATCAAATACCTGTCTACGGAGCCGGTTTGATGATAAAATCTAATGGTATGTCCAATTTTGGATTCGGTGGGCCGTGCACAAAATCGTCTGTTGAATCGGATCGTGGGGCCCGCGAAACGGCGATCTGATCAACTGTCTCAGAATCGGACCAAATTGGTATACAGGACCAGAAAAATGATACGGTCCTATTGGCATAAGTTTCGTCTCGATCTGACGAACGTGCACAAAGTAATTAAAAAATTTGCACAGAGACCGATACGGTAAATTTTGACAGATACGCATCAAATTCGTCGCGCACACGCAACCAATTTGAATTCCGTCAAAGTCCACACGACCACGAAGCGTTACGCACCTTTGATGCTTTCCGTTCGCGACCACGTCGCCGGATTGGTGGGACGCACGTCGTGTCGATGAATTTTCTAGTTTTTGAAAACTATTTTCACAGGTTTTTCTCGATTTTTAAACTGATCTAATTACTGTTTAATTAACTAGAATTAAATCTAACAGTAGGGTTCTAATCCTGTTAGGTAGTCTGCAAGTCTATTCAAAAAGATTTCTAAGTTTCTCTACATATTTGTAGAAATCCGCCTTCCAAAGTCAGGGTCGGGGTTTGTCATTCTGTGTCGGTTTCTACAGTTTTCTATCGATTTCGAAATCGATTTTCATACATTCATTACGAAATAAAAAAAGTATTTGAAGAGCCTCAGAGGGGTTTAGATCAGGTACGTACCGGAAGAGACAGAACGAAAAATGATCCATCGACCGTCGTAAAATTATGCCACGAATCCAACTCCGCAGCAGTGCTGCTGCTGTCGCCTGTTCTTCGCAAACGCGCTGCATTCGTGCGGCCGTGGCCGCGTACGGCAGTGCCCAGGATGGCGCGCGATTGCGTCAAGGTTGGGGTCGGCCTGGAGAGATAGCAGCGTGTCGAGGAGTTAGGGTTTGCTTTCTGCTCTCCATCTCCCGAGCGTGTATGTGTAGGTTCTATTACCAACAGAACCGGGAGGGGGTGTTCTGTTCGGGTTTAGAGGGTGGGGGTCGGGTCTGGCTAGCTGAGACATTCGCTGGTTGGGATTTGATGGGCTTGGACCGGCCGTTTGCTTCTCTTTTTCTTTTTCCTTTCTATTTCTTTTTATTAGTAACAACTAATATATATATATATATATATATATAATATAATATTTATTTATTTATTTTTATTTATTTTATTTTTTTAAACACCTACACACATATACATATAAAAAAAATACATACACACATAAATAATATATATATATTATATATACATACACATACACACATATATATACGTAACATATTATATGTACATATATTAATAAATTATAAATATAATTACTTGCCTATATGATCAATATATACCCTGATATTTATACAACATACATATATATATATATATATATATATATAATATAGATATATATATATATATATATATATATATATAGGGAGCGGATCAAAAGCCCCCCTAGAAAGCCCCCCAAAACCCCCCTCACTCTAATTCGTAATATTAATGTTAAAATTAATTTTAATATTAATGTTAATGTTAATATTAATGTTAATGTTAATATTATATTTTTTTTAATTTTTTAATATTAATGTTAATGTTAATGTTAATATTAATGTTGTGTTAATGTTAATGTTAATATTAATTTTTAATGTTAAGTTTAATGTTAATTTTAGTATTTAATGTTAATATTAACATTAATATTAATATTAACATTAATATTTACATTAAATTATGGATTAGAGTGAGGGGGGTTTTTGGGGGGCTTTCTAAGGGGGGCTTTTGATCCGCTTATATATATATATATATATATATATATATATATATATATATATATATATATAATATATATATATATATATATAATATATATATATATATATATATATAATGAATATAAATATATATAAATATACCACAAATTCTATACAAACAATACAATATTATAAATATAATCAATATTAATAATATCTAATAGTAAAAATATATTATTTAATCACCATAAAATAATAAAATAATAAAATGGTGGTTTGTGAATCTAAACTATTCACCTTTATCCGGGTCCAAAAAATTGTACAAATATTATAAAACAATATTTAATAATAAAATGCCAACTTTTGTACAAATTTCTAAATAATTAAAAATGTACATCAATACCCAAAATAATTTAGGAACTATTTGTACACACATAAATATGCCTACATGGTCGTGTTTGGTCTCACTACAAGGTTACTTGGGCTCGGTTTCGGTTCGGGTCTAGTCCGAGCTAAATCAACACAAACCGGGTCTCCTACAAGTTAATAACATAATTAATAAATAATTTAAGATGTCTTTAGGGGTTAAGTCACAACTTGGCCTGGTTTTTCTAGTTAGAACACACTTATGGCTGAGTCTTCCTTGGCATGGCTAATACACTAGTCAAGGCACGCCACTGCACTATCCGTCCCATGATTTCTATCGTGTACTTCAAAACTCAACCATGGCTAAAATTATCTACCGTAATAATTAACTAAATAATTATTTATAAAAATCTAAAAATCACCATTTAAATCAATAAATAAATAAAAAAATATTTCAAAAATTTTCGGGAAGGAAAGGTACAGCTGACACTCAAATAGTTTTACAGAAAGTTCCAGAATGATTTTGGCTTGTTAAAATATATATTTGGAAAGCTAACTTCGATACGGTTCTTTTAAAAAAGGGAGATTAATCAGAGTTCTAAGCTAAAAGTTATGACATTTCTAAATTGCTTTGGTTAAAAACGTTGATGAATTTAAGTTGTTTTTGTACAAAGAAACACATGTAGGTCAAGATACATGGATACCAACATAGGTATCCAAATGAAACTCATTCTAACCATCCTAACTAAGATCAATCTACTCTCTAACCATTCTAAAACTGAATTTAAATATCTATTTAAACTATTAGCATACATACATACACATGGGGTGTCATAATTTGGGTATATCAAGTAGGACACAAGACACATATCTAAAATCCTTAAGAGATCTCCAAATGGCCTCAAATTTGAATCTAAATGAGGTACATGCATGGGGGTGGATCCTATGGATTCAAAACTAACTACTATGCATAGGATATCAATTTAGAGGATTAGTTTTACCTATTGGGAGTGGAATCCCAATGATACTCCCAAGGACACGGCTCCGACACGAAGATCTTCCAAAAAGGACACTCCTCCTTTCACTTTGCTCCAAATCTTTGCTAGCACCCTCCCTTTTAGTATGAGAAGGTTGGATGGAAGTTTTGGTGGAGGGATGTAAGGATTTGGAGATCAAATCAAAGAAGGAAGCTCTCTAATTTGGGGAAGAACACTTTGTGAAGGAAAAGAGGCAAGATGGAATAAATGAAAGGAAAAGAGGCTAACCTACCTATAGTGGGTTTAGATGTAGATGGGTGGCTAAGGCTTTTCCACAAAATTTTAAGTCCTCCTATTGGTTCAATTTAGTCCTAAGGCTTTCTTTCTACAAATATCCTAAGAAGAAAATATCCTACTCAGAAATATTAGATATAGCTAATCTTGTCATTTACTAGTTTATCCTAATCAAGACTCTAAGCTCAAGGCTAATCTAGATTAGGCTAAGATTCTAGGTCAAGTTTCAACTAAATAAATAGCATATATTTAATTAATAAAATTTCAAAATTACCAAAAAGTCAAAATGACCAAATACCCTCAAGTCAAAAATATTGTAAATAGTCATTCTAATTACATGGTTAGGTCCCCATGGTCATGGTGATGGAACTGGACAGTCCCAGGACCCTTTCTTTGGTGTGCATATTGATTGATAGAAATTTAAACAATCTAATACGTGTTCTAACCCTTCATAGGCTGAAACTAAGGTTCACGAATTATACTTGCGACGGAAAGGAGACAAGTAATTCCTGGCAATCTCGAGCGGACGACCCTAAGATCTTCTGCACGTATTCCTTCCTCGTGTTGGACGTCGTGTGGGCGACGATCTCCCAACCTTTTTTTCTCCTTGGCAGCCCTCTCTTTCTCTTCTTACGTGAATCATGAATTTAGAAAAAGTTTCAGATTTCTGATCGGTAATATGGCAGCCAGAGAATAGAGGATATATATAGGCTACGGCAGGGACCATAAGGAGAAATTAGGGTTAGGCCTCCTAACAGATCTGGATATCTCGTGTTCAGCCCGAACACACAATCCAGGCCCATTACAATAGCTCGGTCCACTAATGAGCTATTGTTGCACTACCTCCCTAATCCCAAATTATGTTTGTGGGCTCCTTTTATTATATGCTCATTTGGCTCCCCATGTTAAGATATCATATGTCCGTCGATCAAATTAAGTTACTGACAACTATATTTATTTGACATCTTTATCCTTAAGTAGTACCGCTCAACTTTATTTGTCATGTCGGATATTATCCACCTGTAGGATTTACATGACAATCCTTATGAGCTCCTTCAGGGGACATCATCAACCCGATGTATCGGGACATGGATTCCATTTATAATCAACAGCCCATCTTACATACAATGTTATTACCCAATTCATAGAGGTTGTTGATCCATAATGAATCTCACTCTTTTATGAGTCAAAATTGCACATTGCATATACATTTTCGTTATTATTCCGGGTTAAGAACACAAGCATTCATAATAACAGAGGTATTTGTTCTCTTATATCAGTACAAAGAGAACAACCTCAAGTGGTCCTATTTAATACACACAAAGTGTACTAGTGTAAACCTATAGTCAAGATAGACTAATACCAGATTACACTATAACCTTTCCAATAGATTGTCCAAGTCCATTTAGGTTGTGAACTATTTATATACTCCATAGGGAACTGATAATATGATTTTCTGTGTGACACCACACACCATATTATCTACAATATAGTATATCAAACATTTGCATTAACACTTGCAACAAATACAATATGCAAATATTTGCCCATATGATTCTCATTCAAAATGTAAGGAAATAAGGTTACTAAAAAAGTGATGCTTTTAGTATAACCCTAACAATCTCCCACTTATACTCAAAGCATTGCTTTTCAGTATACTGTTACAAATCTCCTACTTATACTTAAAGCCATGATGCTACATATCTGACTCCCATTCCCTCAACATGACTATCAAAAGCCTTAGCTGGTAAGCTCTTTCTAAAGGGATCATCTAGGTTGTCGGCTGATGCTATATTGATCACAGCAACTTTTCCTTTTTTTACGAAATCTCGTATCAGGTGGTACTTGCGCTCAATGTGTTTGCCAGTCTTATGGGCTCGTGGTTCCTTCGAGTTTGCAACTGCACCACTATTATCACAATAAAGTGTAATAGACTTAGGCAAACTAGGTACCACATCCAAGTCCAACAGAAAGTTTCTGAGCCAAACCGCTTCTTTGGCTGTCTCAGAGGCTGCCACATACTCGGCTTCCATGGTAGAATCAGCAATACATTTTTGTTTGATACTCCTCCACACAATGGCTCCACCTCCCAAAGTAAACACATAACCTGAGGTAGATTTCCTAGAATCCCTATCTGACTAAAATTTTGAGTCTGTATACACCAAGGAAACTAAACTATCTGCCTGGTAAACTAGCATATACTCTTTAGTCCTTTTCAGGTACTTCAAAATATGCTTTACGGCAGTCCAGTGCTCTTGTCCTGGGTTAGACTGATATCTGCTGACCATGCCTACGGCAAAGCAGATGTCTGGTCTCGTACATAGCATTGCATACATTAAGCTTCCTACTGCTAAAGCAAAAGGAACTGCCTTCATGTTCTCTATCTCTTTAGGTGTCCTCGGATACTGCTACTTTGATAGAGCAATTCCATGTCTAAAAGGTAAGAAACCTTTCTTAGAATTTTGCATACTAAAATGAGTTAGTACAGTATCGATATAGGAAGCTTGGGATAAGCCCAACATCCTTTTCTTACGATCTCGTAGAACTTTGATCCCAAGGATGTGACCTTCTTCTCCCAAGTCCTTCATATCAAACTGTTTGGATAACCATACCCTTACATCAGATAACACATTCACGTTGTTTCCAATGAGCAAGATGTCATCCACATAAAGTACTAGGAACACCACCACGTTTCTGTCATACTTTATGTATATACATGATTCATCCTGACATTGATCAAATCCATAGAATTTTATCACCTGATCAAAATATATGTTCCAAGATCTGGAAGCTTGCTTAAGTCCATAAATGGACTTCTTGAGCTTACAAACAAGATGCTTCTAGCCCTTTTCAATGAATCCGTCTGGTTGCTTCATATAGATGTCTTCCTCAAGACTTCCATTAAGTAAAGCTGTCTTGACATCCATTTGCTAAATCTCATAATCGAGATGAGCTACAATAGATAAAAAATCCGGATAGACTTAACATGGCTACAGGAGAAAAGGTTTCCTCATAATCGATACCCTCTTTTTGAGTAAAACCTTTTGCTACAAGCCGAGCATTAAAGGTTTCAACCTTACCGTCTGATCCTCTTTTTCTCTTATAGACCCACTTGCATCCAATGGCTTTTACACCAACTGATGGTTCTACAAGCTCCCAGACCTGATTAGAATCCATAGATTCTATTTCAGATATCATTGCTTTTTGCCAGACTCTGCATCTTTATCTTGGAGTGCTTCATTATAGGTACAGGGATCATAATCTTGTTCCTCAGGGATGAAGTCTGACGACTCTCCAAGAACATATATCTATCAGGTTGTATCACAACCCTCCCACTACGACGAGGTACTATCGGTTGTGGTATAACATTTGTGACACGTTGTACAGTTATTTGTGGTTCATCCTCTTGTACTGTTGGTACTGAAGTACTTGGTGTCTCACATCTCAGTTCTTCTAGAACAACTCTACTTGTGGGTTTATGGTTCATCACATAGTCTTCCTCAAGAATCGGGCATTGGTACTAACAATGACCTTCTGATCCTTAGGACTATAAATAAACCTCCTTTCGTTCCTCTTGGATAGCCTACAAACAAGCCTACTTCTGTACGAGATTCTAACTTATCTGCTTTCCCATTCAGCACATGTGTTGGACTACCCCAAATGCGAACATATTTCAGACTAGGCTTACGCCCAATCCACAGCTCTGTGGGAGTAAGAGGTACTGACTTAGAAGGAACCAAGTTTAAAATATAAGTTGTAGTCTCTAAGGCATATCCCCAAACGAAATCTGGCAAATTCGAATAACTCATCATTGATCTAACCATCTCCATAAGAGTTCATTCCTTCTTTCGGCTACACCATTCTGCTGGGGCGTTCCAGGTGCAGTCAATTGGGATGCAATCCCAGCCTTGATAAATAATCCCTAAACTCTCCAAAGAGGTACTCGCCACCACGATCTGATCGTAATGACTTGATATATTTTCCATGACATTTCTCCGTTTCAGTCTTGTACTCTTTGAATTTCTCAAAGCACTCAGACTTACGGTACATCAAATAAATGTATCCTTACCTTAAATAATCATCATAAATGTGACAAAATATTCAAAGCCACTTCTAGCTTGGATAGTCATGGGTCCACACAAATCAGAATGAACCAATTCCAACACATCTTTGACCCTATACCCCTTTGCCGTAAAAGGCCTTTTGGTTATTTTACCTTCCAAGCAGGATTACAGACTGGTAGTGCCTCTACTTCCAATGAACTCAAAGGTCTATCTTCAACCAGTCTTTGAATCCTTCTTAGGTTAATATGCCCCAATCGCAAGTGCCAAAGATATGTTTGGTTCATACAAGAAGGTTCTTTTCTCTTATTTAAGTTAGATGACATATTATTCATTTCCATAAGTTGTATTGTGGGCGAAATAGGATTAATGACATACAAATTATCAACCAATGCACCAGAACGGATAAAATGTTTATTCTTTCTAATAACAATATTGTCATTAAATAAACTGAATATCCATCCTTAACTAACATAGAAACAGAAACTAAATTCCTTCTAAGTGAAGGTGCATAAAGACAATCTCTCAATGTCAAAGACTTATTTCTACCAAAAGATAAAGTAACATCTCCTAATACAACGATCGATACTTTTGCAGCATCACCTATGAACAAGCATATCACTCCATCACTGAGATGTCTGGTTTCTTGGAACCCCTACAATGTATTACAGACATGATTAGTGGTTCATGTATCTACACACCAGGTGCTAGTAGATAACACCGCTAAACATGTTTTAACTACTAGTAAATAAGGTATACCTTCTTTGTTCCCTTGTTTGAGAAGTGGATAATCAGTCTTCCAATGTCCTGACCCTTTGTACTTGAAACATTTGCCTTTCGGCTTTTTCACCGCGCCTTGAGGTCCCATGCCCTTCTTTGTTGAGTTTGTCTGTTTCTGAATGTTATTCTTCTTCTTACCGCCTTTTGGCTTAGAAGTAGAAGCCTTTTCAGAAACAAAAACATGACCACTCGGCCTAAAGAGAGATTCAGCATCCTGTAGCTCTTTTGTAAGTTCTGCCAAACTATACAACCTTTTGTTCATGTTATAATTAAGGCAAAAATTGTCAAAACTTTTAGGCAAAGTCCCGAGAATGATATCGACCTTGGATTCCCCATCGATTTCAGCTCCAAGGATCTCTATCTCATTCAAATGACCCATCATCTTGAGAACATGATCCCTTACTGGTGTACCCTCAGCCATTTTTGTATTCATCAAACATTTCATAGCAAACTGCCTAGATGCTCTACTCTGATGTCCGAAGAGTTCCTTGAGGTTATAAATCATGTCATAAGCAGTGGCCATGGCCTGATGTTGATGTTGCAGTACATTTGACATAGATGCCAGAATATAACACCGCGCCATCTCATCTGCCTTTTTCCACTTTTTATAAGCCTTTTTGACCTCTTCATCAGAGTTAGCATCAGGCTTAGGTGGGCATTCCTTAACAAGTACATATTTGTACTCCTCAGCAGTCAGAACAATATCCAAATTACGTTTCCATTAATATAATTAGGTCCAGTAAGCTTGTTTTCTTTAAGAATCACCATAAGTGGGCTGAAAGAACCCATTTTTGAAATCAAGAGAATCACATAAATAAAATTATGTAGGGCAAAAAAACTTTTTGAATTAACTAAATATTGATTCCCTCAAAACAATAATAAGAAATTCACCAACACCTTGAACACCATGAATTTAGCATGCCACGATAGTGTGGACGTATACAAATTCAACTTTATTCAAGTAGGTTTTTCTTATTAATTTTACTATCATGTCAACATAACTTTATGACAAATAAAATTAATATGCTGGTCTTGCTCTGGTCATACAAATAATAGCAGTGACTCCGATGGAGAGGATACCATTATTTGTATCTAAGTGTATACCATTACTTAATACTAAGTCCATTACCTTGTAATGAGTTCCTTCAGATGGAGAAGTGAACACATACTAGGTAACTTTCTACAATTATCCCTAAGGAAGTTTGTACTGTGATCCATAATTATACTCATCCGATATGGAGGAAAGCACTATAGCCAACATGCAAGTATAATTACATCACCTACAAACCAGTAATGGAGACCATAGGATTTAAACTAAATAAATATCCTCTCCCACTTAGTTATTTAACAATGTGGGTTTTTCTACTACTTGATATTATGTCCATGTCGTCCATTATTAATGTAGGCTTGGTTTTTCAAAAAAAACAACCACACAATAATAAACATGCATAATCAGAAAAAGTAAAATGACAAAAATAAGAGAAAATATCCAACTATTATGGTCATCTTTGCTGCTCCGTCCTCAACTATCCGAATCAAAAATTTGGCGCTACGCAATTTTTTTTAAAGGTTTTGGCTGTCGATTCCTTCATCAAAAATCATCTGTCTGCCTCTGGACTGCTTAAAACCAGCATCTCGTCCGACGTCAGAAACAGCCACCACTGCCATCATGATTGATCAAAATAATTAAAATTACATCAATCCTATGCCTCTCGAAGGAGTTCACACATAATCTAGATTGCAAAATTAAAATAATAAGCACGATCAACCCTCGTAATTTTAATTACATCCATAGCAACAACAACATCCATGACATGTCCGTGGTTTAAACAATACAATCAAAAACATTCATTGGACCATAATAGTTGGATCTAAGATACCTGCAAAACCGAGTTAGAACAGATCTACATCTACCGACTATTACACAGCGCAGGTTTTATTGGACAACATGGACGTATCAATCAATACGTAGATCCAAAGTGGCTCTGATACCAATTGATGGAACTGGAGATTCCCAGGACCCTTCCTTTGGTGTGCGTATTGATCGATAGAAAGTTAAACAGATCTAATACGTGTTCTAACCCTTCATAGGCGGAAACTAGGGTTCACGAATTATACCTACGATGGAAAGGAGATAAGTAATTCTTGGCAATCTCGAGCAGACGACCCTAAGATCTTCTGCACGTATTCCTTCCTCGAGTTGGACGTCGTGTGGGCGACGATCTCCCAACCTTTTCTTCTCCTTGGCAGCCCTCTCTTTCTCTTCTTACGTGAATCACGAATTTAGAAAAAGTTTCAGATTTCTGATCGGTAATATGGCGGCCAGAGAATAGAGGATATATATAGGCTACTGCAGGGACCATGAGGAGAAATTAGGGTTAGGCCTCCTAACGGATTTGGATATCCCGTGTTCAGCCCGAACACACAATCCAGGCCCATTAACAATAGCTCGGTCCACTAATGAGCTATTGTTGCACTATCTCTCTAATCCCAAATTATGTTTGTGGGCTCCTTTTATTATTTGCTCGTTTGGCTCCCCATGTTAAGATATCGTATGTCCGTCGATCAAATTAAGTTACTGACAACTATATTGATTCGACATCTTTTATCCTTAAGTAGTACCGCTCAACTTTATTTGTCATGTCAGACATAATCCACCTGCAGGGTTTACATTACAATCCTTATGAGCTCCTTAAGGGGACATCATCAACCCGATGTATCGGGACATGGATTCCATTTATAATCAACAGCCCATCATACATATAATGTTATTACCCAATTCATAGAGGTTGTTGATCCATAATGAATCTCACTCTTTTACGAGTCAAAATAATGCACACTGCATATACATGTCCATTATTATATCCGAGTTAAGAGCACAAGCATCCATAATAATAGAGGTGTTTGTTCTCTTATGTAGTCAGTACAAAGAGAACAACCTCAAGTGGTCATGTTCAATACATACAAAGTGTACTAGTGTAAACCTATAGTCAAGATAGACTAATACCAGATTACACTATAACCTTTCCAATAGATTGTCCAAGTCCATCTAGGTTGTGAACTATTTATATACTCCATAGGGAACTGATAATATGATCTTCTGTGTGACACCACACACCATATTATCTATAATATAGAATATCATACATTTGCATTAACACTTGCAACAAATACAATATGCAAACATTTGCCCATATGATTCTCATTCAAATTTAAGGAAATAAGATTACTAAAAAGTGATGCTTTTAGTATATAACCCTAACAATCTCCCACTTATACTCAAAGCATTGCTTTTTCAGTATACTGTTACACATGGTTAGTCTCTAGGCTCAATAATTCTAGGGTTCATTAGCTAACACAACAAAATTATAATTCACAAATTTTAAACAGTATTAAATTAATTAAAAATCCCCATAAATCATAAATTTTATTATTAAATAAGAAACTTGTACAAAAGTTCAAAATTACCCTCATTTAGAAAAGTGGGTGTTACATAGTGAGACCTAATTAGGTTAGTTTGGGTGAGAGGAGGCTAGGTACGTGTCCACATTTGGATACGTGTGGTCATTTCGCGAGAAATCGTAAAAATGGACGTTTTTGAGGTTTTCAGGTTCCAACACACGGGTGACTTTTTGTACCGATACTAGAATTGGTAAGTTAGCACCTAGAATAGGTTCTAATCATTATTTAGGACTCGTGGATAAAATTTGGGTCGAATCCGGATAGGTTTGGTGCCAGTATCGTGCGGTATCGTGAATCGGACACCCCGGTGTCGCCAAAATGGCCATTTGGACCTCGTTTCTCGTTTTTGCTCGCGTGCACGAGTTGGATTACTCGTGTGGGATACGTGTCTAGGCCCTAGAGGGTAGAAATTGCAAGGATTTAGGGTGTTCGGGTTGGTAGTAGATTATATATATATATATATATATATATATATATATATATATATATATATATATATATATATATATATATATATATATATATATCACCCAAAAACCTGAGAAAATTAGAAACAAGTCCGCCATAATAATAAAATATTCTGTTCCAGTCCTCCTACTCTCCTCCTGCTAAAAAAAACTTCCGCATAGGTCCCCGAAGCCAGAAATGGCGAAGCCCCTCCTCTCACTCTCGCCTCCCGGTGGCCGTACCCCTTCTCTCCTCCTCCCCTGGTCTGAGCTGGGTGGTGGAAAACTCTGTATCGGTCCCTACTTTTTTGAAAAAATATTTTTTTGCTGGAGAGGGGGAGAGAGAGAGCATAATGAACTCGACGCCATTCACGGCTTCGCAGTGGCAGGAGCTGGAGCACCAGGCGCTGATCTTCAAGTACATGATGGCGGGGATCCCGGTCTCGCAGGAGCTGCTGGTGCCCATCCGGAGGAGCTTCGAAGCAATGGCGTCCAGATTCTACCACCACCCAGCTCTGGGCTACTGCTCCCTCTACGGAAAGAAGCTGGACCCTGAGCCTGGCCGGTGCCGCCGTACCGACGACAAGAAGTGGCGGTGCTCGAAGGACGCGTACCCCGACTCGAAGTACTGCGAGCGGCACATGCACCGCGGCCGCAACCGTTCAAGAAAGCCTGTGGAAGCACAGCAGCCCCCCTCCTCCCCCAACCACCCCATTCCTCCTCCTCCTCAACCTCCACCGCCTATGTCTCCCCCGCCGCCACCACGGGCAGCTTCCAGGGGTTTTCGATAAGCTCCCTAGCCGGCGATGCTACAGGCATTCGCTCCGGCCTGGAAAACAATTCCTACGATGTTGTAACCCGAGATTTCAATAACCCTTATGTAACCAAAGCCGAGGCAGATGAGCATAGATTCTTTTCTGAAGCCTCTGGGAGCGCAAAGGGCATTGCGATGGATTCTTCGCTCGACAATACTTGGAGTCTGATGCCATCCCAGGTCTCCTCGTTCCCAATCTCGAAGGAACGGAATAGGTCTCTTTTGCAGAGCAATTACTGTTAGGAACGAAGCACGAAAACCGTTTCCCCAAACCAGAAAGTCCTACGAGAGAACCGAGAAAAAGCACACAAACCAAAAATGCCAAACACAATCGCAGACACAAAGATTTTTGACGTGGAAAATTCTTGCAAAAAAAACTACGGGACGATCGGAGTCCAATCCTGAAGAACCTTCACTAATGGAATAAAGAGAATACACCCTCTACAAGCTCCTCCCGATCTAACACGGATCACCACAACTCACTTGAAAGAAGAAATTTTTTGATTGCGGACTCCGAAAAATAAGATATGCCAAAAAATTATTCGAAGCAATCTCTCCTTCACAATAGTCCTTAATCCTCTCTCTCTCTCTCTCTCTCTCTCTCTCTCAAAGATTGTAAGCACTCTTGTTTTTGAGATGATTTTCCAACTAGTATGCATCACCCTTTTATAAGCCCTTGGTAATCCATACATGGAAGGCCAATATATATGAAAACTTCCAATATGCATCAATCTTATATTTAATGGAAATCCAATCATAATTGGCTTGCCATAATTGGAAGTCCAATTATATGGAAAGCTACTATATGAAGGGTCCAATCATAAATATATGATCAAAGTAAATATGGAAATTCAATCATATATTTCCTTACTATATATGTTCCAAAATAGGATCCATGCACTCCCCGAGCTTCTCCGACACACGGATGGCGCTCATCGCTCTCCGTGATATTCTCCACATAGGTTGGGAACCCCATCCACTCCAACAAATCTCCCCCTTCACAACTAAGTGGAGGAACTCGTCATCCCGACGATCCGCCTGCAGTACTCAAACTTCTCCCTTGGTAGAACCTTCGTGAGCACATCTGCTCTATTATCATCAATATGGACCTTCTCAAGCATCGCGTCCTTCTTCTCAACTACATCTCGTATCCAATGATACCGAGTTTCAATGTGCTTGTACCGACTATGAAATGTCTGGTTCTTTACAAGGTGAATGGCACTCTGGCTATCACAAAGCAAAGTATACTATTCTTGCTTTAGCCCTATTTCCTGCAACAGCTTTCTCAACCACAGCGACTCCTTGCAAGCCTCTGTCGCCGTAATGTACTCTGTCTCTGTCGTCGATAAGGCAATACACTTCTGCAATCGCGACTGCCACGATACTGCTTCTCTAGTAAATATTATTACATAGCCCAAAGTCGATCGCCTCGTGTCTACATCTCCAGCCATATCAGCGTCAGTATACCCAACCAGCTTCGGCTCGTCACTACCAAAAGAAAGTCTCTAATCAGTAGTGCCCTGAAGGTATCGTAGAATCCACTTGACCGCACTCTAATGTACCTTTCCAAGATTTGAAAGGTACCTGCTAACTGTGCCAACTGCATGAGCGATGTCTGGCCTCATACACACCATAGCATACATAAGACTTCCCACAGCTGAGACATATAGAACCCGCTCCATATCTTCTTTTTCGTCCTCGGTAGATGGACACAGCTCCTCAGTGAACTTAAAGTGGGCCGCAAGGGGGCAACTCACTTTCTTCGACCCGTCCATACCGAAATGCTGAAGTACCCGATGAATGTACTTCTTTTGGGACAAGTGTAGCAACTTGGACTCTCTCTCGACCGATCTCCATTCCAATAATAGTCTTTGCAGCACCCAAATCTTTCATAGAGAAAGCTGTACCCAGTTGGCGCTTCAACTCCGCTATCCTAGGGGCATTCCGACCCACTAATAGCATGTCATCAACATAGAGCAATAAAATGATAAAATCATCCTCGGTAAAGTACCTCACAAATATGCAATGGTCCGACGTCGTCCGTGCATAACTATGCTCCCCCATGAACGACTCAAACTTCTTGTACCACTGCCTCGGAGCCTGCTTCAGACCATACAAGCTCTTTCTCAACCGGCAGACCAAATGTGACTTACCCTTCTCACGGAATCCCTCTGGCTGCTCCATGTATAACTCCTCCTCAAGATCACCGTGGAGGAATGTCGTCTTCACGTCCATCTGCTCGACCTCCAAGTCGAAACTGGCTGCCAATGCTAGCACCACCCGAATAGACGACTGTTTGATGACTGCCAAAAAAATCTCATCATAAACCATGCCTTTTTGCTGACCGTAGCCTTTAACTACCAGCCTCGCTTTGTATCGAGGGCGAGTAGCATCATCCGTCTGCTTCACACTAAACACCCATCGATTCTTCAAAGCCTTCTTACCCTTTGGCAACCGCCCCAGCTCATAAGTGGAATTGGCATGTAAGGAACTAATCTCCTCCGGTATAGTCTCCATCCACTCATGCCTGTGTTCGTCTTCCATAGCCTCTGCAAAACATTCGGGCTCTCTCTTGTCAGTCAATAGCACATACTCACCCGATGAGTATCTCGTAGATGGTCGACGCTCTCTATCGCTCCTTCTCAGTGGAGCCACTGGTGCTGGCTGTATACCAACAGCCTCCTCCTCTTCAGGAACTGCCTCCCCGGCATGCTCATCCTCCTGCGGGACTGTAGCCTCCCTTCCCAGAAATTTTTTTTTAAAATATTTTTTATTATTTATTTGATTTAAATAGTGATTTTAGAATTTTTATAAATAATTAAATAGTTAATTATTACGGTAGATGATTTTAGCCATAGTTAAGAATTGGAGTACAAGGTGACTAGGAATCATGGCACGGATTGGTCAGTGGCGTGCTTTGACTAGTGTTTAGTCATGGTAGGGGAAGGCCGAGCCATAGTGATGTCCAAACTAAGAAAACCAGACCAAGTTATGGCATGGCCATTATAAATAGTTTGATTATTTTATTATTAAATTTATTGACTTCGTAGCGACCCGGTTGTACCGAACCAGCCGGACTGGACCCTTACCAAGCCCAAGCCCATGTAGTCATGCGGGACGTCCAATGACATTCGTGTCGATGTATTTTGGTATGATGGTGTCATATTCTATTTTAATGATACAATGAATATTTTTAAGTACTCTTAATTAAATATTAAAAATATTATTATTAGTTTATATTCAATGATAATTGTATAAAATAGGTCCTTGTACGTTTTCAGGATATTTAGACTGTGCATGATAGTATCCATTATTAGTTTATTAAATTTTGTTATTATTCTTATTTTTCTTACTATTATTATTATTACTGTGGTTATTAAATATAAAATTTTAATTATTACTATTAGTTATTATCATTTTATTAATTATCGAAAGAAATATGTGTATATATATATTCATGTGTGAGTGTATATAGGTATATAGTTAGAAATACATATATATGAACATAGACACTTATATATATATATATATATATGTATATAGTTAGAAATAAAAGAATGAGAAGCCAGCCCAACAAGTAGAGTGGGCCAGCCAGCTGAACCAAACAATAAGCAGCAACCCAACAACCATAGTCCCCATAAACCGACCCAAACCCAGGGCCCAGCCCAGCCCAAATAGCTTTCCCTTCACAGCAAATAGTCGATGCCCCATCCGCATGTTACATAGCAGAACGAGAGGGGTCGAGAGTAGACTCGGAAAACCCTAACCACCGCCGACACCCTGCTGCGCACGCACCCCAGCCATGGGCGACCTACCCAGCAGTCGTGCGCCGTCGCACCAGGCCGGAGCAGGCCGCGCGCGCTCAGGCAACAGCAAGCCGTACATGGAAGCCAGGGGCAGCAGCAATTACAATCAGTCGAGTATACCCTGTTTCAAGGTATAGTTCTCCTCTAATTTGCGATCGTTTTTCGTTATATCGAATCTAGCTTGCAGCCTACAAGACCCCCCACGAATCCCTTCAAAAGGATTTGGATAAAACGCAATGGGTCGATCAGAAATTCGACTCAAAGTCGAAGGAAAACATACCTGAAAACAGAGTATAGAACAAGTTTTGAACCCCAGTTCGAGGTCCGATTCTGGTCGACCTATTATCACTTTAAACATTCTACCTGAACAGACTTCTAGACCACCTGTACCACTCCAGAACCCTTTTTGTAGTTTCAAAAATTATTGATTATAAGCGGAGAAAACTGATCCCGAATACCGACAAAAACCTGTTTTCGAAACCCCGAAAAAACTCCACACGACGTGCGTCCCGCCATTCCGGGCGACGTGGTCGCGTACCGAAGACATCGAAAGCTGCGTAACGGCTTCGTGGTCGTGTGGGCTTTGGCAGAATTCAAATTGGTCGCGTGTGCGCGACAAAATTGATGTGTATCCGTCGAAATTCATCGTATCATGCACGTTGCAAATTTCTTAATTACTTTGTGCACGTTCGTCAGATCGAGACAAAACTTGCGCCAACAGGACCGATTCTGAGACTGTTGACAAAATCGTCGTTTTGCGGGCCCCAAGTTTGACTCAACGGGTGATTTTGTGCACGGCCCGTCGGAATCCAACTTTGGACATACGGTTGGGTTCGTATCGGAAAACCAGATCCGTAGACATGTAGTTTGATGACTTTAGAGACCGTTGACTCTGGCACGCTTTTCGGTGCAAGGCAGGTCCAACGGCGGACATCATTTTTGCCCAAAATTACCGTTTTGCCCCTGTGTCCAGAATTGGACTTAAGGACAGACAATCTTAGCTAATTTGACTATTCTGAGAATGTTGGTACTGTTTATTTCAGCATCCAAAGACTTCTACATGTGTTGACTGATTGTGGCTTATTGAGTGGTATGGTATTTTAGTTTCTCCAGCTAAGGACCTCAGGCAAGTGCACTTTCTGATTGCTTTCCGATTCATAGTAGTCTTTTCATTTCATGTCTATACATATATCTTGCTGCTTATTGACACGCTCGTCACACGGAGTAGTCGGGAGGGAAAGTATCTTAGTAAACATGTGGACTACCCAGAACTATCTCAGTGACTCTCGTGAATGATAGCCGCTGCATACGACACGTACAGTGAGCCTGATTTACCCCATAGTCGTTCACATGTCGAAACAGATATTTCACACCACCTAGATAGATATCTTTTATTAGTTTTTCCTTGTTTACTTCTCTATCGTGCTATGTCATCAGTGTTCTTACTAGCTTTCATATTCCATATGCTATTTTCATGTCTTGTTGATTCTATTGTGTTTTGTATTGCCGTTGGTTTGTGTACTTGTTCCATTCCTGACTGGAAACTAACATTTTTTAGGTTTAGCCGCTATCACTCTTACCACTGGGAAAGACTTGGGTATGTTGAAGACAACCTAGAAATAGAAAGCATTGTATCAGATTCATTAATTGTAAATCTTGTATTTTTTTTAATTATAAATCTTGTAAATGTTGTAATAAATTTAGAATTGCGAATGAGCAACAAATGTTGTATTTTGAGCATTTATTTCTTGCGGGCTTGACAGCGTTCTACCGTCGACTCTGCGGCGTAGGCTGGCTTGGACACGTCTCGTATCTGAAAGCTGGATGCGGGTCGTGACAAGTTTTTGTGGTGGCCCATGCAGGTCAGTCTTCGCAAAAGATTGCGAACTCGTGATGGTACTTAAGTTAGTCGTACCATTGCGAGCCTGCGTCCAGGAAATGCTCATTCACAAACTAGGATTAAAATAATTTAAGATAATGACTAGGACTAGGAGTCCCTTGTTCAAACTGATCGTTGGGTAGTTAAGGTTATTAGATAGGCCATGCAATTTAGATGACTTGCTAGATCTCTATAGGTACATTATTACTTTTGATATGACAATATGATCCAATGTGGGTATACTAATTGCTTGGTATGTTAGGCTTGCTTAGAATTAAGGCGTTAATTTTGATAAACTGTTCATTTTTCTTATTTTAGATATAAATCTTATATCATAAGTTAGAATCGTCTGTTTTAAAATCCCATTTTGTTGTAAAGAATTAGTTTGTAAATTCTGATTCTGTTATTCGTATACGAATCTCGAGAAAGATTGATTTGCAAATTTTTCCCTCAACCATTGAAATGTATATGAAATAGATACTAGAGTGTTTGTATTCCTTTCGTCTTTAATTATTTCCTCCATGATTAAATCTTCTATTTTAAATGTTGTGATTGATAGGACAAATACCTACGCTCCATTTTAGTCAACTTGTTTGAATCTCCAGAAGCCCATAAATTTTTACGGTTATAGAAATATTAGCTAACCCATAAAGTTTAGACAGCAGCGCACTGTCGTCAATTATTTGAGAGTGGAGAATGTGGGTTCACTGCAGCCAGCAGCGCACTTGCAAGGCACAACCCATAGAGATGAAACCATTTTGAGGATAATAGGTTATAGAACATTGCTAAAACTATGCTGTAGTTGACCAAGACTTTAGGGATAGTAAGATTGTAGGAAGACTGTATAAGCAAGAACACCATGTAAGGATTTGACTTTCTCAAAACTCGAACTATTGTGCCTCCTTTTCAAAAATCTCGCCTATTCATATTTTGACTATCTTGACCAATGCTGCTATTACAGCCTACTTTTGCAAGCTTACTCTTTTATCGAGCTTGATTCGAGACATATGTTTATTAGGGACGCCCGTTAATATATTGTCTAATCAGAATCATTGTATTACGGTCTGATCAACCATGATGCATTTGGTTCGCTCTCCATCTAATTACCCTACGTGGATTGAGATGTAGAGGTCTCTAGGATCTCATCCGCGACTACCTTGACAATTCCTCTTGAATTATACATCCGCCTTTGAATCACGTAATTGTGTTCAGTGACATCTTCCATGAGCCATATTGTTTTCGTCTTCACTGATTGGAAAGACGAAAGCTCGTAATTGATAGATGGATACAGAGTATCCCCATGACTATGATGGTTGTATATGCAAGTGTAGCTACCATCGGCCAGCCTAGTGACAGGAACCTTGCCACCATATCCTAGCCTCTAAGGTAGGTAGACCGCAAGCCTTCAAAATTTTAGGATATACCAGGACTGCCCAGTGATTAGAATAATTTCCTTTAGGATGATTATTAGTGCCCTTGGATGCCCACTTTTCATTTAGATCATTTTGTGTCCCCGACCGTGTCATTAATATTCGGAGCACGAGGACAGTTGTTAACTTCCAACAAGTTTCATATGTAAGATCTAGAAGAGTCCACTTTCATTTAGGTATATCATGTCCCACTCAAACCTGTCCCCTTGTATTCTATTTTTGTGCTACAATTTTTAGGTTAAAAGGACTAGCTACACCCCTTACCATAGTACCGGTATACTTTTTGACCTCAATTAGAGACTCAACCTCGACTCAATTCATCCGACCCAATATATGGTTGTGATCTACTCGAAGCCCACTACGCATACGCCACTAGTGTGCCACTTGATAGAGGCCTCTTGTGCTACTTAAACACAAAAGTCACCGAAGGCGCACTTCAGGCTTATGGACCTAGCTAACCAACCCGACTAGCAACTAGCTCAACCACTTGGAAGGAATCCTATTCTAGGTTACCCTAACCTAGTAGACACAGTCTTATCTTGGGATCTTGTTCATTCAATATAGATTAAAATCCAAGGTTCATCCAACCAACGGGTGATGTCCGAATAAGAACCCATTAAGACCAGTAGAACCCATCCATGCATGTTACCATACTCAGACTATAAAACCGAACTATTTGGAATAGGTCCTTATACCCACGATGTAGCCTCCACCTCTTAGGATGTGAAGTCATTCGTAACCCTTATTCCATCTACCTGGAAGTCGAGATACGATCTTGTGTTGCATTTATACCCTTGCTCATGTGTTTAAATGACCATGGAAACGATTGCAATCTCGATTTCCCAAATTCCGTTCTATTTTAGGAACCTTGTTTAGATTAAATTCGAGATCGGATTTTCCATAGTCCGTGGATTACAAGCCCCTCTAAGAAGCGAAGGTTTTTTTGATTGAGTCAATGACTAGACTAGAGTAGCCCAATCTAGCGAATAAGACTATAGGTTCGTAAACACTCTTTCTATCTGTATCCTTGGATACTTTCTACCGCTCTTAAAATTTTATATTTATTCTTGATTATTTTTATTTTCATGACTTTCCTATTTCAGAGTGACGTATAATCATATTTCCTTAATCTACTTGTGTAAAATTGTTGTTTATTAATTTTTGGGTTACTTGATAGATACGAGAGGATTATAGATACCATATGCCTAGGTATTTGTTGGTAGGTTGTTAGCAACCAGTTAGAAGATTTTGAGATTTTAGTTTGAGGATTAGTGTGACCAAAGGTGGGTAGAAGTCCTGGAGGCTGTATGGCTAGAAGAAGAATACAAACCATTTTTGAGAAATTAAAATTTAAGGAGATTAAGGTTCCGGTAGACTTCTTATTGAATCATAAGAAATAGTTATGGATTAGAATTTCGAGGACGAAATTATTTTTAAGGTGAGTAGATTTGTAGCCTCCATTCCCAAAAAATTTTTTAAAAATATTTTTTATTATTTATTTGATTTAAATAGTGATTTTAGAATTTTTATAAATAATTAAATAGTTAATTATTATGGTAGATGATTTTAGCCATAGTTGAGAATTGGAGTACAAGGTGACTAGGAATCAGGGCACGGATAGCTCAGTGGCGTGCTTTGACTAGTGTTTAGTCATGGTAGGGGAAGGCCGAGCCATAGTGATGTCCAAACTAAGAAAACCAGACCAAGTTATGGCATGGCCATTATAAATAGTTTAATTATTTTATTATTAAATTTATTGACTTCGTAGCGACCCGGTTGTACCGAACCAGCCGGACTGGACCCGTACCAAGCCCAAGCCTATGTAGTCATGCGGGACGTCCAATGACATTCGTGTCGATGTATTTTGGTATGATGGTGTCATATTCTATTTTAATGATACAACGAATATTTTAAGTACTCTTAATTAAATATTATAAATAATATTATTAGTTTATATTCAATGATAATTGTATAAAATAGGTTCTTGTACGTTTTCAGGATATTTAGACTGTGCATGATAGTATCCATTATTAGTTTATTAAATTTTGTTATTATTCTTATTTTTCTTACTATTATTATTATTAATGTGGTTATTAAATATAAAATTTTAATTATTACTATTAATTATTATCATTTTATTAATTATCGAAAGAAATATGTGTATATATATATATTCATGTGTGAGTGTATATAGGTATATATAGAGTTATATAATCATATACGTATGAATATGTATATATATAGGTATATATATATATAAGTCTGAAGGTGTATGAATATATAAATATATGTTAAATATATTTGCATGCTTATGTAAATATAAATATACGTATAAGTGGGTATAATAAATATATATGTATATATGTGTATAAATATATATACATATATATGAACATAGACACTTATATATATATATATATATATATATATATATATATATATATATATATATATATATATATATATATATATATATATATATATATATAAAATATATATATATGTATATAGTTAGAAATAAAAGAATGAGAAGCCAGCCCAACAAGTAGAGTGGGCCAGCCAGCTGAACCAAACAATAAGCAGCAACCCAACAACCACAGTCCCCACCAACCGACCCAAACCCAGGGCCCAGCCCAGCCCAAATGGCTTTCCTTCACAGCAAATAGCCGATGCCCCATCCGCATGTTACATAGCAGAACGAGAGGGGTCGAGAGTAGACTCGGAAAACCCTAATCACCGCCGACACCCTGCTGCTGCACACGCACCCCAGCCATGGGCGACCCACCCAGCGGCCGTGCGCCGCCGCACCAGGCCGGAGCAGGCCGCGCGCGCTACAGGCAACAGCAAGCCGCACATGGAAGCCAGGGGCAGCAGCAATTACAATCAGTCGAGTATACCCTATTTCGAGGTATTGTTCTCCTCTAATTTGCGATCATTTTTCGTTATATCGAATCTAGCTTGCAGCCTACATGACCCCCCACGAATCCCTTCAAAAGGATTTGGATAAAACGTAATGGGTCGATCAGAAATTCGACACAAAGTCGAAGGAAAACATACCTGAAAACATAGTATAGAACAAGTTTTGAACCCCAGTTCGAGGTCCGATTCTGGTTGACCTGTTATCACTTTAAACATTCTACCTGAACAAACCTCTAGACCACCTGTACCACTCCAGAACCCTTTTTGTAGTTTCAAAAATTATTGACTATAAGCTGAGAAAACTGATCCCGAATACCGACAAAAACCTATTTTCGAAACCCCGAAAATGCTCCACACGACGCACGTCCCGCCATTCCGGGCGACGTAGTCGTGTACCAAAGACATCGAAAGCTGCGTAACGGCTTCGTGGTCGTGTGGGCTTTGACGGAATTCAAATTGGTCGCGTGTGCACGACGAAATTGATGCGTATCCGTCAAAATTCACCGTATCGTGCACGTTGCAAATTTCTCAATTACTTTATGCACGTTCGTCAGATCGAGACGAAACTTACGCCAACAGGACCGTATCGTTTTTTTGGTCCTGTATGCAAAGTTTGGTCCGATTCTGAGACTGTTGACAAAATTGTCGTTTTGCTGGTCCAGGTCCGACTCAACGTGTGATTTTGTGCACGACCCGCCGGAGTCCAACTTTGGACATACGGTTGGGTTCGTATAGAAAAACCGGATCCGTAGACATGTATTTTGATGACTTTAGAGACCGTTGACTCTGGCACGCTTTTCGGTGCAAAGCGGGTCCAACGACGGACATCATTTTTGCCCAAAATTACCGTTTTGCCTCTGTGTCCAGAATTGGACTTAAGGACAGGCAATCCTAGCTAATTTGACTATTCTGAGAACGTTGGTACTATTTATTTCAGCATCCAGAGACTTCTACATGTGTTGACTGATTGTGGCTCATTGAGTGGTATGGTATTTTGGTTTCTCCAGCTAAGGACCTCAGGCAAGTGCACTTTCTGATTGCTTTCCGATTCATAGTAGTCTTTTTATTTCATGTCTATACATATATCTTGCTGCTTGTTGACACGCTCGTCACACGGAGTAGTCAGGAGGGGAAATATCTTAGTAAACATGTGGACTACCCAGAACTATCCCAGTGTCTCTCGTGAATGATAGCCGCTGCACACGACACGTGCAGTGAGCCTGATTTACCCCATAGCCGTTCACATGTCAAAACAGATATTTCACACCTAGATAGATGTCTTTTATTAGTTTTTCCTTGTTTACTTCTCTATCGTGCTATGTCATCAGTGTCCTTACTAGCTTTCATATTCCATATGCTATTTTCATGTCTTGTTGATTCTATTATGTTTTGCATTGCCGTCGGTTTGTGTACTGTTCCATTCCTGACTGGAAACCAACATTTTTCAGGTTTAGCCGCTATCACTCTTACCACTGGGAAAGACTTGGGTATGCTGAAGACAACCTAGAAATAGAAAGCATTGTATCAGATTCATTAATTGTAAATCTTGTATTTTCTTTAATTATAAATCTTGTAAATGTTGTAATAAATTTAGAATTGCGAATGAGCTACAAATATTGTATTTTGAGCATTTATTTCTTGCGGGCTTGACAGCGTTCTACCGCCGACTCTGCGGCATAGGCTGGCTTGGACACGTCTCGTATCCGAAATCCGGATGCGGGTCGTGACAGGGACACCGTGACCACCATCAGCAGGCTGATAATCAAGGTTGGGAGCAACTCCATGTACTGGTCTGATCCTTGACGAATACCACGTCCCTGCTTCTATAGAGCTTTCTTTCCACTGGGTCATAGAGTTTATAGCCAAACTCATCCCGACCGTAGCCGACAAAGACGCATCGTCTCGTCTTCGGCTCAAGTTTGGACCTCTCGTCCTTCGGTACATGCACGAAGGCCTTACAGCCAAACACTAGTAGATGATTGTATGACGGCATTTTGTCGTACCAAACTTTGTCAGGCACATCACCCTGCAAAGGAGCACTAGGAGATAAATTAATAACATAAGCAGTTGTGAGAAGAGCCTCACCCCAATAACTGCCCGGCAAGTTTGTTTCTGACAGCAAACACCGTACCCTCTCCATCAGTGTCCTGTTCATGCTCTCCGCTACACCATTGAGCTGAGGTGTCTTGGGCGGAGTCTTCTGGTGTCGTATCCCTTGCTCTCTGTAATAAGCATCAAAGGGACCAATATATTCGCCGCCGTTGTCGGACCGAACACACAATAACTTCTTGCCCGTCTCTCTTTCAACAGAGGCCTGAAATCTTTAAAAGTAGGCAACACCAGATCCTTGGTCTTTAAAGCATAGACCCAAACCTTCCTGGAATAGTCATCAATAAAAGTTACAAAGTAAAATACACCACCAATAGATTTTACCTTCATAGGACCGCAGACATCCGAGTGAATCAACTTGAGCAACGCCGGCTTCCTTGTCACGCCCCAGAACCAGAATACTGGAGAGCGGGGGCAGACATAGCCAGCTACGTATAATGAAATGGAATCCACCTCACTATACGGTCACGGCTGTCTAGATATATGAGGGTTTAACTACAATCCATCAGTCTCCTATGGTCAAGAACAAGCCTAGTGTCTCAATCACAAGCAAGCAAATAAATGTTACAAGATGTAAGATCACCAAACATACAATAGTAATGCGTCCCAAACATTACATATTCAGCTGATCATGAAGCTAGTCGTTACAAAATGTGAGGACTAGCAAGAGTTTCAGTCATACATGATCAACCCTAGGATTGTCAATCATGTTACAGCCCGTAGACAGACAGTAAGTAAAAATGTACACGAGCTAACACTTGCTCGGCGGCTAAACGCCTCAAAGAATATTTTTACAACAAAGTGGGAGAGCCAAAAATAACCCACTCGTTGCCAAGATTCCATCTAGTGGTCACCATCTGGCTGAAAAACCGGTAGATCCTCTAGAGCTGCTCCAGAATCTGGCCATAGAAAACCAGCTGGGTCAGATCCCAGAAAGAGCAAGTGCCACAAAGGAAGCTTCACTTAGGAACTAAAACCAGCAATTAGCACAGAAGATCATAATAATATAGTAAAACTGGAGAGATACAGCATCACAAGGATATACGATAAGATAACCATGGAACCATTCAGATAACCAGGTTATAATCCTTAAACCAAACAAGGACCGAGATTGTAACCCTTCATCTGAACAGAACTTAGTTTCTCCCATTTATCGGTAAGATAATATAAGAAAATTAAGACCTGTAACAATCTTGTACAGGATCAAGACAAGACAAGATTGATCAATCCTCATTCAATAATTACGGCCAAACAATAAGTACGGCTTGATACTTTAACTAATTAGTGTTATCACAGGCCTAGTTACTAACAAGATGCAGCGAGATTATTCCACAGCCACAAGCCCTGCAGACCATCCAGGTTATCCAGGTCGAATATTTAGGGTTGAATTCAGGTGGGTACATCGTCCAGGAAACGCATGTACCCTTAAGTAGCTTGAAGGGTGCAACACATGACAGTGTGCTGGAAATGTGCCCTACTCGACGGCAGGCTACAGATCCCAGGCGCGTCCAGGTAACGGGATTGCCTGTAGCTGGGAAATCTCTTCA
Source organism: Iris pallida (assembly GCA_029216955.1). NCBI lineage: Eukaryota > Viridiplantae > Streptophyta > Magnoliopsida > Asparagales > Iridaceae > Iris > Iris pallida. Next base: position 81,613 of record JANAVB010027010.1, on the reverse strand, counting down.
TGACTACTGTGTTATTCTAGTTATTAGCCTTAGTCCATTTCAGTAGGTACTCCTGATCGTGGTACTCAGGAGTCCCATCCTAAACATGATGCAAGACAAGACTGGTTCATTTGTACAAGCACAATCGCCCACGGTGTCCATATCATTCATACTTGTCAGTCAGGTCATGCTAGCCGTCGCAACAGCAATTCGAGATATATCTTGTCAGGTTACTTGTCAGGAGTGTGCCACGGTAGGCCACTATCATGTCAGGTTACTTGTCAAGAGTGCACCACTACGGGGCACTGCCGTGTTTGGGTTAGAAGTGCAGGGTAGCATAGTTCAGGCATTAAATCAAGAGACCCAAGTTATACTGAGTGTTACAAGGCATGAGCATAATAGCAATAATAATATTAAATAACCAGGCGAGGCACGGGGGGAAACCATATGGCTCAAAGAAATGAGTCCATGCGGCTGAGTCAAAGTGGGTTCATGCGGCCCAGAATTTCGAGTTCATGCGATTAAAAAGGGGACATGAGCTATGTGGCTGGGAATGAGGGGCCTTGTGCGGCTGGCGAAAGATAGATTCATGCAGCTCCGGGAAATAGGATTCTCATGCGGCTCAGAGGGAATGGAGCCTATGCGGCTGGGAACGAACTAAGTCCCATGCGGCCAGGGGGAAGACCTATGCAGCTGGCGGGGATGTGGATCCATACGGCTCACGGGGAGCGGGTCCATATGCGGCTGGAAGTAAGTAGGGGCATATGTGGCTGGAGAAATGAATGTGCATGCGGCTAGAGGGACGGGTGCACATACAGTTGGGAAGAGTCAGCCGCATGCGGCTAAGTTCAGATGAATCATATGCGGCCAGATTATCATGCAGCTGGGGAATCATATGCGGCTAGGGAGTGACTTGCCGCATGAAATTGTCATGCGGTCAGGTCCATGCGGCTGGATCCTGTTCTTCTTCTCCATTATTCCGAGGAGAAGAACCAAGCAACCATGGCTTCCAAGCTTCATGAAACCTTCATCCAGAGTCCAAATCTGAACTTTCATAGGTTAAAATGGGGTAGAACGAAATTCTCTACAACATGGAACCATCAAAACTTGGAAATAATAATATTAAATAGATCAAAATCCAAGAAATCTGAAAATAAAATAAACTTAGATCTACAAGCAATGAGCCATGGAAATTAGAAATGCCAAGTACTAAAGTGCTTTAGAATATTACAAGGAAGAAAATGGAACAATAAATCTTGAGTTCCTCCATGAAGCAAGATGCACTTGCCTAAGCTCTCCACTCTCTCTCACAGGTTGGTGAGGAGTTAATGGTGGGGAATAAGAAGAGTAATGAGGAGAGAGAAAGGAGAAAGGCTAATAAATGGGGATGTTGGTGGTAGGTAGGTGGGTTGGTTCTCCAACAAAATCGAACCAAGCCAACAAGCCGAACCGAACCAAGATAAATCCATTAATGAAATGCCAAAATAAATCAAGCAGGGAGACATGCAATATGGGTTAAAATACGTACACGTATTCCAAATACGTAATACGAGATATGGGTATTACAACTCTACCTACCTTAAAAGAATTTCGTCCTCGGAATTTAATCAAGAGGCTAGAGTGGCAAGGACAAGCTATATTAAGCAATCAATCAAACAATCAATTATGCAAGTAAGGAATTTGAAGGCATGAGGAAGAGGAAAAACATCTTGCTAGAAACCTCTCTGCCGGTTCTGAATCTGAGCTTGGACCAAGGCATACTGCTGGCGTCTCTGCTGTTGGAAGACTTATGCCGGAGGCGGCAATGGCCTCGGAGGCTGGTACTGTTGCTGCTGCTGCACTGGTGCTGGTCCCCTTACCGAGGGACTAGTCTAGGCCGATGATGAACTGGCCCTATTCGGACAGGACCCTACCTTGTGGTCCGGCGCTCTATAAAGCAAACACAATCCTCGAGCCTTGTAACACTCTGAAACAATATGTCCAGGCTTTCCACAATAAGAGCAGCCCATGGGGGAAGACTGCTTCTGCTTCTGCTGCTGAGGATACGTCGGGGTTGAATATTGAACCGATGTTACTGAAGCGGTCCTTCTCGGAGCTCTAATGGTCAAAGCCCTAGCTGTCGGGACTGGGACTGACGACTGATTCATCTGGCCGTGAGATCGATTTCAACCTTCGGTCCAGTCACTGTTTGCGGCATTGTTCCTAAGATGTCTACCTCTGTCCAGAGCATCTGCCACTGCCTGACGTAAGGCGTCTCCTCGACGATCCTGCGATACAAGCAACTCCATGATAAGTCCCACCAAGGCTCCATCATCCTGTCCTACGGGCTGGGCTGGCTGTACCAGGGGTTCTGGATCTCCGAGTGGCATGACCCGGGAGGCTGCTCCTGAGTGCTGGGCCTGATCTTCAGGTTGCTGCTGGTCCACGGGAGGTGCTTCGCCTTGCCGATCGGCAGGGCCAGGAACAGTATTGCTGAAGAAGACGACATATGGAACAATAAGGAAGGACCAGGACAGATCAACGATACAAGCATGCGATCAGGACAAGAATTTCAGGGATTCAGAGGATACGAACAAAGATCAAGGGCGAGTGCTGATTGAGACATTTATTCGGTAAACCCTAACATATCTTGATTTATAAGACCTGCATAGGCCACCACTTAAACCATGTCACGTCCCAGAACCAGAATACTGGAGAGCGGGGGCAGACATAGCCAGCTACGTATAATGAAATGGAATCCACCTACTATACGATCACGGATGTCAAGATATATGAGGGTTTAACTACAATCCATCAGTCTTCTATGGTCAAGAACAAGCCTAGTGTCTCAATCACAAGCAAGCAAATAAATGTTATAAGATGTAAGATTACCAAATATACAATAGTAAGGCGTCCCAAACATTACATATTCAGCTGATCATGAAGCTAGTCGTTACAAAATGTGAGGACTAGCAAGTATTTCAGTCATACATGATCAACCCTAGGATTGTCAATCATGTTACAGCCCGTAGGCAGACAGTAAGTAAAAATATACACGAGCTAACACTTGCTCGGCGGCTAAACGCCTCAAAGAATATTTTTACAATAAAGTGGAAGAGCCAAAAATAACCCACTCGTTGCCAGGATTCCGTCTAGTAGTCACCATCTGGCTGGAAAACCGGTAGATCCTCTGGAGCTGCTCCGGAATCTGGCCATACAAAACCAGCTGGGTCAGATCCAAGAAAGAGCAAGTGCCACAAAGAAAGCTTCACTTAGGAACTAAAACCAGCAATTAGCACAGAAGATCATAATAATATAGTAAAAATAGAGAGATATAGCATCACGAGGATATACGGTAAGATAACCATGGAACCATTCAGATAACCAGGTTACAATCCTTAAACCAAACAAGGACAGGGATTATAACCCTTCATCTGAACAGAACTTAGTTTCTCCTATTTATCGGCAAGATAATATAAGAAAATCAAGACCTGTAACAATCTTGTACAGGATCAAGACAAGACTAGACTGATCATTCCTCATTCAACAATCATAGCCAAACAATAAGTACGGCTTGATACTTTAACTAACTAGGGTTATCACAGGCATAGTTACTAACAAGATGCAGCGAGATTATTCCACAGCCACAAGCCCTGCATACCATCCAAGTTACCCAGGTCGAATATTTAGGGTTGAATTCAAGTGAGTACATCGTCCAGGAAACGCATGTACCCTTAAGTAGCTTGAAGGGTGCAACACATGACAGTGTGCTGGAAATGTGCCCTACTCGACGGCAGGCTACAGATCCCAGGCGCGCCCAGGTAACGGGATTGCCTATAGCTGGGAAATCTCTTCATGACTACTGTGTTATTCTAGTTATTAGTCTTAGTCCATTTCAGTAGGTACTCCTGACCGTGGTACTCAGGAGTCCCATCCTAAACATGATGCAAGACAAGACTGGTTCATTTGTACAAGCAGAATCGCCCATGGTGTCCATGTCATTCATACTTGTCATGTCAGGTCATGCTAGCCGTCGCAACAGCAATTCGAGATATATCATGTGAGGTTACTTTTCAGGAGTGTGCCACGGCGGGCCACTATCATGTCAGGTTACTTGTCAAGAGTACACCACTACGGGTCACTGCCGTGTTTGGGTTAGAAGTGTAGGGTAGTATAGTTCAGGCATTAAATCAAGAGACCCAAGATATACTGAGTGTTACAAGGCATGAGCATAATAGCAATAATAATATTAAATAACCAGGCGATGCACGGGGGGGGGGGAACTATGCGGCTCAAAGAAATGAGTCCATACGGCTGAGTCGAAGTGGGTTCATGCGGCCCAGAATTTCGAGTTCATGCGGCTAAAAAGGGGACAAGAGCTATGCGGCTGGGAATGAGGGGCCTTGTACGGCTGGCGAAAGATAGGTTCATGCGGCTCCGGGAAATAGGGTTCTCATGCGGCTCAGAGGGAATGGAGCCTATGCGGCTGGGAACGAACTAAGTCCCATGCGGCCAGGGAGAAGGCCTATGCGGCTGGCGGAGATGTGGATCCATGCGGCTCACGGGGAGCGGGTCCATATGCGGCTGGAAGTAAGTAAGGGCATATGCAAGTGGATAAATGAATGTGCATGCGGCTAGAGGGATGGGTGCACATGCGGCTGGAAAGAGTCAGCCGCATGCGGCTAAGTTCAGATGAGTCATATGCGACCGGATTATCATGCGGCTGGGGAATCGTATGCGGCTAGGGAGTGACTTGCCGTGTAAAATTGTCATACGGTCAGGTCCATGCGGCTGGATCCTGTTCTTCTTCTCCATTATTCCGAGAAGAATAACCAAGCAACCATGGCTTCCAAGCTTCATGAAACCTTCATCCAGAGTCCAAATCCGAACTTCCATAGGTCAAAATGGGGTAGAACGAAATTCTTACAACATAAAACCATCAAAACTTGGAAATAACAATGTTAAATAGATCAAAATCAAAAAAATCCAAATATAAAATAAACTTAGATCTACAAGCGATGAGCCATGGAAATTAGAAATGCCAAGTACTAAAGTGCTTTAGAATATTGCAAGAAAGAAAATGGAACAATAAATCTTTAGTTCCTCCTTGAAGCAAGTTGCACTTGCCTAAGCTCTCCACTCTCTCTCACAGGTTGGTGAGAAGTTAATGGTGGAGAAGAAGAAGAGTAATGAGGAGAGAGAAAGAAGAGGGGCTATTAAATGGGGATGTTGGTGGTAGGTAGGTGGGTTGGTTCTCCAACAAAACCGAACCAAGCCAACAAGCCGAACCGAACCAAGATAAACCCATCAATGAAATGCCAAAATAAATCAAGTAGAGAGACATACAATACGGGTCAAAATAAGTACGCGTATTCCAAATACGTAATACGAGATATGGGCATTACATTCCTTGAACTTGGGTGACTTTGGATAGACACCCTATTTTGCTTCCCAGCTCAGCAGTGCGTACACTTCTCCAACTTTGTAGACTTGAGCCCTGGAATTAGGGGTGCAACTCGGGCGGGCTAAACCTGAACCCGATCGGGTAAACCCGTTAATGGGTTGGGTTAGGGTTGAAGATATTCGGGTTTGGGCTCGGGCTCGGGTTAAAATATTTGAACCCGATCAAAAATCAGGTTGGGCTTGGGTTCATGTGTTGGGTAACCCGAAGAACCCAAAATTCGATATACATATAATTTATATATATATATTGTTTTATGCTACTTAAATAAAAAGTTAAACTATAATTTTTTTCACCCGAACTCTTCAATTCCTTATCCTAAATCTCATTTCAGTTTTATTTTGTAATGATCGAGACTTGATTTCTATTTGATTATACATTTAATATTACTCTTGTTTAAAATTATTTCAAATATCATATTGGAGTCCGATAAACCCGATGGACCCGACCCAACCCGAGCCCAACCCGATCCTTCGGGCTTGGTCTTGGGCTTCATATGTTGAACCCGAAGTCGGGTCGGGCTTGGGCTTGGGCTAGGCTTATGATATATCGGGTCGGGCTCGGGTTGACCTCAAACCCGACCCAACCCGCCCGAGTTGCACGCCTACCTGGAATCACCTTCCTCTTCACCAAGTAGCTCATCCCCTTCTCGCTGATATGGCCGAGCCGCCTGTGCCACAACTCGGTAGATGCATCACTGACGGCGTTCACCTCTTGTGCTCCCTGTGCGCTCCCCTCCATATAGTAGAGACCGGACTTCTTGCTTCTGAAGAACAGATGGAAACTCTAGAGGGAGGTGAATAGAGTTTATAGCGATAATAGCCAATTAAAAAATTAAAACTCTTTCACAATCTAAGAATTATCATAGTAAGTGCGGAAAATAAATAAGGAGCAAGAAAGCATACGCAAACACAGCCAATTTTAACCTGGTTTCCCTCGTGGAGGACAAGTCCAGGCCTGAGAACTCTAGCTCAGGATTACCACTATTTGTGAAATAGTAGTTACACCCCGTGCCTTTTCTTCAGAAGAGCACGTCAACTTCTTACAGAGGATCGCAGTGGCGATGCTTGGAATTTTCCAAGCGACTTCTTGAACTCTTGTACAAGACTCCTAACTGAGAGATGTTGAGCACTCGAGACTTAGGAAGCTTGTGGCTAGTAGATGAAGAAGGGTATGGCTTATATTGAGCTTAAGAGATAAGAGAAGAGAAGAATGGATGATTGAAAATGAGAGAATTCTTGGCCTATTTATAGGTTTTTAGCAGGCAGAATTCGGCCAGAATTCTGGTAGGAATTTTCAAAAATTTGGCCGTTGGACAACTAGCAACCAGCCAACCCTAAAAATTAGGGTGCTGATTTTAGGGGACAGAGTTCGACCCGAACTCTGTCTCCAGAGCACAGAATAGGTCTAAGGGTCCAATGGGCTTATTTTGGATATGGAGTTTTATCGATTTTGGATAGGTTATAGGTTTAGTCTCAAGAGCTCAGCACAACTCATCTTACAATCATTCTAGACTCAATAAATATAAAAGTACATACTCAAAAATGACTTGCATTTGCAAAACTGAGCTGTCATCTGGCTTGAGCTGGATGTAGTCGTCGTATGTCGTATTAAAATATTACAAGTATTATTTAGTCAATGTTATCAATATCTGGTTGACTGTGACTTTGTGTCAACAATCTCCCCCATATTGATAATTGACAAAAATAATAATTGTATATTCAATATTCAAACCTGGACACATGAAGCGACAAAAAAATAGCTCCCCCATAATTAGTGCCGAGCTTAAGAATAGCTCTCCCGTAAACAATGCTGTGAATCTTGTTGGCCTGTTAAGAATATTCTTCCAAAAGCACATATAAACCAGAAGCATATATAAAAACAGAATATACACAATATACACATATCTCCCCCTTTTGGCATTTAGCAATATAAGATAACAAATAATAACTGGCAAACACACCCAAATGAGAAGAAACTGCATATGAACTAAGATAATGACCAAATGTCTCAAGAGTCATATAAACTGATAATAGAACTACCAAAGTCTCAAAGGTCACAACTCATAATAAGTCTACTACAAACCAAGTACATAAAAGCAACTAAAGCAAAAAGCATAAACCATAATCTAAGATCCTCAGTAGCAGCATCAAGAGTAGTCCATATCCATCATCGAACATGAGAGGGCCCGGCACCGTCCGATGGATCAGTAAAGGAGCGACGTGGGTCCACAAATGCCGTATCCGGATCCATATAGCGATGAACCCAAGGGTCATCAATACGAAATCGCTCACGATCGGGGTCTCACTCCATAGGAATGGGCATGGAAGGATGGCGAGACATGGAATACCGAATGTCATGCAGCGAGTTGCTGATAGCACTCATCTGCAAAGTAGTCCGGTAATCCAGCTGAGTCCATTGATCGTCCTCCAAAGTGAAGCGATCTCGGAGCATGGTCTGAAGAGACTCAAGAGTGGCAGGAGGAGGAGGAGAATCTTGTCCAAGAGGAGGGGCATCTGGCTCATCATCAGAATGCTCAGACACTACTGGTGAGCCAATGGCCGCCTGAAGCCTCCTTGCCTTAAAGAGGAAGGCAGGGGCTAGTAAGAATGGACACTCATCAAGGGGTATATGAAACGCACGAAAGATCATAGGAAGGTATAATGCATAAATCAAAGATCTTGGTTTCTTCCTACTGTTGATCATCCAATCCATCATTGTACGTGGAAGATTAAAGGGAACATGGAAGTGGAGATGGTACAATGCTGAGATCTTAAAATAAGTGACTTCATCGGTAGAACCCGCTTTGGGTAGAATGGTGTTGAATATGATCCGATGAAGTTCATCGAAATAGGGATTGAGGAATTTAGCCAAAAGCTTACGAGGACGTGTGTTAGGAATACACAAGTCGTCCTTGAAGCTTTCAAGTGAAATTCCTTTGGGAAATTAAAATGATCTAGCTTCTACAAGCTTTTCCCAAGAATTAGGTTCTTGAAGCTCAAGATATTCGGCCAATTCAAAATCATCAAAGGAGATATCAATTCCTGCAACTCGTGAATAAATATGAGTGTCATCATGGGTTAAGTTGCAGTAAAACATTTGAATGGCACTACGATAAATGACCGAATTTGTGGTAACAAGTTCATCAAGGCAAAGGTCATGAAATAGTGCATCATATTGTGAGAATATAGTAAAGTTGATGGGGTATCCCGCAAACACTAGACGTGTCCAAAAATTACTAAACCAATCATTTGAGGCGTCTAGTGATACAAAAATTCGGTCGTCGTAAGTGTTTGAATCATGTGGATGTGGAGGATTGAACAACGGATGGATTTGTTGTTCAATGGCTGGTGCAACGGGTGGTGCAACGGGCGGTTCAACGCGTGGAGGAGCATTCGACGAGGATGCTCCCTCTGTCCGAAGTCTCTTTCCGCGGTTGAACAGACGAGGAGCCATAATACAATAGATAATGAAAGAAATTGAGATATAGAAAAGTAAGGAATTATACCTCAAACTAGTGATGAACAATGAAAGAGAATTGAAAAATAAGTCTTCTCCTTGAGTTTGGGGAAGAATGGAGCTCTAGAAAGGAGAAATTAGGGTTAGGGTTTTGAGAGACTTGAGTTGGAGAAGTAGAGAAGGTGGTAATGAGGAAGGAGAGGGAAGAGAAATCGAAAATATGGTGAGGGTTTCACTTGGTCGGAGCAAATCATGGCCATTGGATCTAACTTTTGATCAACGGCTGGGACTGTTCCCAGTTCTGGAACAGTCAGGCCGAATTCGGCCCGAACTCTGGTAGGGGCAGAGTTCGGCCCGAATTCCGGGTCCTGGTCACAGAACAGGAATCAGGCAGAAAAGTGAAAAATATTGGTTAAGTAAAAGAAAAACCAATATAAGACATGAGTATAATTACAGAAAAGATCCAATAGGTAAACAAAAGAATAACAGATAGTGAGTCTAAAGCAGCAATATGAAGTTGAAAGAATAGTATTTCAGCAAGTGATAAATGAAAATGAACCGTATAATAAACAAAGAATTATATCATAATTCAATATTTTGAAGCTGCCATGGGTTAGCTGCAGGGGCCGGATCCCAGCTAGCGGTAGTCCTGAGGACTAGTACACCGTGTCGCTTAGGCTTTTACACCTTGTTGTCAGAAGGACCCTTTCGGCTTTTATCCATAGCAAGTTCATCATAAGAGAATCAAGATATACTCGATATTTACGCAGGTTTATTTTAATTTACAACAGCTTCATCTAAAATTCCAAGTTCACGACAAAAAAAATTGAAGCGCTCTTCGGATAATAGTTTTGTGAAGAAATCTGCTAACTGATGATCAGTGTCAATAAATTCTAAGTTAATCGTGCCATTTTGCTGATGATCACGCAAAAAGTGGTGATATATTTCAATGTGCTTCGTGCGTGAGTGACAAATGGGGTTCTTAGTAAGATTTATAGCACTAGTGTTGTCACAAAAAATTAGAATGTGCATGAAAGATAAGTTGTAGTCTTCAAGGGTTTGCTTCATCCACAGAATTTGTGCACAACAACGCCCAGCTGCGATGTATTCAGCTTCTGTTGTGGATAGTGCGACAGAATTCTGCTTCTTGCTAAACCAAGAGACTAAATCCTTTCCTAATAAATGACACGTGTCGCTCATACTTTTACGGTCAACCTTGCATCCGGCGAAGTCAGCATCAGAGTAACCAATGAGGTCAAATGATGTTGACTTGGGATACCATAGGCCCACTGTAATCGTACCCTTAAGGTATCGAAAGATACGCTTAACCGTGGTCATGTGTGATTCCTTAGGATTTGCTTGATATCTAGCACATAGGCAAACACTAAACATAATATCAGGACGACTAGCAATAAGGTAAAGTAGACTGCCTATCATACCTCGATATTTACGTTGATCTACGGGTTTGCCGCTATCATCTGGTTCGAGTTTGGTTGAAGTAGCCATAGGAGTGCTGATTGGTTTGACGTTGTCAAGGTCGAATTTCTTCAGCATGTCCTTTGTATACTTCGATTGACAGATGAAGGTTCCATTAGACATTTGTTTGACTTGCAGCCCAAGAAAGTAGTTGAGCTCCCCCATTATGCTTATCTCAAACTCGGTCTGCATACACTTGGCAAAATCTTGACAAAGGGTTTCATCAGTAGAACCAAATATAATATCATCTACATATATTTGTACTAAAAGAATAGTGTCTTTGAAAGATTTTATGAAAAGTATAGTGTCAATTTTCCCTTTTGAAAAACCTTTTTCAAGCAAGAAGTTGCTTAGCCGTTCATACCAAGCTCTAGGGGCTTGTTTGAGGCCATACAGCGCTTTCTTTAGCTTGAACACGTGGTCGGGAAATTTGTGATTTTCAAAACCAGGGGGTTATTTTACATAAACTTCCTCCTTAATAAATCCATTCAAGAAAGCACTTTTAACATCCATTTGAAATAATTTAAAATTTTGAAAATTTGCAAATGCGCAAAGCATCCGAATGGATTCTAATCTAGCAATAGGAGCATACGTCTCATCGTAGTCGATACCTTCCTCTTGGTTGTATCCTTGGGCTACTAGACGAGCTTTATTGCGTGTGACTGAACCATCTTCATTCACTTTGTTTCTAAAAACCCATTTAGTACCAATAATCGAGTGATTAGCCGATCTAGGAACGAGTTCCCATACTTGGCTCCTCTCGAATTGGCTGAGTTCCTCTTGCATAGCAGAAATCCAAAATTCATCATTGAAAGATTCTAAAATATTTTTCGGCTCAATTTGTGCAATAAAGGCATGCTAGCAATAGAGTCTCTTAATGATGATCTAGTAGTTACTCCACGTGACACCTCACCGATCACCAAATTTTCTGGGTGTGATGGCTTGAAAGAGAATTTCTCTGGCAAGCCTTCCAGAGAATTGGTTTCGGTTGTGGTATTCATTGGAGTAGAAGTTGATGGCTCAACATCATCATCAAGAGTAGCTGCTGCACTATTGTCTTCATCAAAAGTCATATGTGTAGACTCTTCCATAATTAATGAGCGTTTGTTAAAAACTCTATATCCCTTACTCTTGGCAGCATAGCCAAGGAAAATACCATCGTCAGCTTTGGCATCAAATTTTCCTAAGTTGTATTTGGTGTTAAGGATAAAACATCTACAGCCAAAAACTCTAAAATAAGATACATTTGGGGTTCTCCCAAACCAAAGCTCATAGGGTATTTTCTTCATAATAGGACGAATAAGCACCCTATTTAAAATATGGCATGCTGTACTGACAACTTCAGCCCAAAAGTATTTCAGAAGTGAAAACTTGTTCAACATAACTCTAGCCATATCGCCGAGAGTCCTATTCTTCCTCTCTATAACACCATTTTGTTGAGGAGTTCTTGGACAAGAAAACTCATGATCAAAACTATTAGAATCACAAAACTTTTCAAAATCAGAATTTTCGAATTCGTCCCCATGATCACTTCGGATTCGAGTAATCATGTAGCCTTTTTCGTTTTGAACTTTCTTAGCAAAAATCTTGAAAACCGAAATAGCATCACTCTTATTTGTGAGAAAGAAAACCCAAGTAAATCTTGAAAAGTCATCAATAATAACAAAGGCATAGAGTTTTCCACCAAGACTGGCTACTCTACTAGGGCCAAATAAATCCATATGGAGTAGTTACAAGGGTCTAGTAGTGCTTACAGAGTTTGTGGAATGAAAAGAGGACTTGGTTGCCTTATTCAACTCACATTCGGCACATACCGTGTCCTTTTTGAATGTGATATCGGGCAAGCCTCTAACTAGCTTCTTGGTCGATAGCCTGGATATAGTATCCATGTTGGCATGACCAAGACGCTGGTGCCACAGTAATCGTTCATCTTTATGAGCATATAGGCATCTACCTGCATTGTTAGTATTTTCAGACAAATAGAAAATATAAATATTATCCTCTCTTACCCCTTCAAAAGCGATGTCTCCTGTTGACCTATCATAAATAAGGTATTTGTTATGTCCAAAGTTAATGTCATATCCATGGTCAGCAAGATGACTAATGCTGAGCAGGTTATGCTTTAACTCGGTCACTAGGCAGACATCCTTTATTACGGGAGAGGGAGGATAACCAATATTACCATTACCTATAATATAACCTTTTAGGTTGTTGCCGAAGGATACATATCCTTCTCTCTTCATCGATAGTGATGCGAAAAGATTTGCGTCTCCCGTCATATGCCGCGAGCATCCACTATCGAGAATCCACTTACTCTTAGTTGAGGAGGGAAGGTCCACCTACATCAAGAGTAGATGTGACCTTTGGTACCCAAGTTCTTGAGGGTCCTGAAGAGTTAGTTTTTGGAAACCATGCATATATCTTTCTATCTACTAATCTTCTAATTCTACATTATGGTAAAATGTGTCCATGTAAACCACAATAAGTACATGTAGCATTTCTATTTATATTAGAAGCATGCTGATGATGTCTATAAGTATAGTGATGAAGAGAAGTATGAAGATATGTAGAATTAGCATGGTGATGATGACTATGTGTAGAGTGATGTGGAGTGGCATGGTGATATTATCTATATGGCGTAGCATGGTAATGATGTCTATATGTAAAGTGATGGTGATGTAGTTTTTGTGCAACATGATGATGATTGTATCTGTGCGTAGCATGATGATTTTGTGACATATGATAATTATTTCTACGTGTATGTGGTTTGTGTCCTTTGTGAAAGTGTGTGTATATGTAAGCATGATTATGAGCAGCATGTGGATGACGTGGTTGACTAGTATGAGTGGTGTCATGCTTTATGTGTGTCTCATGTGATTGGGTTTGAGGTTGAGCAACCTGTTTTCCCAATTTAGTCTCTAGTTTCTTAGAGACAGCTTACAGTTCAGTAACCTTAGCATTCAAACCATACATCTTAGTAATAGAAATCTTGTATCTACTCTTTTTTCTGCAAGCTCCGTGTTGAGTGCTGTGATTTCTTGTGTTTGTTGTTCAATACGTGCTTCGGCATCATGTAAGCTTATTTTAAGTTTAGATACCTCATCAGTGACAGCCGTGGGTGAAGTGTCTCTAATGTTATCAAGTAATAGAGAAAGTCTTTGTATTTTGACTTCATGACTTTTGATTTTGTCCTTGGCATGTTTGTATTTACCAATGACCTTTTTGTTATCACTAAGTAAATCGGTGAAAGCATCGCCAAGTTCATCAAAAGTGAAGTTGTCAAGAGTTTCGTTTGATACCTTGTCGGACGTCGCCATTAGGCACACATTAGCCGTATCTTGAGGAGAGTTCTTTTCTTCCTCGGAGTCACTAGCTTCGCTTTCATGCCAAATGCTTGTGTTGGCATATTTCTTTGAGGAAGTCTTCTTGTATGGCTTCTCATAGCGGTTGCTCTTCTTCAAGAATGGACAATCTTTTTGGACGTGTCTATTCTTCTTGCAACCGTAGCAGGTTGGCTCTTCTTCGCCATCTTCTTGTGGTTCCTTCTTTCTTCGATTGAAGCGAAGAAATTTCTTGAAGTTGCGGACCATAAGAGCTTGATCATCATCTTCTGAGTTGTCATCATCCGTCTCTTCGGGTTCAGCCCTCCGTCGGTGAGCTTTGAGTGCGATCTCCTTAGCCTTAGGAGCAGGCTCTTCGAAGTCCTTGAGGTCAAGCTCATGAGTCATCAGCTTTCCCATCATGGTCTCTATCGATATAGTTGTGAGATCATTTCCTTCTATGATGGCTGTCACCTTAGGGTTCCAAATTTTTGGTAGCCCCATAAGTAGCTTGCGAATCTTCTCGTGATTTGAATATTGCTTGCCGAGCGAGGATAGGGGGTTGATAATGTCGAGGAATCTTATGAACATTTGCGTGATCGTCTCATTTGGCTTCATCTTGAAAGCCTTATATTCTTGAGTGAGACGGCTTATCTTTGATTCCTTGACTTGGGTGGTTCCTTCATGCGTCACTTCTAGAAGTCTCCATACTTTGTGAGATGTGGTGCATGTAGATACCCTGTTGAACTCATTCTTGTCTATAGCACAAAATAAAGCATTAATAGCTCTCGCATCTAGACTTGTCTATTTATTCTCCTCGTCAGAATATTTGTCATGTGATTTTTCAACAAGATCACCATTGACAACTATCCTGGCGGGCTTTTTGTAACCGTCAGTGACGATAGTCCATAGGTCAAAGTCTAGCGACTTGAGATAAAAGCTCATCCTTGTTTTCCAATACGTGTAGTTAGTTCCATCAAATAGGGGAGGCCTATGAGTGGACTATCCTTCACCGTGATTGGAAATCAAGGATTGTGTGGTTGCCATAGATCAGCTCTAGGATGTAAGTCCTTATAAAGAGAACAGAGCTCTGATACCAATTGAAGAACAGATGGCAACTCTAGAGGGGGGGTGAATAGAGTTTATAGCGATAATAGGCAATTAAAAAATTAAAACTCTTTCACAATCTAAGAATAATCAGAGTAAGTGTGGAAATAAATAAGGAGCAAGAAAGCATACGCAAACACAGCCAATTTTAACCTGGTTTCCCTCGTGGAGGACTAGTCCAGGCCTGAGAACTCTAGCTCAGGATTAAATCCACTATTTGTGAAATAGTAGTTACACCCCGTGCCTTTTCTTCAGAAGTTCACGTCAACTTCTTACAGAGGATCGCAGTGGCGATGCTTGGAATTTTCCAAGCGACTTCTTGAACTCTTGCACAAGACTCCTAACTGAGAGATGCTGAGCACTCGAGACTTAGGAAGCTTGTGGCTAGTAGATGAAGAAGGGTATGGCTTATATTGAGCTTAAGAGAGAAGAGAAGAGAAGATTAGATGATTGAAAATGAGAGAATTCTTGGTCTATTTATAGGTTTTTAGCAGGCAGAATTCGGCTAGAATTCTGGTAGGAATTTTCAAAAATTTGGCTGTTG
Organism: Iris pallida; assembly: GCA_029216955.1. Classification (NCBI taxonomy): domain Eukaryota; kingdom Viridiplantae; phylum Streptophyta; class Magnoliopsida; order Asparagales; family Iridaceae; genus Iris; species Iris pallida. Next base: position 66,288 of record JANAVB010027010.1, on the reverse strand, counting down.
GACAACTAGCAACCAGCCAACCCTAAAAATTAGGGTGCTAATTTTAGGGGACAGAGTTCGGCCCGAACTCTGTGTGGAGGCAGAGTTCGGGCCGAACTCTGTCTCCAGAGCACAGAATAGGTCTAAGGGTCCAATGGGTTTATTTTAGATGTGGAGCTTTATGGATTTTGGATAGGTTATGGGTTTAGTCTCAAGAGCTCAGCACAACTCAGATTACAATCATTCTAGACTCAATAAATATAAAAGTACAGACTCAAAAATGACTTGCATTTACAAAACTGCGCTGTCATCTGGCTTGAGCTGGATGTAGTCGTCGTGTGTCGTATTGAAATATTACAAGTATTATTTAGTCAATGTTATCAATATTTGGTTTACTGTGACTTTGTGTCAACAGCTTTCTCTGGCAATCACCATCGAACATCTGGAAAGCTTCTACTGACTATTCTCGAAGAGACTGAAGAATCCCTCGTCATCCAACTTTCCAACTGACACCTGGTTGAAACGGATATCAGGAACATGACGAATATCTTTGAGAACAAGAACTGTACCTATCTTCGTTCTCAAATGCACATCTCCAACAGCAACCGCCTTCGATACATCTCTATTGCCCATCTTCAACACTCCACAGTCGCCTGTCATGTAAGTGGCAAATAGTACCCTATTGTGAGATACATGCACTGAAGCCCCTGAGTCCACAAGCCAAGAATTATCATTGCAGGCGAGGTTTGTGATAACCTCGTCACCTACGACGATCATATCGCCTCTATTATCGAGGTCGCCGCTGTAGTGTTCTCATCTTGCTTCCCTTTGTCGCCCTTCTTCTTGCTCTTCCAAGCGAAACAGTTCCACTTGATGTGGCCCTTCTTGCCACAGTGGTAATACTTTGAGTCCTCGTACCGACCCTTGGACTTTTCCCTGCCCTTGTCTCTGCCACCACCTGGACCCCTGCTTTTACCCCTTCTGCGGCTCTCTGAAACCAATGCCTCTGAGTGGTGATACCACTCCGTTGGGAATGAAGCACGAAAATCGTTCCCCCAAACCAGAAAGTCCTACGAGAGAACCGAGCAAAAGCACACAAACCAAAAATGCCAAACACAATCGCAGACACAAAGATTTTTGACGTAGAAAATCCTTACGGGAAAAACCACAAGACGATCGGAGTCCAACCCTGAAGAATCTCTACTAATAAAATAAAGAGAATACACCCTCTACAAGCTCCTTCTGATCCAACACGGATCACCATAACTTACTTGAAAGAAGAAAAATTTTGATTGCGGACTCCGAAAAATAAAAGATGTCAAAAAATTATTCGAAGCAATCTCTCCTTCACAATAGTCCTTAATCCTTTCTCTCTCTCTCTCTCTCTCTCTCTCTCTCTCTCTCTCTCTCTCTCAAAGATTATAAGCACTCTTATTTTTGAGATAATTTTCCAACTAGCATGCATCACCCTTTTATAAGCCCTTGGTAATCCATACATGGAAGGCCAATATATATGGAAACTTCCAATATGCATCAATCATATATTTAATGGAAATCCAATCATAATTGGCTTGCCATAATTGGAAGTCCAATTATATGGAAAGCTACTTTATGAAGGGTCCAATCATAAATATATGATCAAAGTAAATATGAAAATCCAATCATATATTTCCTTACCATATATGTTCCAAAATAGGATCCATGCACTCCCCGAGCTTCTCCGACACACGGATGGCGCTCGTCGCTCTCCGGGGTATTCTCCACATAGGTTGGGAACCCCACTCACTCCAACAATTATACCCAGATTGACTATCATCTCCAGGATCTTGGTCAAGTAACCATAAGCTCACTCCAAAAGCCGCAGCAGCAGCAGCAGTAGCAACATTCTTTCTTTGGAAGTGAGTTCGGCTCCTCTGAGCCCGTGAAGCATGAAAGCCAGTCTCTCCAGCCGTTCTTTGACGAATGGCCCAAGATGAGGGACTCGTGGTCTGATCTCGAGGACGACAGGTCCAACCGTACCTCATTCTCTACGACCCAGCTCTCGATGTCGATTCTGAGGTCCTCCTCTGATTTCTCCACCACCAGTTCAAGATCCCCCAACTGATAACTCAAAAAAATCCTCAAGACTAAGCTCTCTTGGATCGGATTAGCAGTACACTATGTTATTTAATCCTTAAACTCTTCGATAAGTTTGTCGCATGTTTGTTACATTGTGTTTGCTATGTATTTATGGTACTTGTGTTGATTGTTTGACAATCAAAAACCGTTATGGAATAGACAGGTACTCACTATATTGATGCCTGTAAAAATCTTAGCTAAATAAAAAAGGTTTCTGATAGGTCAATATATATATATATATATATATATATATATATATATATATATATAGTGTGTGTGTGTGTGTGTATTGTGTGTGTGTGCGTGTGTGTGTGTGTTTGTGTGTAAGTACAAGAGAACGAAAGTGAGTGAATGTGAGAGTGAGTGAGGGAGGCATGTATGTTTATATATATATATATATATATATATATATATATATATATATATATATATATATATATTATATATATATATATATATATATAGGAGTATATATAGAGAGAGGTAGAGAGAGTGAGAGAGAGCAGTAGCATCAGCAGCAGCAGCTGCAGCAAATGCAGCAGTGCAACAGCAGTAGCAAACACAACAGCAGCAGCAGTAGCAGTAGCAAATGCAGCAGTAGCAGGTAAGGAAAGGAAGGAAAGAAAAGAAAGGAAAGGAAAGAAAAAGGAAATAAAGGAAAGGAAAGAAAAGGAAAGAAATGAAAGGAAAGGTAAGGTGAGGTAAGGAAAGGTAAGCTAGAGAAAGAAAAGAAGGAAAAGAAATAGGAAAAGGAAAGGAAGGAAAAGTGAGATGTTAGAGGTAAATGGGATTTACCTTGGGATATTGAAGATAATGCAAGGTAACGCCAAGGTATCGGGTAAATGAGGGTAAAATGTTAAGGTAATGGGTTTTGGGTTATGTAGTTTAGATAGATTGGTATATATATATATATATATATATATATATATATATATATATATATATATATATATATATATATATATATATATATGTATGTGTATAGCTAGTATTGAGGTATTGGATACTGGGGTATCCTTGTATCTCAAGTATATAGGACATTAGTGCTAGAGAACCTATATTACCTAGATTTGACCTATATTAGCTAGTTTTAGCTAATATTGGTCTATTACCCCATTTTGACATAGATTTGACCAGTTGACCTAGAATAGACTAGTTTGACTTAGATTTGACTAGTTTGACCCTAGTTTGACCAATGTTGACCAGTTTGACTCCGAAAGTCAACTTTTGACCTAGATTGACTGTTTGACCTAGAAAAGACCTAGAAGCTTATTTTTCACTCATTTGTTTTAGTTTATCATTTAGAACACCAAGTAACATTGAAATTTCCTAACAGATCATTGTGACCCCAGCTTGGATCCCGATTCTCACACTTTGTTCAGAGCATCAGGCGAGTACATTCTCTAATAGTTTCTTGTCTATGTTTTACATTATGCGTCATAGCTTGTAGTGTCATATTTGATTCTTGTTGCGTTGATACACGGGCTATTATACTATAGGATCTCCCTCTTGTGACTGTATTTCTTGTGCAAGTTTCTTGAGCATGATATCCTTGCGATACCATGGTATTAGTATTGGGCGGAGGGAATTGTTAGATAGTATGTGATCATACCCCACCATGCATGTTTTATGTGAGTGTTAATCATACAATCCCATGTATGATTAGCCAAGTGTTAGTCCTACATCTCACG
>JANAVB010027010.1:0-57500 GCA_029216955.1 Iris pallida | reverse complement strand
TTGAGTACTTTGAAACCCTAACAGAGCCTGCTTTGCTGCATGCTTCGTGCACAAGCCTTTGACCCGAACTTCTCAAACTACATGGTCCGCACACACGTCCCATGACTGAGCCGCATGGGGGTATACCCCATGTCTGAGCCGCATGAGAGTTGTCTTAAACGAGCCGCATGAACCTTTCTGAATGTCTTCTGACTGTTTTTATTTTCTTCATCTTTGGTTCTTACAGTATCTCTACCGAATGCTGAGATTGCAATGTCAGAGGAGCCGCAGCCTCCTGTCATCAACCAGGGGTCTTCCTCTGTTAAGGAGGAGGTGATGAAAGAAGAACCGACGCCTGAGGGGGATGGCAGCCCTCCAAGTGTCAAAACTGCTGAAGGTGGTAGCACTGGGAATTCTGATTCTCCCATTCTGGACGAGGATCTTCCTTAATTCCATCCTTCATATGTGAGGTGGTTGAGGGAATGGTATACGCGCTTCTGTAACTAGGATTTAGGGGCTTCTCGTAGATGTCTATCTTTTGTCTGTAGTCTTTGTTTTGTTTCGCTTTTCTTCTTGTCTGCATGAAGAACCTCTTTGACTTGCTTGTAGTCGTGTAGATGTAACCGATTTCTGAATGAATGGAATATATTTGCTTCACTCTTTTGCTTTGTAATAGTCATCTTATTGAGACATTTTGCGTGGACCCATTGCCCCTAATGTACCCTGGTTTTGGATACGGACAACAAGTTAAAAAGGAACCATCATACTTACTCAGAGGTACTGAGGACATGGTGAGCATGAGGGTTTCTTCGATGGAGCCTTCCCACTCAGAGGTAATGAGGACATGGCAGGAGTGGGCTCAATGAAGGAGGGTACATAGAACGACTCAGAGGTAATGAGGACATGGAAGTTCTATGTAAAGGGGTGATTTGTTTTTGGCGGAAGTGAAACAACTCAGAGTTAATGAGGACATGGCCGTTTTGGAAATTTATGGATCGATTACCCTTTTTGTGTACTGGGAGTGCGGGTAGTGGATCATGAGGGAGGATCTCTTCCCGGAAGAAAGTTCAGAGGTATGATCATATATGACTTACTATCTGAAAGAGTGACCGAAATGTGAGTTCAGAGGCACCAGGGGGTATATGACTCGATAATCTGGAATGTTGAAATGCGAGTTCAGCGGCACCAGCAGGAACATGACTCGGTAATCTGGAATATTGAGATATGAGTTCAGCAGTACCAGCGGGTACGTGACTCGATAATCTGGAATGTGTCGTTTAGACATAATATTTCTTCAGGAACTTGCCATTGACGGGCAACATGAGCAAGTCTCCATTTTGCTTGGCGAGGTGGTAAGCACCGTTGGATAATACAGCCTCGATGATAAATGGACCTTCCCATTTTGGCTGGAACTTGCCGGCGGTCTTGTGAGTCATGACCATCGACCTCTGGACTGCCAGAACGAGATCGCCTACTTGGAATGTTCTGATTTTAACCTTCTTGTTGAAGGCTCTAGAGATGCGTGCTTGGTATAGATCAATTCTTTGCTGAGCCAGGAGGCGCTTTTGGTCTAAGGCCTCTAACTCTTATAGTCGGCATCGGTAATTATCATCCATCGTCAATTGATAAGTGAGGGCGACGCGGAGTGAGGGTATTTGAGTCTCTAGTGGGAGAACTGCCTCACTCCCGTACACCAGGGAGAATGGTGTATTCCCTGTGGCTGTTCGGACCGTGGTACGGTACGCCTATAAGCATTCACCAAGCTTCTCGTTCTAGTCGTATTTGTTGGACGATACGAACTTTTTGAGTAACTTGATGATGGTTTTGTTGAATGCCTCTGCCAACCCGTTTGCTGTCGGGTTGTACGGTATCGAAGCAATATTCTGGATGCGGTGTTTGTCACAGAACCGATAGAAGGTGTAGCTTGCAAACTGCGGACCATTATCGTGGATGATCCTTCGGGGCAGTCCAAAGCGATAGATGACGTGATGCTTAAGGAAGTTGATCACGTTTGAAGTCTTTACTTCTGTAAGTAGGACAGCTTTCGCCCATTTGGAGAAGTAATCTGTGATTGCGAGTATGAAGCGATGTCCTCGGGAGGAAGGTGGAGTAATCGGACCGATGATATCCATTCCCTATGCTTCAAATGGCCAGGACACCACTGTCGGATGTAGAAACTCGGATGGTTGGTGGATGAAGTCCACGTAGACTTGGCAGGCTTTGTGCTTTCTTGCATAGTATATCGCATCTGCTACCATCGTGGGCCAGTAGTAGCCCATTCGGCGAAGACGGTCTTGCAATTTAGGGCCAGGCTGATGGGCCCCGCAGACACCGTCATGAGCTTCTCGTACGGCTTCTTTGGCTTCTGTGTTTGACAGACACCGAAGCAATAATCCATCATAGGATTGCCGATACAGCATTTTTGTCTCTGTATCGTAGAATAATCTGAGAGAACGCCGTCTGATGGAGGTGGCTTCCTTTGGGTTCTCAGGCAGGATGTCGTAGACGACGAAGTCAATGAATGGTTGTCTCCAGTCTGGGACATCGTCGATCGTCTGAGCGGAATAACTCGCCACGAATTGAACGTTGTTCTTGGGGTAGACCAGTTCGTGGCCTATCACGTCCACCGATTGATGAGTATGATTTGGCACTGCTAGGGAAGCGGCCAGACCTGCTAAGGCATCGACTTCGATGTTTCGGAGTCTGGGAACATGCTCGATAAAGAATCCCTCGAACGACGAGATGATGTCGATCGCTATTTGGTGATAGGGGATCATGTCTTCATGGCGGACTTCGTATGAGCCCCGGATCTAGTTGACGATTAACTGAGAATCGCCGTATGCTTCCAGATATTCTACCCCCAGCTTTCTTGCAAGTTGGATACCAATGACCAATACGTTGTATTCAGCCACATTGTTAGAGCAGGGTTCTGTGAGAGAATAAGCACGGTTAATCACCAATCCGGAAGGGGACACTAGCACCACCCCGACTCCGACGATGATGTTGCCCTTGGGTCCAGTTCTCGAAGCATCGTCGAAGAACATTCGCCATATATCATTGTGAGAGGTTGCATACGAATCGACGACCTCATCTGGGATTTCTTCGTATATCCTGGACGACTCCGAACCCGGGTGGGCTGCCAAAAAGTCTGCCAGGGCTTGACCTTTGATAGCCTTTTGCGGGGCGAAGATCATATGATAAGGGGACAGCAATATTGCCCATGTAGCGAGGCGAGAGCTGAGTACCCCCGGTTTAGTCATGAGGACCCTGAGAGGGTTGACTCGTGAGATCACATGTATTGTTTGTCCAGTGACATAGTGTCGCATCTTCTGAATGGCGAACACCAGGGCAAGGTACCCCTTCTCTATAGCGGTGTATCGGTGCTCTGGCCCAATCATCATTCGACTGAGGTAATATATGTCTTGCTTATGGCCTGCATCGTTGTTTTGTGCCAGCAGGGCTCCGAGGGAATGCTCCATTGCTCGTACGTAGAGCAGGAATAGTTTTCCAGTAACCGGGGCCACCAGGACTGGAGGGTTCGACAAATGTTCTTTGATGCTGTCGAAGGCCCGCTGACATTCTTCGTCCTATACGAACGAGATGCCTTTCTTCATAAGGTGGGTGAAAGGTCGACATCGCTCGGAGAGGTTAGAAATGAACCTCCTGATGTAAGCTAGCCTCCCTTGAAGGCCTCTGAGTTCGCGGAGATTTCTTGGGGGACCCATCTCTATGATCGCCTTTGTCTTCTCAGGGTCTACATGGATACCCTGGGCAGTGATGATGAAATCCAAGAACTTCCCGCTGGATACGCCCAGAACGGACTTCGTAGGGTTCATTTTCAAATTGTGCGCTTGTATCAGGTCGAATACCGTCCTCAGATCCTGTAGATGGTCTCCTTTACATCGACTCTTGACGGCGATGTCATCAACATAGCACTCTTCCGTCTTGCGTAAGTGGTCTCTGAAGATGATGCTCATGGCTCTTTGATACATAGCACCGGTATTCTTCAAACCGAAAGGCATGACTGTGTAGCAGTATGTGCCAATCGGTGTTCGGAAAGACGTATACTTTTTGTCGTCAGGAGACATCTTGATTTGGTTGTACCCTGAAAAGCCATCCATGAATGACATACGTTCGAAGCCGCAGGTATTGTCAATCATGATGTCCGTGATAGGGAGGGGGAATTCATCTTTGGGGCATGTCTCGTTCAGATTGCGGAAGTCGATACAGATTCGAATCTTTCCATTCTTCTTGAGGACTGGTACTATGTTGGCGACCCAATCCGGATGTTGTTCCTCACGAATAAAGTCGCTGGCTATTCGTTTGTTGACTTCGGCTTCGATCGTATCCATGATGCCTGGGCGGAAGCGTCGCTGTTGTTGCTTGACTGGCTTAGCATCCGGCCGAATGTTGAGTTTATGAAGAGCAATATCGGGATTTAACCCCGGCATGTCTTCATAGCTCCAAGCGAACACATCAATATATTCTTTGACAAGTTCCAGCAGCGATTCTCGCTCTTCGTCTGTTAGGCTTTTACTGACGAAGATCGGTTTTGGAGAAGATTCGCTGCCGAGATCCACCTGTATGTCCTCATCTTCAGTAGGAGGTTCTCTCTGTTCGAACTGCTTTTCCCATTATGCATCCAGCTGTTGGGCCCACGGCTCTAGCTCGAGGATTTCAGGGATGTCTTCATCTTCTTCATAAGCGTCGGCGAATGCCATGTTGACTGATAAGACTTGTATGAATACATCTCCGATGCTGGTATCTGAGTCAGAAGTTGGTGACCCGGTTGAAAGTGAATGCCAGTCACATTCTTCATCTGAACTCTCAGGGGTTGTCGTGGGTGTTACATACCCTAATCCACATCGAGTCTTGCTATAGTAGTCCCGTGGTTTGCCTGCCGGGACCGGTGGCTTCAAAGATAATCGTCGTCCAGTACCGTAGTTCAAGCCTGGCGTCGTCTCCAGATTATACCCTTGTTTCTGCATGAGATATTTGGATTGGGGGCTATAAAGATATAGAGGCAGTCTCCCGGCATCTAGCCCAAGGTCGAATTCTTCTATGGTGAAGGAATACGGATCGTCCTTCCGGCCGAAGATGATCGGATGGTCCCCTCCCTCGATTATGCGGTAAGCATCTTCCACTGGAGTAATCTGGATTGCGGTGTACACATTTGTCACCTATGTGTGTAGGTGAGTGCCTATACCATGTTCCATAGCATACATTGTACAAAGCTTATTAAGCTCGAGGTAGTTCAAAGATAGCCCTTTATTGATGAAGTAAGGTATCTTTTCTAGAGGGATTACATCATCTGCGAAGGGAACATCAGTGTGGGCGGCCACATACTTGGCTAACTCTGGTTCCTCTTCGACTACCCCCTGTATAAACAAAGACTGAGAGGACGACCTGAGCAGCTTGATAGTCAGAGGTTCAGCTAGTGGAGCAGAGCATGGAGTTTTTGACAGACTAGCGACCCCCAGTCTGGTGCTCGATGCTGGGCGGGGAGTGGTTGGTTCGCTAGAAGTTCTAGGCCTTGCATCGGGGTGACGACCCTTCTTGGGAAGGCGTATCGTCATTGGCTTGTCGGAGGGATTGAGCTTCTCCATTTGCGGTTGGCCGACTCTCGGCAGCCTGATTGTCAATGGCTCCGTTGAGGGTCTTGGCATTTGGCCGGACCTTGGCAGCCGAATTATTATTTGCTCTTCTTGTGCCGAGAGGATAATTGTATCCTTACGCAGCGTGGCGGTAAGGGGTACAGACTTGCCAGGTTTGCGAGCTTGGAGGTGGATCGTCAGAGATTCTTCTGATCCTGTGGCTGTCTCGGTACGAGCTTGCACATCTCCTTCACCAAGATGCTTCTTCGATTTTTTGTACAGACAGGAGTCTGAGTAGTAGGATTCGACCCCCTTGAAGGAATCGATATCAGCAAATTCCGTCCTCACGAAGCCGTATTTGTCGACATATTTGAAGCACTGGTGCAGCGTGGAAGGCACGATCATATAATCGTGTATCCACGGGCGCCCCAAGAGGATGTTGTAAGAAGTGTCTGCATCTATGACGTAGCAGGTGACTTCTGATTGGAGATCGCTAATTTGATACTTCAGACGGATCTTCCCAATTGGGTAGCTCCTGCCCGAATTGAAACCGCTGATGGCGGTGCTTGTAGGCGTCAGGCGATGCATTGGGATACGGAGATGATGTAGCAGACCCTTCGGGATAATGCTTAGGGAAGAGCCAGGATCAATGTGCATCCGATCCACCTTTACGTCGTCGATGTATCCAGTATAGTATAGCGGGCGATCATGCTGGTTGGTTTTGATGAGCATGTCCTGCGGAGTGAAGACAATATTGGGCATCGCTCCCGTGCAGGCGCTGACTTGGAGATCTACAGGCGAGCTTTCTCCCGTGAGGTTAACTTGTGCCAGGTATGCGTCGACATTTTGGAGTGCATCGCTCAAAGCCGCATGAACATCCTTGGAGAGTCTCAGAAGCTCGTATAATGACAACTTGGATGGTGTGTTGGCCAATTGTGCTAAGATGTCGAAGTTGTAGGGCTTCTCCAGCCCTTGTGATGCCTCTTTTCGGAGGGATTTGTCAAAGCGAGTCTCCCTTGGCCTAGGCTTGTCGGTCGTCGGAGGCTGAGCCGATCCCGGAGCATCAGTTGTAGCGGGCTGATGATCTTCAGTCGGGTTGTTAGCCACAGGTTGGGATTGTGCTCCAGACCGCGTGACTACGGCTGTAGCTTCTTCGATATATGCCGAGATTGTGCGGCAGGACCTGACTTTTCTACTCTTTTTCTTGCAAACGGAAGATGGTGTGGGCTGAGTCACTTCTGATACCAAGTCTGGATGGACCCACATGACCTTCCTTCGTGATATGGTGAGGGGTACTAGACCACCAGCCTGATCTCGGGGAGGTGGAAGATTAGCAATTTCTATTGTCGCCAGAGGTATGGGGACCACGCCGTCTTGAGTTTTTGTCAGAGGGAAGCTGCCGAATTATACTGACACCATATTGGCTGTGACTGTTACCTCTTCAAAATTGATAGCTAGAGCGTTCGAATCGATGAGGTTTTGGATGTACCGTTTTAGTTGGTAGCAGTCGTGTGTGGCATGGTGGACGTAGCGGTAGTAATGGCAGTACTTTGGGTTCTCCATGTCTGCCTGCCACGGTTTTCGTCTTGGTGGAGGAAGCTGAATTCTGTCTCCTTGTATGAGCATGTCCAAGATGGGCTTGACGTGACCGTCTTCGAAGGAGTAAGTGATTTACGACCATTGTTTGTCTGCCGGCTTTGGCTCAGGTTTCTGTGCTGTGTCGGCCACCATATCCTGCTTACCCCTGCTGTCCCGGTTATTGGAGGGGCTACCCCCATTGTCGTTGTTAGGACACTTGCCCTTGTTCTCTCCGTCCGAGATGTGCAATCCCAATTGGCGAGCCTTCTTCAATCGTTCTTCGGCGCTTGTGGCGCTGATGATGAACGTCTTCCAGTCCTTGAATTGACTTTCGTCCATCCAGAGACTGATTGTTGGGAGCAATCTCTTTTGGCAAATTTTGATCAAGGAGGAATCGGGATTTCCAGATGGCAGCTTCATTACGGTTTGGCAAAACCGCTCGATATAGTTTCTTGTCAGCTCTTTCTTCCCTTGGACGACGTCCATGAGGGTGGACATTGTGATGTCCTGCCCTACTTCGTAGAATCTCTCCAAGAACATGTACTTTAAGCCGACGAAGGAGTGGATGTAGTTGTCTGGCAGGTTGCGATACCAATCGAAGGCGACCCCTTCCAATGCCCCGATGAATAATCATGTGAGAATGGCATCATCATAGGACAGATGGTCGATGGTAACCTCGAAGTAAGTGATGTACCGACTTGCTAAGGTCTTGCCATCATAAGGATTGATATTGAACAGCTTATATCTTGGCGGGAAGGGGACATCCCTCCATGCAGCAGGGTATGGTTACCGTATTCTGAGGTCTTGAGAATTCTCTCGAGCGTGAAACATGGCTCGGAGCTCTTGGACCTCTCTTCTCGCTTCACGAGCTTCGTCTACGACGGTGGGGGCCGTTGTTTCAGAGGGATTGTTGCCCGGATTCAGTGCTGCTGAATTCAAGTCCGTATTGATCGCGGGACCCACGCTTGTTTGGCCGGGCGTCCCTCCTTGTAAAGTTGGAAGGGCCGCTTTGATCTCGTCTACAGACTTGACTAAGGCAAGCAATATGGCTTCGAGCGTGTCGATGCGTTGGCGAACACTGGAACCACCTTAGCTGCTGTCTGTCATGAATACCGTTTTTACGTAAGGAGAGATGGACGGAGCGGTGGAGGAAGCGCCCTCCGAATCATACCCCTGTAGTGAGAAGTCATCGGGGTATGTGGGTATGTTCTCTTCTGGTTCAGACTCGGAAGGAGCAGTACCCCCAGTCTCCGAGTTTGCCTCGTCTTGGGAGTTGTGGACGTCCTCGAGGACGTCGGGGTTTGCTGCATCTGATGGGAGAGTTATCTCCCCCGGCTCGTATTCTTGAAACATCGAATTATTGTAGAGGTTCAGAGGAGTGCTACCCCCAGTCCCAGCAACCCCCTGTGTTGTGGACGACGATTCTCCCACTGTAGCAGATTTCGTCTTAGAACAGGTGCCTTGGAAAACTTCGGTGGTGGACACCCGTTTATACGACAGTCTTTTAGTCGAAGTGGTTGAAATCTTCGGGCTGGTAATATTTGTCTTCTTCCTTCTTTCATCAGCGGGGACTTTCCGAGCAGAGTTACAGGAGACGACGGAAAGTGCCTCGTCTTCTGAAGACGGCTGTTGCAGTCTTTGAAAGACAGACTGCCGGTCTTCTCGTACCGTCGCGTTATTGCAGCAGCAGTTGACGATGACTTGGGTACAGTGACGTCCATAGGAGGACTTTTCGTACCCCGATGTATTTTCTCTTTTGCGTTTGTGGAGGATAGCCTCACGCAAGTCAGATGGGTCTAGATCGACCATGCTTGCTCCCTGGATTTTGGAAGACTTTTGCGCACCGCTCTGTCCGTTTGCCGCCGGGGGCTGGACTCGAGTGGTTCTGTATAACTTTCCATCTGAGGCCCGCATAACGGTATACGGGACGCTCAGATGATCAGAGACAGGATCAGCGGACCGAGCGTGCCAAGCTCGTGCTGCCCTAGACTTCTTCGCTCTAGTGCATAAAGGCACATAGTAGGAAGAGTCTAGGTGATGCTGGAGAGAGTCAGACATTTCTTCTTGGGAGCACAAGCGATCAGGACCATAAAATAGGCGGTCGAAGACAGAGCTGCGCGGGGTAGGCGTCATGCTGTCGTCCTCAACAATCTTCATGCGGCTGGCAGACGTAGCCGCATAGGCTTTCTTCATGCGGCTGGGGGTCTCAGCCGCATGAGTTTTCTTCATGCGGCTGGATGATCTGGCCGCATAGACTTTCTTCATGCGGCTGGTAGATTCACCCGCATGAGCCTCCTGCATGTGGTTGGCAGATTTGGCCACAGGAGTGCTCGACTTCTTCTTGGGGCGCATAGAGTCGCTCTTTGTTCCTGCAAGTCCAGCATCGTAGTGCTTTCCTCTGCCGGACTTGGGGACAGCAGAGTGCTCTACGGCTCGAAGTGGAGCCGTATGAGAGTCGCCTTCGCCGTCTTGGGTAGCAGAGAGTATCCCGTCCAGAGCTTGTGGAGGAGCAAACAATTTTGGCCTCCACTTGCAGTAAGCTTTCTTTGTGCGAGTTCGCTTCTGGATCGGGCCGGCACTTCCTTCAGAGAGCATTTCTTCAAACGTATGTTGGTCGAAATGAACGACCATCTTCTGTTGCGTGGAGCCAAGCTTGGCTACATCCGACTGCGTTACCAACTCCTCAGTCGTAGAGAAGTTGGTCCCCAGCAGAGTCGCCATCATGTTTGCTATGAAATATAAAAGAGCAGAACAATTATCGGAGGACTGGACTTTTACTTCACGTTACAAACTCGCTTGTACAAAGAAAGCCTAGGGACAAAAACCTAGGTACAGCAGTCTAAGTACAATTGTTTATTTTAGATTCTGGGAGGTGACGATAGAGGCTCGAAAAAGCGACGGCCGCTCTGCCTTACTCCTTGGACGATCGGTATGCAGCCTTGGCTCCAGAAGATTGCTCGGCGTTGAAGAAATGCTCTCTTTGCTCTCTTTCTGCTTTTTCTCTCCAAGTATTCTGGTGCTCTCTGATCTCGAAAAAGGGTCCACCTCGCAAAGGAATGGCACCTTGCTATTTATAAGAAGGGAATGCTATCATTAGTGTTTACAATGATTGTCCCTTAAAGTGGCGGTGGCCTGTTGATTGATCAATCTGGGCCATTAGTTTTGAGTGTAATAAATCTGGGCCATTAATGTAGATTATGCCAAATCCTTTCAGTAATTAATGCTGATTGGAATAAATCTCCCTTATAATGATCTGCTGATGTCTGTGCATCTGAATGAATAAGTTTAATTCATTCTCCTGTCACGTGTCCCAGATTATTGGGATTTGACCCAATCTTTGATTGCAGTAAATATGGGAAATTGATTGGCTTTATGACACGTGTCTTGGGAGCCACTGAAGGATCTGAGCTGCATGAGGATTGAGCCGTATAAGCCCGATCACATGTCAAGGCTGTTGGGGAGTGGCCCCCGAACCTTCGAATCACATGATAATCTGGACCGCATAGACGTAGGTGGCCGCATAACGAGTAACCCCTTCATGAGCCGCATGGAGATGATCCTCGTGAACCGCATGGAGGGAGCGTCTGCTTGAGCCGCATAGGGCTGTTTCGATCTGGGCCGCATAGGGCAACTTCGGCCTGAGCCGCATGGGGGGTCTCCGCTCGAGCCGCATATGGCTGTCCACGTGCCTAGGCTGCGTGGCATTTTCTAGATCTCAGGGAATTATGTCAGAGATCTCCTTCATTTTTCTAGGAGTCTGTCATTATGACAGAGTCATAATTACATCTTTTTGTTAGGGCTGTCGTCTTGACAGAGCTGTCAGCCGTCAAGGCAATTAATGAAGTAGGGGAAGAGTTGCTTGTATGCTACGTGGCACCTCTCTGAGCCGCATGGAGATCACGGAGCCGCATAGACGCGTTGAGCCGCATGGGTCCTCTGAGCCGCATGGGCTTTCTGAACCGCATGGGATTTCCTGGCCGCATGGCTCTTTCTTTATTATTTTCCATGCTTCTACACCTTCAAGGACCCAAAGACTACAAGATTATGTACAGACAGACAAGGAATTTAGAAGTTGTTGGCTACTCAGATTCTGACTTTGTTGGTTGCGTTGATTCACGAAAATCAACATCGGGATACATTTTTATGTTGGCCGGTGGAACTGTATCTTAGAGGAGCATTAAGCAGACCTTGACTGCTACTTCTACTGTGGAGGCTGAGTTCGTATCCTATTTTGAGGCGAATTTTCATGTTATATGGCTTAAGAGTTTCATTTTTGGGCTTAGAATTATGGATTCTATCTCTAGGCCATTGACTATATACTGTGACAATTTAGGTGTTATCTTTTTGGCGAAGAACAACAAAAGTGGAAGTCGAAGCAAACACATCGACATTAAGTATCTAGTCATAAAAGAACGTGTTAAGGACAAGAAAGTTGTTATTCGGCACATTAGCACTGAATTGATGATTGTTGATCCTTTGACTAAGGGCATTCCACCGTTGAAATTCAAGGATCATGTAGCAAACATGAAACTTGGTTCCTTATGTAGGATTTATTTGTACAAATAAAGTTATTAGTGAAACTCTTGTTATGATGTTTACTCATATTTATGTGCACTTCATTTAATTTTGAGAAAATTTGTCTTCATTGGACCAAGAATGAACATATGGTTTACTCATTAAGTTACGTTGCTACATAAAGTATAATATTAATAAATAAATGCATTGTAATACATGAAACATAATACTCATCATATAGAGAATTTATCGTCATGATTCATGTGTTTATTACTTAATATGAATAATAATTGGTTTTAAGATAATACATGGGATTAAAACTATGGGCCAAGTGGGAGAATGTTAGTAACCGGTGGGTTAATCCAACTATTTGTCACTCCCCGATCCTGGAATACGTATTTTAATACGTAAACCGATAAATTATATTTACCTTGAATTTATACGATATTTATTATGCAGTATTTCTTCATGCATTTCCTAAAAATATTCGACAAAATATTATTTCCTAATTTATTTTCTGCATTTGGGCCTACAGTTTTGGCTCATTTTGGTAACCTATTTTTGGTTCACCAATGGTTCATCATGAACCCTTTGGTTCATCATGAACCCATGGGTTCAAGATTCTATATAATAACTCATCTCATTCTCTCTCCTCTCATTTTACTTCCTCTCATTTATTTCCTCCACCAACCAAGGCAAGTACCAACTTGCTCAAGAGATGGATTCATATTTTGTCATTGATTTCTTACAAAACTATTTGCCAAAACATGTTCTTCTCCTCAATCTATACTAGTTTAGAACTTGGAAATTTCTATTTTGAAGCTTTGATTTTTGTAGATCTAAGTTTTAATCATTTTCGGATTTTGCATGGTTTGATCTACTTTAGTTGGATTTTATGGGTTTTTGATGCTTCCATGTAGAAGAGCATTCAGTTTCACCCAAGTTGGAACTTTGGAAATCTGGATTTGGAGTTCGGATGGTCAAGTTGTGATGTTTTGAAGCTTTGGGTTCATCCATGGTGTTCTTGCTGTTTGGAGAAGACAGTGAGCAGTGTGCTCCTGTTTGAGCACGCTTCCTGTTGGAAGCGTGTCTCCCCTTGAGTCTGCGTGACTTTTCATGCAGCTCTCCCCTTGAGTCTGTGTGACTTTTCACGCAGCTCTCCCCTTGAGTCTGCGTGACTTTTCACGCAGCTCTCCCCTTGAGTGAGCCTCCGTGACTTTTCACGCTCGCTGCCTTGAGTGAGCCTGCGTGACTTTTCACGCACGCTGCCTTGAGTGAGCCTGCGTGACTTTTCACGTAGCTCTCCCCTTGAGTGAGCCTGCGTGACTTTTCACGCTCGCTGCCTTGAGTGAGCCTGCGTGACTTTTCACGCACGCTGCCTTGAGTGAGCCTGCGTGACTTTTCACGCACGATGCCTTGAGTGAGCCTGCGTGACTTTTCACGCACGCTGCCTTGAGTGAGCCTGCGTGACTTTTTACGCACACTGCCTTGAGTGAGCCTGCGTGACTTTTCACCCCTTGAGTGTGCATATTTTTTTGTGCGTACACTTTTGATATTTTATTAGATACTATATGCCCATTTTATATCCTTACGCCTTTTGTCCCGAGCATGATATGAGTACTAATGTGACCCCGGAGAACAAAGTGTTCCTACCCGATACATGTACCTGAATGTCCCAGTTCTTGTTCATGCTCGACAAATGACTCGTAACTCCACGTGGCATATTTGCAATGATGCATTACACTAAGGAGGGTAGCACATGTTGACATACTGATTGACATGGATCCTCTTTGGGGTACTCGTACTAAAGTACGACTTTAGGGGGATAATCATGCAGGCCACAGCATGTGAGTCCAAGATTTCACCTAGGGTTAAATTAGGCAACTAAACATACTAGATGCATGGGGAGGGCAAAATCCCGAGATCGTGTTACACCAGCCGCCTTGAGATATTGTCTTGACGCGCCGGCTGGTCTCCACGGATACTGTGTCATCTGCAACGAGTGGATGACTGTATCCGATTAATTCCTGCTATATATTATATGTTTTAGCAAGGTGGCCTTACGAGGGACCTGTGCTCAATCATACCTGTCTACGCGAACCCCTGGGTTGGCTAGCCTTGCTGGAAAGATACGATCTGAGGATTTTCTAATAACATGACGTGAGGATAACTTCGTTCCACTAGAAATGCGTAGACTTGATTGGCCGTGAAAACGACTTGCTTGTATCCTATTACCTTTCGCGAATAACTGAGGGAAGCGGACTGTCATGGTACGTGATCCAACCCATGTTCTTGTTTGATTGTTGGGTTGGTTATCGTACTATGATAGGCTGTGGACCGAAGTTATGAACGGAAGACTTATTCTGGTTGTGAAGTGCTACTTCTGTGAATAACTAAGGAACATGGTCTATCATAGTACATGATCCAACCCATGTTCTTGTTTGATTGTTGGGTTGGTTATTGTGCTGCGATAGGCTATCAACCGAAGTCACGATCAGGAGAGTTTATTGTTTATACCTTTTGACTTATGTGAAAGTTATAGAGTACGACACGTTCCGACTCCATGCGGCACCTTTTGTCCTTGTTTGGTTGTAAGGGTGCCATATGGGTTCGAGGATGTTGCGCTAACCTATAGAGAATAGCATAAGTATTACTATTATCAATCATTCTATTATCTGGTTTTTAATCTTAACTCTTGTGCCCCTTTGGCGGTACTTGCTATTCGGGGCTGACCCCGCTGGTTTTGTTTGGCCAGATCTCGTAGCAGAGCCGGAGGACACGATCTTCCTTCCTGACATCCATGGTGCATACTAGGAGCATGGCGGTTCGGAGACTCGAGTGGGTTTCTTCTCCACCACTCCTGCTTATACTTTTGCGGCATTTAGCCACCGGCACCTGTTAGCCGGATTACTTGATATTTTGTGTCAGTACATAATTGTAATTAAACAGACTACAGTTGTGTATAATTTTGTACTCCTGACTCTCTGAGATAGCTAAATTATAAAGCTAGTCTCTCATGATCATTTTGATGAAGCGTCAGGGACGCCTTACTGCTTTATCTTTAATGTTCATTTCATTGCTGATGTGACTTGATTGATTGAGACATAGAACTCTGTGGGACCATAGGAGACTTAATTGTAGCATATACCCCCTAGTCTCTCGACAGCCACGATCGTCGTATGACGTTACGTACCTCATATGGAGTAGCTGGCCTAGTCCGTCTCCTTATTTCGGTACTAGGGCGTGACAAGGTTTTAGTGGTAGCCCATACAGGTCTGATTTTCAGACTTGTGGGGTATTGCGAATTATTAGGAGTCTCAATCAAAACTTGTTCCCCTTGAAATTCTGTTTTGAATTCTCTGTCCTTGCCTTGATCTCTAACCTGACTTGCATCCTCGAAATCTTCCTCGTCCGGACTTGATAATCTTATATTTTTCTCTATACGGGTGCTTCATTCTCAGTAGCGGGTGAGGCCCATGAGGAAGAGCAGCAAGAGCATGGCTCGACTAGGCAGCAACAGGGGAGAGAACCTTCCCCAGGGCAGACGCAAGCAGAAATGGAACCAGAGGCAGTGCAGCCGTCGGTTATTGAAACTCCTGCAGCACCAGTAGCGACGGCAGTACCAGACGCCGTAGCACTCCTGGAGATCATCCGGGGGTTTCTTGTTACTCATCAACAGCAACAGACTCAGCAGCAGGAGCAGAACATGTTGCTGAACCAAGGGATTCAGTTAGCTCTTGAGAGGAGTGCCGGGGTTGACTCGGGAGCATCAGGAAGGTTCCGTCGCTTGAACCCGAGGTATTTTGATGGCACGGAGGATGCCATCACTGCGGATGCCTGGATTCAAGACATCGAAGCCATTCTTGTGGCAGCCAAGGTTCCAGATGATGAGAAGGTTAATCAGGTCAAACTGGTACTTCAGGATCTTGCCCGCGACTGGTGGGCATCAGAAGAAGTTGGTATAGGACGCCCTGTTCGTTGGACCACCTTCAGTGACAGGTTCAAGGCCAAGTATTTTGGCGTCGTAGCTCGATATGAACTCCAGCAGAAGTTTATCAGTCTCAAGCAAGCAGACAAGACCGTAGATGGGTATGCAGCAGAGTTCTGTAGATTGTGCCGTTTCGCACCAGCAATGGTGGCAACGGAGCCAGAGAAAGCTATGAGGTTACAGCAGGAACTTCATTTGGAACTATTACAGCTTGTGGAAGGACATGACTACCAGACGTTAGACGCTATTTTGACGGCCGCTCGGAGGCAGGAGCTTACCCAGCAGAGGTTGGCATCGAGGACAGGAGGTCAGAAGAGATCTCATTCCCAGGTTGGAGGAGGAGCAATGCAGCGAACATCGACACCAGCACCCGGTGTATGTATTCATGATGCAGGAGCGTCGCGGAGGACGGCCGTGTCAACTAATACAGCGCCAGTTCGGCATCAGCAGTCGAGGAACCAACAACAGCGTCAGGGAGCACCCCAGGGCTGTACATTCTGTGGAAAGGCAGGGCACACGAGGGAGGTGTGCCGATCAGCGAATGGCTTATGCTTGAGGTGTGGTAGTTCAGACCACCGTATCTCCACTTGTCCTATGATACAGAGGCCACGGGGGCCAGCTCAGCAGTTTCCAGCATTGCCAGCTCCGGTGGCAACCCCGAGTGGAGGGCCAGTATTAGCAGTAAGGCCCCTAGCCCAGCGTCTACCAACGCAGGCTCAGATGTTCCGCCAGGCACAGAAAGTCGAAGGCCCTCAGAGGCAGCAACAGCATGGTCGAGGAAGGCCGCAACAAGGAGCTCAGCGGGGCCAGGGTCAGGCTCTCACATTATCCTTGGGAGAGGCTCTAGCGTCTAGTGACGTGGTGGCAGGTAAAATTCTCGTCACCTCATTTCCCGCTGTAGCATTATTTGATTCAGGCGCTACTCATTCATTCATCTCTGCACAATATACTACACGGATTGGATTAAAGTTTGAGGCATTGCCGGAGAGGATGGATATACTCACCAGCAATGGGCTCGTAGAAGTTAGCAGAGTACGCTTTTCATGTCCGGTGGAGGTGTGTGGGTATTTACTGCCCGCATCATTGATTGAATTCCCTATGGGGAATTTTGATGTCGTTCTTGGCATGGACTGGTTAAGAGACAGTCATGCGACAATTGATTGTAGAGGAGGTAGGGTCATATTCAGCGTTCCTGGGATGGAGCAGTTCATCTTTACTCGAACCTTGAAGAATCAGGCCGGAGGCGTCATCTCAGCAGCAGTGTCAGAGCCAGGACAGATTCCGAGAGTGGTCGAAGATTTTCTCAACGTCTTCCCTGATGAGCTCCCAGGGATACCCCCAGTCAGAGAGGTAGAGTTTAGCATTGAGTTGAACCCTGGAACGAGGCCTATTGCAGACAGAGTTTACAGAATGTCGCCGTCAGAACAGGATAAGTTGTATCAACATGAAGAAGAGTTGAAGTCTAAGGGATTCATCCGAGGCAGTAAATCGCCCTGGGCCGCGCCAGTGATTCTAGTTCCCAAGAAGGATGGGTCGACGAGGATGTGCATCGACTACCGCAAGCTGAATGCAGTAACAGTGAAGAATAAGTACCCACTACCAAGGATTGATGACCTGTTTGACCAGTTGAGCAAGGCCAGCGTCTTTTCCAAGATCGATCTTCGGTCAGGATACTATCAAGTAAGAGTCCGGGAGCAAGACATACCGAAGACAGCATTCAGATCTAGATATGGGCATTATAAGTTTTTAGTAATGTCTTTTGGACTAACCAACGCTCCCGCAGTATTCATGGATTTAATGAACTGCACCTTTCTGCCGTATTTGGATAAATTTGTGGTGGTGTTCATAGATGACATTCTTGTCTATTCTAGCAGTGAAGAGGAGCATGAGAAACATCTTAGGACTGTCTTACAGACATTGAGGGAGCATCAACTTTATGCGAAGCTCGACAAGTGTGAATTCTGGTTAGATCACATTTCGTTCCTGGGGCATGTAATTTCTGGGGCAGGAGTGTCAGTGGATCCGAAGAAGATTGAGGCCGTAGAGCATTGGCCAGTCCCGAGAACGGTTGCAGAAGTGCGAAGTTTCTTAGGATTGGCTGGTTACTACAGAAGGTTCGTGGCGGACTTTGCCAAGATCTCTGCGCCTTTAACGCGTTTGACGCACAAGGACGTAGAGTTTGTTTGGTCAGCTAGCTGTCAGGCATCATTTAAAGAATTAAAGAAGAGATTGATCTCAGCTCCGATCTTGACACTTCCAGTAGGAGCGGGAGGCTTTACAGTATATTGTGACGCCTCTGGGAAGGGTCTTGGATGTGTATTGATGCAGCACGGAAAGGTGATAGCATATGCATCTCGACAGCTTTGAGACCATGAGAAGAATTACCCGACTCACGATTTGGAGTTAGCAGCTGTGGTATTTTCACTCAAGTTGTGGAGGCATTATTTATACGGGGATCGGGTAGAGATCTATACTGATCATAAGAGTTTGAAATATGTATTCACGTAGCGAGATTTGAACATGAGGCAAAGAAGGTGGTTAGAACTGCTGAAGGATTTTGATTTAGATCTTCAGTATCATCCAGACAAGGCGAATATAGTTGCAGATGCACTGAGTAGGAGAGACAGTGCCTTTATCTTGACCTCGCAGAAGCACATTCTAGAAGACCTTCAGAGTATGGGAATCGAAGTAGTTTTGCCAAAGGATATAGGAAGAATGACCAGTATACAGATTCAGTCAACCTTAGTAGAGAGGATAAGGGCAGCACAAACAGGAGATCCACAGATTCAGAAGTTGCGGTCGGAGTGTAAATCAGGCCGTAGGAAGGAGTTAGTGAATCATGAAGATGGTACGCTCAGGTTTGGAAACAGACTCTGTGTACCGAGTGGAGACATTCGGCAAGAAGTTATGTCCGAAGCTCATAGTTCTATTTACTCCATTCATCCAGGAGGAACGAAGATGTATCGAGATATCAGGCAGTTCTTTTGGTGGAACGGCATGAAAAGAGAGATAGCGAGATTTGTATCCAAGTGTCTGGTATGTCAGCAGGTGAAGGCCGAGCAGCAGAGACCAGCAGGATTGCTACAGCCGCTTCCTATCCCAGAATGGAAATAGGAGCACATTACGATGGATTTTGTGACCGGTTTACCTAGATCCCCGGCTGGCAAGAATGCAGTCTGGGTAATAGTAGATCGACTCACGAAGGTCGCTCATTTCTTTCCCTTCCGAGTTAGACAAACTACTGAGCAGTTAGCAGAAATGTACATGAAGCAGATAGTAAGGCAGTACGGTGTTCCAGTTAGTATAGTATCAGATCGGGATACGCGGTTTACTTCCCATTTTTGGCGGAGCTTACACCAATGTTTGGGAACCAAGTTAAGATTCAGTACTGCTTATCATCCACAAACTGACGGGCAATCAGAAAGAACCATTCAGACGTTAGAAGATATGCTACGGGCGTGTACCTTAGATTTTGGCGGATCTTGGGAGGATCACCTTCATCTAGTGGAGTTCTCCTATAACAACAGCTATCAGGCTAGCATTCAGATGGCCCCGTTCGAAGCATTGTACGAAAGGAAGTGCAGGTCCCCTTTGGCATGGGACGACGTCGGAGAACGGAAGTTGTTGGGACCAGAGATGATCACGCAGACTGTGGAGATAGTTAAGTTGGTCAGAGAGCGCCTTCGAGTTGCACAGGACCGACATCGTCATTGGACAGATCAGCATCGTAGGCCTCTAGAGTTCAGAGTTGGCGACCAAGTGTTTCTGCGGATTTTGCCTACTCGGGGTATCATCAGATTTGGAACCCGAGGAAAGCTTAGTCCAAGATACGTTGGTCCTTTTAAGATTCTCGTTCGGGGAGGCGATGTGGCTTATTGACTTGCCCTTCCGCCTTCGTTAACTGGTATACATGATGTGTTTCATGTGTCCCAATTACGTGGGTATGTCCCGGATCCGAGTCATGTCCTCGATCATTCTGAGTTAGTCGTTGGTACCGACCTAACTTACGAGGAACAACCCGTGTCTATTTTGGACCGGCGAGAGAAGGTACTCAAGAATCGGACGATAAGCCTTGTCCGTGTTTCTTGGAACCATCACTCTTCGGAAGAGTCAACCTGGGAGCGCGAGGACGAGATCAGATCTCGGTATCCGCATTTATTTGACTAATAAGGTATATTTTTGCACCTTATTGACACGATTCCATGCTTATCTGCACCTGCTTGTTTTGCACTTTGTGATGTATGATAATAACTGCTATGATAGTTAACTTGTATATGATTGTGCCTTGCTTGTCCTGATTTCACTATCCTGTCTTGGCTGGAATTCCGAGGACGGAATTTTTCTAAGAAGGGTAGAGATGTCACTCCCCGATCCTAGAATACGTATTTTAATACGTAAACCGATAAATTATATTTAACTTGAATTTATACGATATTTATTATGCAGTATTTCTTCATGCATTTCCCAAAAATATTCGACAAAATATTATTTTCTAATTTATTTTCTGCATTTGGGCCTATAGTTTTGGCTCATTTGGGTAACCTATTTTTGGTTCACCAATGGTTCATCATGAACCCTTTAGTTCATCATGAACCCATGGGTTCAAGATTCTATATAATAATTCATCTCATTCTCTCTCCTCTCATTTTACTTCCTCTCATTTATTTCCTCCACCAACCAAGGCAAGTACCAACTTGCTCAAGAGATGGATCCATATTTTGTCATTGATTTCTTACAAAACTATTTGCCAAAACATGTTCTTCTCCTCAATCTATACTAGTTTAGAACTTGGAAATTTCTATTTTGAAGCTTTAATTTTTGTAGATCTAAGTTTTAATCATTTTTGGATTTTGCATGGTTTGATCTACTTTAGTTGGATTTTATGGGTTTTTGATGCTTCCATGTGGAAGAGCATTCAGTTTCACCCAAGTTGGAACTTTGAAAATCTGGATTTGGAGTTCGGATGGTCAAGTTGTGATGTTTTGAAGCTTTGGGTTCATCCATGGTGTTCTTGCTGTTTGGAGAAGACAGTGAGCAGTGTGCTCCTGTTTGAGCACGCTTCCTGTTGGAAGCGTGTCTCCCCTTGAGTCTGCGTGACTTTTTACGCAGCTCTCCCCTTGAGTCTGCGTGATTTTCACGCAGCTCTCCCCTTGAGTCTGCGTGACTTTTCACGCAGCTCTCCCCTTGAGTCTGCGTGACTTTTCATGCAGCTCTCCCCTTGAGTGAGCCTGCGTGACTTTTCACGCTCGCTGCCTTGAGTGAGCCTGCGTAACTTTTCACGCACGCTGCCTTGAGTGAGCCTGCGTGACTTTTCACGCAGCTCTCCCCTTGAGTGAGCCTGTGTAACTTTTCACGCTCGCTGCCTTGAGTGAGCCTGCGTGACTTTTTACGCACGCTGCCTTGAGTGAGCCTGCGTGACTTTTCACGTACGCTGCCTTGAGTGAGCCTGCGTGACTTTTCACGCACGCTGCCTTGAGTGAGCCTGTGTGACTTTTCATCCCTTGAGCGTGCGTGTTTTGTTGTGCGTACGCTTTTGATATTTTATTAGATACTATATGCCCATTTTATATTCTTACGCCTTTTGTCCCGAGCATGATATGAACACTAATGTGACCCCGGAGAACAAAGTGTTCCTACCCGATACATGTACCTGAATGTCCCAGTTCTTGTTCATGCTCGACAAATGACTCGTAACTCCACGTGGTGTATTTGTAATGATGCATTACACTAAGGAGGGTAGCACATGTTGATATACTGATTGACATGGATCCTCTTTGGGGTACTCATACTAAAGTACGACTTTAGGGGAATAATCATGCAGGCTACAGCATGTGAGTCCAAGATTTCACCTAGGGTTAAATTAGGCAACTAAACATACTAGATGCATGGGGAGGGCAAAATCCCGAGATCGTGTTACACCAGCAGCCTTGAGATATTGTCTTGATGCGCCGGCTGGTCTCCACGGATACTGTGTCATCTGCAACGAGTGGATGACTGTATCCGATTAATTCCTGCTATATATTATATGTTTTAGCAAGGTGGCCTTACGAGGGACCTGTGCTCAATCATACCTGTCTACGCGAACCCCTGGGTTGGCTAGCCTTGCTGGAAAGATACGATCTGAGGATTTTCTAATAACATGACGCGAGGATAACTTCGTTCCACTAGAAACGCGTAGACTTGATTGGCCGTAAAAACGACTTGCTTGTATCCTATTACCTTCCGCGAATAACTGAGGGAAGCGGACTGTCATGGTACGTGATCCAACCCATGTTCTTGTTTGATTGTTGGGTTGGTTATCGTACTATGATAGGCTGTGGACCGAAGTTATGAACGAAAGACTTATTCTGTTTGTGAAGTGCTACTTCTGTGAATGACTAAGGAACATGGTCTATCATGGTACATGATCCAACCCATGTTCTTGTTTGATTGTTGGGTTGGTTATTGTGCTGCGATAGGCTATCGATCGAAGTCACGATCAGGAGAGTTTATTGTTTATACCTTTTGACTTATGTGAAAGTTATAGAGTACGACACGTCCCGACTCCATGCGGCACCTTTTATCCTTGTTTGGTTGTAAGGGTGCCATATAGGTTCGAGGATGTTGCGCTAACCTATAGAGAATAGCATAAGTATTACTATTATCAATCATTCTATTATCTGGATTTTTAATCTTAACTCTTGTGCCCCTTTGGCGGTACTTGCTATTCGGGGCTGACCCCGCTGGTTTTGTTTGGCCAGATCCCGTAGCAGAGCCGGAGGACACGATCTTCCTTCCTGACATCCATGGTGCATACTAGGAGCATGGCGGTTCGGGGACTCGAGTGGATTTCTTCTCCACCACTCCTGCTTATACTTTTGCGACATTTAGCCACCGACACCTGTTAGCCGGATTACTTGATATTTTGTGTCAGTACATAATTGTAATTAAACAGACTGCAGCTGTGTATAATTTTGTACTCCTGACTCTCTGAGATAGCTAAATTATAAAGCTAGTCTCTCATGATCATTTTGATGAAGCGTCAGGGACGCCTTACTGCTTTATCTTTAATGTTCATTTCATTGCTGATGTGACTTGATTGATTGAGATATAGAACTCTGTGGGACCATAGGAGACTTGATTGTAGCATGTACCCCCTAGTCTCTCGACAGCCACGATCGTCGTATGACGTTACGTACCTCATATGGAGTAGCTGGCCTAGTCCGTCTCCTTATTTCGTTACTGGGGCGTGACACTATTCCTTAAGTTATGGCCTACTTTTGCTCTACTCTTCCTACTCCTAAGGGAAGTGGCAAACTATCATCATTTTTTGTGGAGTAACAACATTATGGATAGAGCATGACGAAAGCTCTACTGTGTATAAATAGGATATTGGTCCCCATACTAGAACTCATTCTAATTCAGATTTTTACGATCAAAATTGAGTGATCATAGTTTGGAAGATCAAACCAAAGAGAAAGAAGCAAGGAGAGTTCATCTTGTTGAAGCAACAATGGTGGGAGGTTAGATCCATTTATATATATATATTGTTATTTGATCCTTTTGCTTTAATTTCACATTTAGGATCGAATTAATTTACAATTGTACTATAGAAAACACAAAATAGATTTCTCACTCAGAATAGATTTGTCATTCTTCAATCCTTCAATAAAATACCAAGAGTACATTTGACCTATATTTATGGATGAATACAAATCATATTAAACTTATCAAAACCAACTTAAATTCGCTATATATATTTATCTCATTAACACTTTCTAGTATCTGACATGATCCAGAAATCAAAAGTCAATAACTATAGAAGAGAATGCTTCCAACGTATGAACTCTTAGCAATTGCCAATTGACTTATATTTCAAGAGTTGTATCCTAATATCCTAATATTTCTATCGAGCATGGGTGGAAATTAGCTCTAGATATTACTAATAACAGTGCTTTTGTGTGACATCATAATCAGGATTAGGCTTTGGGGGTATACTACTCTGCCTCTACAGGTTTATATAGAAAAAATGTTCCCATGTCTGCTGCAAGTAAAGGTACTTCCATTATTGTGGCAAAAATTTTAGGAAACCTCACAATTCTTATAAGAATATTTATCATTTCTATAATTTCACTGTCTGAAAAAGGGTACAAGCATTTTTAGGAAGTTAAACTAACAAGTATATTTTATCACAAGTTTATAGTTCATAAGAAACACAAATTTTACATGAACAGAAGGTTAGTCAAGGAAACCAGCACCTTGAAACAGTGAAGGGGCACACCTCTGGTATGTGCAGCAAACAAAATGTAAGGCCCATATAATGCTTTCACTAGGCCGAGCTGCGGAAAGAAGATGGATCTATACAGGTTGGACTAATTATGTTGATTGCAAAGTAGAAACTGCCAGCAAGAGAAGCATGGATCCTAAACCATACTTAACAAAAGCATCTATATCTTGCTTCTTTAGCTTATCTTGCATGTCTTCCAACCATGCATGGCAAATGCACTTATATTTCTGCAAGTATCGGACAGTCAGCAGTTTTAAAGATCCTCTTACATAGGCAAGATTTAGAAACTCACCTTCATATCCTGGTCGTTTACTTGATTTGGTTGAGTCTCACTTTCCAACTTTCTTCGGTCAACCTCATTATCTTTTAAAATTACTGCTGATTCAGTCTCAGGTGGAACTAACAAACCTGTATATGCTGAATCGATGTGGATCGTTTTCATGACTGAGCCAAAAAAATTTGTGACCGGTAGCTGACCATAGCCATAATAAAGTAAGAAAAACCACCCTTTGTTCTCACGATAGGACTTTTAGGACTCAAAACTATGATCTCAGTATATTTACTTAAGAGTTCTTAATAGGTCTTACACAACGTTAGTATCCATCCATTCTGACAACTAGCACGATATCAACAATAGGATGTAAATAATAGATATTGGATAAAGAACTCAAAATTTAACAAAATAATAGCTGTCAAAACACACTTGACAACGGAAATAAAAAAAGTTGCATGAAAAAACATCTGTAACTATACCATAGCTCTCTCTCTCTCTATATATATATATATATATATATATATATATATATATATATATATATATAAAATATATATATGTCATTTTAATAAAGTTAGTAACACTGTACCAATCATACTTACACTTCTAGGATACTCTATACACACTAGGTACTAGGACTGAACTAACTCTCTAACACTCTAATGACACTCACTCACATATACCCACTCTTACTTAGGAATACTAAGATCTGACACATACTGATAAACACATACACTAACACTCTTAGATAGGATACTCGTATTCACTTCTAAATATCCTAATTGATCCTAAACTACATTCACTCACTAGTACCAACACTAACTCAAATAGGCACTCTCATCTTCCCAAGATACTATATTGATACCAACTGATACCACTGCTCACACTCACACTCAACACATACACACTTCACTCAGGCATTTGCCTGTAATCGACCTCCCAAATGGGATTCCCCTATCTTCTAAAGCCCCTGACTTCTCTAACCCCTACCCACGTGGCTTGTAGCCCGAGCCAATACAAGCCTTGCCAACGCAAGTTGCTGCTGCTGCAGCAATGCCACATGGCATATACCAATATGGCACTTGCCAACATGCTCACTGCCCTATGTCATGTCTGTGTGTGTGTGCGTGTCGTGTTGTGTCAGTTTGTGTGCGTATGTGTGTGAGTATGTGTTTGCGTATGTGTTTGCGTATGTGTCGTATCTGTGTGTGTTCGTGTCGTGTGTATCATATCGTGTCTGTGTCAGTACGTAAGGAGGAGGGAGATAGGGTTAGGGTTTACCTGCCTTGGTCGAAGCCGGGTTGGGGTCGTCGGCGCTGGAGCAGCGACGGAGGGGACTGGTCGAATAGGCGTCGACGAGGGGAATCGACGGTGGAGGGGGGACGCCAGAGGAACGGGGGTCGCCACGGGGAAGGGGGTCGCCTCAGGGAGGGGGTCGCCGGAGGGAGGGGGAACGCCGGAGGGACGAGAGGGGAAGGGAAATTTGGGGAAAAGAGAGCGGGAAGGGAAATTTAGGATGAAAAAAATAAAAAGTCGATCGACACTTGAACCCTATATGAAACTTTTTAGCGACATCTAAAAAAGGACATCGCAAAACGTCGCTGTAAAATAAAGATATGGCGACGTACAGAAGTATGAGTCGAAAAATTTCGCTAAATGAAACAAAACAACGACGTTTTGCGACGAGACCGCGATATATGCTTTCCAAACAATAATGCTTGTCGCTACTCGTCGCTCTACGTCGCTAATAGTGACGTTCAACGACATCTTTTATAGACGTCGCTAAATACACAAAAAGTAGCGACGTTATTACTCGGAGTCGTTAAATTTGTCGCCGATATGACTTATTTTAGTAGTGAAACTAATCATCGTGTACGTAACATAACTTGAATGGATCCTTGTGTATTGATTGGGAATGGAAGAGTAGAAGTGGTTATGTGATTATTCCTTAGTTTACTCGTGTACAAACTCTGTAACTTAGTCGTGTACAACATCAAGCCGATTACATAACCATATTGTGCTCTAAATCACTTATAGTCACTTACAGTTCTTACTTTCCATATATATATCTTGTTTTCCAGATCTCTCTCTTACTACTCATGTACATCTCTTACAACACTTCATGTATACTATTCTATTGCTTGTTTTATATTTTCTTTCTTGATATGAACTGCGTAAGGGTTATGTGCTCGTTTCTGTCCTAACTGAACCTGTTGAAAATATTACAGATGATATTGAGGAGTTCTGTCCTACTTATTACGAAGCAGGCCTAGATGACGCTTGTGAGTTGGACCCACAGGAGGATCCAGCTCTAGCTAAGGACATCATCTCTATTACTTAGGCTAGATAGCTAGGCAGTTTATCTTATTTTATTATGTTATTTGTATTTGACATCTGAGTTGTATTATTTTTTGATGTTGAGATGTTAGTGTCGTTTAGACACTTAGACATATTTTCTTCTGTTTGTATTCTCTTTTGAGATTTTATATCTATCTTATCGTACTATTTCTACCTTAGAATTGTGATTGAGTTGTACTTGTTGTATTGTCCTCTGATTGGAGAGTATATCTTGTACAGCTACATTTATACTATATGTTTGATGTATGTAACCTAGGACAGCGTGCTACCGCCGATATTGCGGCGTAAGCTGGACGTATCCACTTCTCGTGCCCCTACACTGGGTGCGGGTCGTGACAATTGTGTTGTAGGTCTCTTCTTCACCCTAACATTTTTCTTCTATTTTCCAATACTATTATCTAAGACAATCAACCTATGTTGAGTGTTTAGGCTCTCTCATGATATAACTTTACAATCCTTACAAGCTTGTCCATCAACATATCTAGTAAGAAAATAGTCTATATGGTTTATATTTGATCAGACCTTAAAGTAATTTAAATCTTCATGATCTCTTTTCCTAAAACAAGTATTTGTTATAAGATCATATGAAACCAAAAAATTAAGGATTTTATCTTCCCCTTATGAAACTACAAAATCAAGGATTTTATCTTCCCCTTCATTCCTAATTTTATACCATAACCTTCATGCATGCTATCATACTCCATTCCAACATGGCAATTTAAGCCGTCTCTGATATATATAACTTTTCACGTCTCGGTACTCCTTGAAACAAACTATCAATATTTTCTCAAAATTATTTTTTTTGTATATTTTTATGTAATCATACTTGGGGTGCACATGCACTAATAACATTGATAACATCACCTTCTAATCCTAAATTAATATTATCATATCTTCTATTTTTTATATCTATAATGTTATTCGTTAATGATTTATTACTACTATATGTACCCCGTTTTTACCTCTATAGCAAATTCTAAAACCACTAGTAACAATTCCTCGATTTCTCGTCTACCCTTATTGTAAACAATCTATATTAATCTTCCTTCTAATCCTTGTATCCACTAATTATATTTCATGTTGTTGTTCCTATGTTCCAAGTAGTTCATCTAAGTCTATTATCATGCACCAACTCTTTATATTGTTGCTTCTTTTACCTTATAGTTCCTTATCTATTTGTAACCATATTGGAATAGTGATGTGGTTAGTCGCTTTGTGGAATACGATAGCATGCTCTTACTCGATTGACATCAGGGTCGGTCTTGAGCTTATGGGGTCCCAGGACGAATTTTCAAAATAAGACCCCCATACATACTGTAGAAAATATTAAAAAAAAATTTAAAAAAATAGCTACAACCAATGATTGAACTTATAAGGACCTTTTGTAAGGAGTCTAAAATATTAACCACTACACCACAATAACTTTGTGTTTAAAAATGCCCATGGTATATGCTAGTTCTAGTTTGAGATATAAAATTATTAACATATTTATCTTTAAACTATTTTTTTTGGACCTCTCATGATCCAGAGGTCTTGGACGATCGTTCTGGCTGCTCTGGGCCAGGGCCGGTCCTGATTGACATCACACTTACAAATAACTACCTAACAATCCACCCTTGTTTATTTATTTTTATTTTTTCACTTCACCTAGATGCATGTAAACGATATTGAAACAAGTCACTCTGAAGAATGCGCAAATATGAATTTTATATTAAATTTATTTCATAGAAATTTGACGATATTTTATTTTGATAGTATACTAGCTAACATAACCGGACTTAGGACCGACACTGGAAATATAATAATATTAAGCACAACATGGACAAAGTTGAAACCAACCTTTCATGTAATGCTAATTCCAATTCTACCAAAGAAAGTTTGGCATAGATTCTCATCAAAAGAGAAGCATGTATGTGTCCAGACATAGGGTATCTAAGCTGTATAAACCCCAATCAAACTTGTCCCAATTCCAAAGGGAGTAGGACCAGGACTAGGGTTTAGGGAAACCCGTCGTGAACCTTGTTAGCAAAATTTTCCGTATCTTTCAGAAACATATAATCCTTGCGTACTTTTGACATATTTAAATCAGTACGTAAATTTTAAGTATGCAAAATTTTAAACGTGTTCCGTATAAATTATTGAAAAATTTGGCAAAAAAAAAATATGGTGGAAAACTGTTTAATTAACCAAATTTGACAATATATTTAAGAATGTGAAGTTTATAACCTCAATATTTCTATTTTTTGAACATTTGACCGAATTTTTGAACGTATTTTATTTGCACTGAGCTGATTTATACTCGTACTTTTGCCGTTCCGAATTTTTTTCGTTTGCCGAATTGCTAACAAGGGTTGTGAATATGGAATATGATTCCATATCTAGATTTTCATCTAGGTCTAAATATCTGATTCTACAATTAACGTAACATAACAAAATCATGACCATAATAACACCCGGCTTGGTTTGGGGAAAGAAAATTATTTTTTTTTGACAAATGTTAAAGGTCACCCCCCTTTTACAAAGGGCAACCCATCTACTAAGGACAACCATGCCTTTGTATTTTTTTTACTAAGAGCAACCTAAAGTTCACAAGTTTACTAAGGGCCACCAAGAGGACTTTGGATGAGGACTGCAGACCTTGCACTGCTGTCATGTCTTCACGCGGTGGCTGGAGGCTTTGGATTTGGGGTCGGTCGATGGGCTCGTGCTCGCGCGGAGGAACGGCTTCTGGGAAGAGCTCGACGGACGGGGAGGCACACGGTGGAGCTACAGTGACCGCCGCAGCCCCCCCTCCCCCCGCCTCAGCACCCCCCCCCCCCCCCCCCCCCCCTCCGCCTCCCTCCCTCCGACTCCCTCCCCCCGCTGCAGCCCCCCCTCCGCCTCCCTCCCCCCGCCACAGCCCCAGCTCTGCCTCCCTCCCACCGCCGCAACCCCCCTAGCTCCCCTCCCTTGTCGGTGAGACCCCCTTTCGTTCGTTCAACAAAAAGAAGAAAGAAGAGCAACCGTGGATCGTTCGCGGGAAAGGCGGACTGCAGGCCTTGCCTACAATCCTGTCTTCACTTTGGACTGCAGGCAAGTCCTACAGTCACTGTAGGTAAAAAAAAAGAGAAGATTGTCAATCGAGGACTGCAGGTAAGCCCTGCAGTCCTCGATTGACAGGAGCGGGGTGGTCCTTAGTATTTTCAAAATGACAAACTTGTAATTTTTTAAAAAGTTTTAAGTTAGTGGCCCTCAGTAAAAAGGGAGTGGCCTTTAACATTTGTCTTTTTTTTTTCCTCTTTCCATTCTTTTGAAACATTACAATTTTTATTAAAAAATCGGTATTTAGAAAGGTAAAAAAAAATTGGAAGAAAAAATGAATTATTGGGATGGATGACAACTTTTTGTTTTTGTTTTTTGGGCAACATAGAAAAGAAATATTTCGCAAACTAAGACGAGAATAAGAAAAATTAAGATTTGGTGAACTCAGAATGAAAATAAATCATTAATACTTACTTATACAACATATTTAAGACGCTTACAGCATCCGAATTGAAACAAAAACGACTCTGACCCTGACCATATTTAAGACGCTTACAGCATCCGAATTGAAACAAAACGACTCTGACCCAGACCCTGACCCGAAGGAGACTACTACATAACTGCCTAGATCTACTACAAATTGCACTGCACCCCAACAGTGCCTAAAACCCAAAAGAAGTCGCACATCGCAGCAAACAAACAAGCAAACAAAACAATCCAGCGACAGCGCCAGTCCGTGAGTCCGTGTGAGTCCGTGACTACTAGGCAGTAGCAGTACATGCTTCGCGGGCCACACCGAGCCTGGAGTTGGGCACGTCGAAGAGGATCCTGTGGTTCTGCTGCTGCATGCTGGCGATCACGTTCAGCACCGAGTTGACGTTGTCCGGCGCCGCGGCCATCGCGAGGCACGTGACGCCCCCGCTGCTCGAGTGTATCAGCGCGTTCTCGGCCGGCAGCGTCACGTTCATCCCCGTGAACTCCAGCGTGATCGCCGGGGCCTCTATCGGCCCCTCGTAGCACGTGTCGAACCCTCCCAGTGCCGTCACCGGCTTGCCCACCCTCCTCCGGAACTCGTCCCTCACTGCCGCGTAGGCGGGCGCCACCAGCCTCGTGAACATGGTGCCGGAGTCGAAGACGGTCCCCGCGCCGGTGGCCGGGTCGAAGGCCAGCGCGCCGGCCGGGATGTCCGCGTAGCGCCTCCCCACGCGGATCCTGTTGAGGCCCACGTAGTAGAGGGAGGATCGGTGGGGGTTGGCCAGGAGAGGGGTGGTCTTGATGCGGAGCGGCTGGCCGGACGGGCCGAGCCGGAGCGTGCCGGAGAAGTTGAGGGAGCGGAAGCCCGGGAGGCAGTAGGAGAAGGTGGAGGAGTAGAGGCTCCTCGACTGCGACAGGAACGAGAGCGGGCCGCGTCCGAGGCCCAGGAGCCCCTGCGGAGGGACGGAGCCTCCCGTGGCCTGCGCCAAGCTGCCGAACGTGTAGCCGGCTATGACGTCCGAAGCGAGGGCCAGGGAGTCCTGCGCCAGCGCGCCTTGGAGGGTGGAGCCGCCGTAGGTGAGGTTGAAGGAGCAGGAGGTCGAGCCGGCCGGGCACGAGGGGTTGGGGACCAGGCTGCACTGCGGGGAGCCGCAGGGGACGGGGCGGTACGTGGCGGAGCGCTTCGGCGCGTACGCGGAGCTGGAGAGCGGGCAGCCGACGCAGCCCGAGGCGGGGATCCAGGCGGCGTCGCTGCTGGTGTCGAGCGCGAGGAGCATGGGCTGGGGCGGGGTGCCGACGCTGGCGCGGACGAGGTAGGTGGGGGTGCCGAGGAGCTTGGACCCGGAGGCGAGGGGGGCGAAGGAGCGGCGGGCTGTGGCGAGGGAAGAGAGGAAGAGGAGGCGGGTCCTGTCGGATTCTGCGACGTCGAGGAGGAAGTCCTGGAAGGAGGTGGTGGAGGGGTCGAAGGGCTGATTGGGGAGAGGGGAGCAAGGCCCGTACGCGTGGAAGACGCGGAGGGTCGAGCCGGCGTCGGACATGGCGTCGCAATGTGGGTGGGGAGCGGAGGCTAGAGCGAGAGAAATGGAGGTTGCCATTGCTACCACCATGAGTAGTAGTGGTGGTGCAGCCATGGATGAGCTTTGGAGGATGAGCAGCAGCTGGTGGTGGAGTGGAGTAAGAGTAGAGTGGAGTGGAGTGAGGGGGTGTTTATACAGGGGGGAGTGGAGATAAGGAACAGGCTGTGAATACATGTTAGTTTTGGTTTTTTGTGTGAGGGGGAAAGGAGAAGGGTGTGGTGTAGGTCCTCTTGGTCATGTCTTCCCTTTCTCTTTCTTTTTCTTTTTTCTTTCTTTACAATATATTCTTTTCTTTTTTGAAATCACACTCACACACATTTGGGAGGCTCGAACCTTGCCAGCCCCTCCGGATGTCCGCTCTAATACCACTAGGCTAGAGAGCTCGGACTTTACAATATATTCTTATAATTTATCTTTTACGGGACGTTTGGTATGCTATATTTTTTTTTTTTCGAAAAATTTAAGATAAAAATCTATTATCACGTTTGTTTGGCTTATAAATATTCGGATAAATAGTTTACCCACAAAACATGAGAATTATATCCCTTGAAAATAGGTGATTATTTTTTTTGTCCGGACAAAAAAAAATTGCCTAAATTTTTTTCCTCTTTTTTTGATCAATTTTAATTAGTTTTGAACATTTTTTCTTTTTTTTTTGTCGTTTTTATCTTTTTTTGTCATTTTTTGTCGTTTTTACCAATTTTTGTCCTTTTAAGCGATATTTTGTCGTTTTTTTCCCATTTTTTGTCTTTTTGTCACTTTTTGATTATTTTTTGTCGTTTTTATCCAATTTTTGTCCTTTTTGTCGCTTTTTTGTCAATTTTTGTCGTTTTAAGCGATTTTTTTGTCATTTTTGTAGTTTTTTTTTTGTTTTTACCGATTTTTAGTCATTTTTTGTCGTTTTTGTCTTTTTTGGTCATTTTTACTGATTTTATGTCTTTTTTGTCATTTTTGTCGCTTTTACCGATTTTTGTCGTTTTTGTCGATTTTTGGTTATTTTTTGTCGTTTTAAACGAATTTTTGTCATTTTAACCGTTTTTTTGGTCTTTTTGTCGTTTTTATCGATTATTTTTTGTTTTTGTCGTTTTTTGGTTATTTTTTGTCGTTTTTTGGTTTTTTTTTTTGTCGTTTTAATCGATTTTTTTGTCGTTTTTATCTATTATTTTTCGTTTTTGATGCTTTTTTGTTATTTTTTGTCGTTTTAACCGATTTTTTTGTTGTTTTTAACCGATTTTTTGTTGTTTTTTGTCGTTTTTGTCGCATTTTGATTTTTTTGTCGTTTTTACCAATTTTATGTCGTTTTTGTCGTATTTTGGTTATTTTTGTCATTTTTACCCTTTTTGTTATGTTTTGTCGTTTATACATTTTTTGTCGCTTTTTGGTTATTTTTGTCGTTTTTATCGATTTTTTGTCGTTTTTTTATCGTTTTTGTCGTTTTTTTTTATTTTGTCGTTTTTACCATTTTTTTCGTTTTTACCGATTTTTTATCGTTTTTACCGGTTTTTTATATTTGTTCATTTTTTTTCGTTATTATTATTTTTTATTTTTTTCCGGAAATATTTATATTGTCACCAAACATGGGAATGTAATTTTTCAGGAAATTTAATTCCTTGAAATTTGATTCCCGGAAATATAGAATTCTCGACTGTACAGTATTCCGCATACCAAACGCCCCCTTACTCTTTTACACTTAGTATCCTTTTTATAAGCACACTTTTACATGTTATTATCATGAGAAATGTACTTACAAAATTATGTTTTTAGTAAAAAAATTATGGCTTAATTGCTAATTGCTACCCTCAACTATCACACTTTTTCAAGTTGATACCCTAAACTTTTTTTCGTAACAGATTGATACCTCAACTATTTTTTTTTTTCAACTTAATACCTAACATTTTAAAAAACCCCAAAATGTCCTTATCCTTTCCCTCCCTCCATCCCCTCCCCCACTCCGGCCCCCCCCCCACCCCCCCTGCTAGCTCCGGCCGAGGAGGGCGGCGCGGGTGGCGAGGACGAAGCCGGCGCAGGGGTTCCTGGAGGCCGCGGGGCCGCCGGAGCCGTTGAAGCGGACGACGGCGAGGGAGAACGCGGCGGCGGCGTGGGAGCCCAGCGCCGCTCGCGCCATCAGAGCCGCGCCGGAGCTAGCAGAGGGGGGGGTGCAGGCGAGGGCGGCGGAGGGGGATGGTGCAGGCGAGGCGGGGCGGGGGGGGGGGGGGGAGGGGGGGTGCAGAGGGGAGAGGGGGGGGGGGGGGGTGGCCTGGAGTAGAGGGGGGGGGGGGTGAGTGGTAGTTTTAAAATTTGGGTAAGGGCATTATTGTCTAAAAAATTATCTGGGTATCAAGTTGTTACAAAAAAAAGTTTAGGGTATCAACTTGAAAAAGCGTCATAGTTGAGGGTATCAAGTAGCAATTAAGCCAAAAATTATTGATTGTAGAATTGAAATGACCTCTCAACAGGTCAAAAGAGTATTATTATTTTGAAAGAACAACAATCATTTACTCAACATTGGATGATAACAGTATAGGTACATTATGCATGGTAGATTCAACAGTTATTTGCTGGCAAATACAACTTGGAGGAGTGTTAAAGTAACAACATCAACCATTTTGAATAGCAGCAATGGCTAAGTTGTGTGCCACTGAGTTGCCCTCTCTACGAGTGAAGGAAAATGTAAAGTAATAGAAGAAGGCACATGATCAAACGTATCCGTGAATGGGTCAGAAGATTATTTCGTTTTGCTAGAATTTGTTATTGTTTTATGAATACACAAACGGACACACGATGAAACTTAGGCCCGTTTGGTTCGTAGGGCTGCACATCATAATGTAATTGGCATTACGTTATAATTTTAATTCAGATATTGGGTTAGACAAAAAAATTTCGAATGTAATGTAATCGTGATTACAAACTTAATTATATTATATCACTTTTTATTCAAATCAATTACATTACAACCTCAAACTTTTAAATTATGAATTTACCCTTATAAAATATCAAACCTTTCCCTATCCCGATCAAAAGATCTAAAAAAATCCGATCACAAATCTACAAAATTTTATAGACCGAGATTTTTTTTTCTCTTCCCCCTCCTTTACGTCCTCCCGAGCCCGTCGGAGCCCGATCCCCTCTCCTGTTAGCCCAATAATTATATCATGTTTTTTAATATGGCTAATCAATTAAGTTTAACTAGTGATGTCACTAATATTCATGTAATCACTATCATGTTGCTAATTAAACTTAACATTGTCCTATAAACTTAGCATTGTCCTAAATGGTCCATATCATATTGCTATGCTTATATCATACTGCATCATATTGTTTTGTTTCGTCTAACATGTACTTGCAGACAAGCAGTAAGCATGATCAAGAAAAAATGTGATTGCCGTCAAGAAAAAATGAGTCTGCTCATATTGTTCTGTTTATCTTTGGA
Organism: Iris pallida; assembly: GCA_029216955.1. NCBI lineage: Eukaryota > Viridiplantae > Streptophyta > Magnoliopsida > Asparagales > Iridaceae > Iris > Iris pallida. The sequence goes on along the minus strand of JANAVB010027010.1, from coordinate 22,446 downwards.
CGATTGTCGTCAAGAAAAAATGAGTCTGCTCAAATGTCAGGAGAAAGACGTCATCAATTGGGCTATTAGTTTTCATATTTATTTGTATTTTTTATTTTATTGAGTATAGAAAAAAATGTGAGATTGATCGGATCGGGACTGGCTTAGGTTTTTCTCAGTCCACAAACAAAAGTAAGCCTACATACTTATCCCAAAAATCCACAATTCCAAAAAGTCCCAAATCTATGCAAATTTGGTCTATTCCTTATTGTTCTGAACCAGCAGAACTCTGACAGAACTCTGACCGAGTTCGGCCCGAGTTCGGTCTGGGTTATTTGAATTTTAGTTCACACCAAATCTGCATCCAACGTTCATATGCGAAATTCTAGCATCCGAACTCTACCCGAGTTCGGTCCCCCAAAAATACTATAAATAGAGTTGAGATTACCATTCATTTCAATCATCCCATTTTCATCTCTTCCCTTCTCTTCTTTATCTAAAGTGTTCTGAGCTTTTTTACTTTCATATCTAAGCCTTTACATTCTTAGCCAAGCCAGTACAGGTTCTGTTTAATCTAGAGTTTGGTATTGAAGAGTTGTATCGGAGGCTGTATTCAGAAAATGTTCCAGTTTTCAAATTACTTTCTGGAGTCGGTCGTGCACGTCGTCACCAAGTACGGTGTTGTGAAGTCGGTCGTGCACTTGTCGCCAAGCACGGCATTGTAAGAGTTGTAAGCGCTCAGTTAGAGCTTGTGCCATAGTGGATTAACAACGAACAAGAGTACTCGTGACTGGACTAGTTCTCTCAGAGGAAAACCAGTATACATTGTGGTGTTCATAAAGTTTGAATTCTTGACTCTTACTTTACCGTATTTTATTTATCATCTTTTATCTGTCATAATATATAACAGCTTAATATTTTTAATTGGTGATTATTTTCTGCTGCACACATACACTCTCTATTCACCCTCCCTCTAGAGGTGCTCAACGGTCCTATAATTGGTATCAGAGCTAGGACTCTATTATCTGGCTTTACATCCTTAGAGTAGATCCTTATTATCAATTGTTAACCTCTGATTTTAATTGCCTACAATTGGTATCAGAGCAGGTACTTGTTATATAGATATTACTGCTCATACCAATTGTAACGCCCCAGTCCCAAAATACGTAGGACTAGAAACGTAGACATGCCAGCTGTATTCATACGAAGTATACTCCAATATATGGAAACCTCGTATGGATACATAAGATGTAAAATGCAGTAGAACCATAACTAATCTCATCCACACAAAATAAATGAATAAAGATATCATATAATGATAATGATTTGTCTTGATACAATATGTTGGGCGGAGACAAATCCACTACCAACAAGTAAAGGAAAAATACATGAGAAAAGAAATGATTTTGGCGAGCGAAGCGAAGACGATCCAAGTGCAATCATCCTCGAAGAAATAGAGATGGTCACGGCATGGTCACGGCTAGAGCTAGAGCACCTACGAAAGACAATAGCACACACCTGGGAAGATAACCAGGTCCTCAAAGATACGTAACAAGACACATAATATCATGTCATATAAACTAAATAAATATTGCTCAAATAAATAAGTCAATTGAATTATAACATAGTCCAATACACACCTATTGAACGAGCGTACCATCCCCCCAACCAAACAAGGACAGGAGATGGTAAACTAATTCATGGTGACGTATCTTTCCATGCTAAGAATCCAATATGGTATCCGAACCCCAACAAGGTTCAATACCTTCTCATCGAAGTAGTAAGTCACACCTACAACCAAACAAGGACAAGATGTGACGAACTAATCCGCGACAAGTTATTGTTTCAAGCCACGGTCAGATACAAGTACCCAAACCAAAAGTACTCGTACCTAATGGATAAAGGTAGCCTACCGTTCTAAGTAAAATGTAGTTAAGAACAATCCTTCCTACGCATGGACCTTGGCTGAATAGGATCGGCATAGTCCCACCCTTGGGCACCAGAGGCCCCATCAGTAAGAGCATGACGTTCCGCAGAATCGTCAGTTGCCGTCAGTAATTATGGGTCAACAACCCCGTATCTCTAGCGGAGAATCCGGGTCACAAGGGAGTGCATCGAAGCCCATACGCTAAGAAATTGTCCTTCCCGTCCAATGCCTACTGTGTTGTATCCACAACACAAACCACTATAACCGCTAAGTCAAACTAGCATACAATCTCTATTAGCGGTTATTCCTATCGTACGGCTTGTACGTACTGGTGGCCAGCCAATCACGCACTTCCGTGTCCTACATGCGACACACAACTTCGTGTTACAACGTGTCAAGGCCAATGAATGCAACACACAAATGTGGTCCCTTAATTCTAGGTTTAAATGTGTAAGAAAAATAATACATAGCAGGAAATATAAATGAACAGTAAGTTCTAACAGGTTATGCCATGTATCACAGTTTATTTTGCATAAAGAAAATAAATAATGCATAAAATATGGACTAAAATAAATAAACAGCAAATGGCAAGGTGTCTTGCCTGGTAGTACGCCTAGTGTGCTGCAATGATAAATGTGGCATGATCTACAATTTCGGTGCAACCACTATGCAAGGTGACCTCGGGTGGTGGCACGGACAGTTCCATCGGTCCAGAAGGGTCAATTTAGTTAGGGTGGACATAAGGTACTACGAAATTGGCGAGGGAATAGGATAAAAGGAAATTTAGTCATGGACAAGGATTTATAATCGAAGGAGTTTGAGGAAATAATAATAATACATATACTACTTTAGAAAATAATTATAACACTTGAAATTATATTAGTTTAAATAATTTCTAGGAAAATACTTGAAAACCATAAATTATTTTTAGACTAAAAATTCTAACTTTGTAAAAATATGATTTTAGATATATATTTGGAAAATAAAATAAAAAATATTTTTAGGCAAAAAATTATATTCTAAAAATACGTGGATAGATTTAGCCCCATGCTATCCATACAGTTTTTAAATAATAATAGTCCCAAAATAATAACTATACTAATAATAAGTTTACAATCCCATGTAATAATAATACTGGTAATACAATAATAAAATAATAATAGTAATAATAATAACAACAATAATAATGGTAATAATAATAATAATAATAATAATAATAATAATAATAAAGAAGGAAATAAAAGAAATAAAAATAATAATGGTAATAATAATAATAATAATAATAATAATAATAATAATAATAATAATAATAATAATGCTAAAGAAGTAAGTAGCTGATGTTCTCTCTTTCGAGAGAACAGTATTCGAGAGAACACTCAGAACAGTAATGAGTACTGATGAGTTAAGAAAACGAAGAAAGAAAAAAAAGAAGAGATAGAAAGAGAATTGGAGAGAGGGAGGAAGAGAGAAGCTGAGGAGAGAGAGACGGGAGGAAGAGATCGAGAGGGGTGAGAGTGTCAGCGGAAGAAAGAGAGAGGCGACGGGCCTTACGGATTCGAGAAAGAGGGAAAAGGGGGATCGGGACGGGACTCGGCGAGGGGAGCGGTGCCGGCGAAGGGAGGCGGACACGCGGCGAAGGGGAGGCGGTGAGGAGGCGCACGGGGGAGTCGGCACGGCGGAGGAGATCAGTTGGCGCGGGGGTTCAAGCGCGGTGAGGGAAAGGCAAGGAGGCGGTCGGGAGAGGGAAGGATGGGCAGAGGGAAAGGGAAGCGGCGGACGGCGGTTCGCCGGACGCGGCGCGCTGGAGGAAGACGGAGGGCGTCGGAGCGGAGGTTGCTCGGGAAGGCGCTGGGGGCTGAGGAAGGAGAGGGGCGACGGAGTTGACGGTGCGCCAGGCGCTGGGCGAGGCGTTCACGGCCGGCAACGGTCGGGTCATGCGGCTGGAGGGTGCTGTCGCGCGGCGGAGCGGCGGAGATGGTGGCGGAGCTCGCGCGCGGAGGAGGTGAGTGGTCGGACTTATTTTTTGGGTTTGTTTTGGTGTTTGCTTGGTTTTGGGGGTTTTCGGCCGTGGTGAGGATGTCGATGGTGGTGGTGGTTTACTGTGGTCGACCGGCGACGGGTGATCCGTGGCCCGGGTCAGATGGTCGTGGGGTTAGTGGTGGTACTGCTGGTCGGGGATGAGGTGGAGATGCAATATTGGTAGGATGGCAGCGGGATGGTCGGAGAGTGGCCGTGGTTGGTGGAACAGAAGAGTCGGCCGGGGATCGGGTCGAGGCTGTGGGGTTGCTCGATGGGTGGCCGGGCTAGTAGTGAAGGTGGCGAGGCGAAGAGGAGATGAGGTTTGGCTGGTTTGACATGGTAGCGACAGTCGGAACAGGGACATGGTTAGAATTGGTGTCGGGTTGATGTGTCAAAATCGTGTCCGATATGTGGACACGAAGAAGGTGAAATGTACATGTAAATAAAATAGTGAAAAGGGAAAAATAGGGCACGGATACGATGCACGGGATTAGGGTTTATGGAAAAATTTTGTGGAAGAAATTTTGGCTTGTGGAAAAATAATGGAGGAGTACCTGCCTATTTATAGGATGTGGAAATTTCTATTTGGATATGATTAGAATTTATTTAAAACCCAAAGTTGATAATTCAATCTATTTAATTCAAATCCAAATCCAAATACAAATCCTATTTAAATTATATCCCTTTAGTTTAAAATCAAATCAAATAAATTAAATTCCAAATATAGATATTAATTTAATCTATTTAAATAATCCAAAAATTAAATCAAGATTTAAATTGCGATAATATTTTTGAAATATATTTTCTAAAAATACTATAATAATAATTTCAAAAATACATTATTATTTAGAAATAAACTTAAATAAATATTTATGAAATACATATGTAAGCACAATTAATGCATACATGATTATGCTTTTCCTAGTACACATTAAAATATTATTTATGATTAATAACTCTTAAAAACAAAAGGCTTTTTATAGTAAGAATAATAATTATATTTAATATTTTGAAAGTGTATAATAAAATAGAAAAATATTTTTCTAAAATATGTACGCTCGCACATATTCGCACTCGACGAGCAAGAAAAATAAAATTTCGTACGCGACGTACAATACGACTATGCGACGTAAAATAAAAATTTTAAATCAGTACCAAATTTATAAAAAAAATAATAGAAATTTAGGGGTTTTACATCCTACCCAACTTAAAAGAATTTCGTCCTCGAAATTAAGAATTAGGAGGGGGTGAGAAGGCACAACGGTAGATAGAAGGGTTTAAAGAAGTTTATATGGTCGTAGTCTAGGTTGAGGATATGATTAAGAGACGATTGTAATTACTCTTAAATTCAAGTGATTAGAAAGTCAAGCTTGTAGATTTAGGGTCGAGGGAAGGGTCAAGTAGTTTAGGATGAAAATATAACAACATCGAGTGAGAATGGTCATAGTCGTTAGGAAGGCTAGAAGAAGTTCTAGTATAACGCCTTCGTTCTTCTAAAATAGGTGAAGGCAAAAGCAACATAGAATTCGAAGGAGACGTTATCGAATACAAATACGTGATTCAAAGACGATTGAATAATTTCAAAAGGAATTGTCAAGGCAGTCATGGATGGGACCCTAGAGAAAAGTTTAACTATGTCCCCATCCACGTAGAACGATAGACAAAAGCGAACCAAAGTGCACTTGGTTGATCAGACCATCATGCACCGGTTCTGATTAGACCATATGTTAGTGGGAGCGACCCAATTAACATATGTCTTGGACAAGCTCGATAAGGAATAAGCTTACAAAAACTAGGCTACATTAGCATCATTAGTCAAAATGATAAATACATAGGCACGAGAGATTTAGATTTAAAGGAAGACAGAATGATTCTAAGTCATACAATCGTCCTATAGTCTTCTTGTCCAAGTCCTTGGTTGGCTAAATGGGTTAGGGTCCTCTAAATTCTAGAATCTAAGTAAACTTGCTAATATAGGTCACAAGGACAAAGGGATTGCTAGGTCACAAGGCATTCTACCCAACTTAAAAGAATTAAACTAAGGGTATTTGGGACATCTAACTTGTAGGGTCAATCTCTAGCAAGCATGAAGGGAAGATAAGGATAATGATAGGAGGAATCAAGCAAGATGCAGTTGATGAGTCAAACGGTAGATAAAATCTAGGAAGAGGTCAAGTATGCGAATGAGATCCTAGACATCTAATCCTATTCGCAGGCTTGCTTGGTACGGTAAAGTAACCAAACAATTTAACTTGACCTGCATGGGCCACCACAAAAACATGTAAAGCCCCAGTCCCAAAATACGTAGGACTAGGAACGTAGACATGCCAGCTGTATTCATACGAAATATACTCCAATATATGAAAACCTCGTATGGATACATAAGTTGTAAAATACAGTAGAACCATAACTAATCTCATCCACACAAAATAAATGAATAAAGATATCATATAATGATAATGATTTGTCTTGATACAATATGTTGGGCGGAGACAAATCCACTACCAACAAGTAAAGGAAAAATACATGAGAAAAAAAATGATTTTGGCGAGCGAAGCAAAGACGATTTAAGTGCAATCATCCTCGAAGAAATGGAGATGGTCACGGCTAGAGCTAGAGCACCTGCTAAAGACAATAGCACACACCTGGAGAGATAACCAGGTCCTCAGAGGGACGTAACAAGACACATAATATCATGCCATATAAACTGAACAAATATTGCTCAAATAAATAAGTCAATTAAATTATAACATAGTCCAATACACACCTATTGAACGAGCGTACCAATCCCCTAACCAAACAAGGACAAGAGATGGTAAACTAATTCACGGTGACGTATCTTTCCATGCTAAGAATCCAATATGGTATCCGGACCCCAACAAGGTTCAATACCTTCTCATCGAAGTAGTAAGTCACACCTACAACCAAACAAGGACAAGATGTGACGAACTAATCCGCGACAAGTTATTGTTCCAAGCCACGGTCAGATACAAGTACCCAAACCAAAAGTACTCGTACCTAACGGATAAAGGTAGCCTACCGTTCTAAGTGAAATGTAGTTAAGAACAATCCTTCCTACGCATGGGCCCTGGCTGAATAGGATCGGCATAATCCCCCCTTGGGAACCAGAGGCCCCATCAGTAAGAGCATGACGTTCCGCAGAATCGTCAGTGGCCGTCAGTAATCATGGGTCAACAACTCCGTATCTCCAACGGAGAATCCGGGTCACAAGAAAAAGTGCATCGAAGCCCATACGCTAAGAAATTATCCTCCCCGCCCAATGCCTACTGTGTTGTATCCACAACACAAACCACTATAACCGCTAAGTCAAACTTGTATGCAATCTCTATTAGCGGTTATTCCTATCGCACGGCTTGTACGTACTGGTGGCCAGCCAATCACGCACTTCCGTGTCCTATATGCGACACACAACTTCGTGTTACAACGTGTCAAGGCCAATGAATGCAACACACAAAGGTGGTCCCTTAATTCTAGGTTTAAATGTGTAAGAAAAATAATACATAGCAGGAAATATAAATAAACAGTAAGTTCTAACAGGTTATGCCATGTATCACAGTTTATTTTGCATAAAGAAAATAAATAATACATGAAATATGAACTAAAATAAATAAACAGCAAATGGCAAGGTGTCTTGCCTAGTAGTACGCCTGGTGTGCTGCAATGATGAATGTGGCACGATCTACAATTTCGGTGCAACCACTATACAAGGTGACCTCGGGTGGTGGCACGGACAGTTTTATCGGTCCAGAAGGGTCAATTTAGTTAGGGTGGACATAAGGTACTACGAAATTGGTGAGGGAATAGGATAAAAGGAAATTTAGTCATAGACAAGGATTTATAATCGAAGGAGTTTGAGGAAATAATAATAATACATATACTACTTTAGAAAATAATTATAACACTTGAAATTATATTAGTTTAAATAATTTCTAGGATAATACTTGAAAACCATAAATTATTTTTAGACTAAAAATTCTAACTTTGTAAAAATATGATTTTAGATATATATTTGGAAAATAAAATAAAATAAATTTTTAGGCAAAAAATTGTATTCTAAAAATACGTAGATAGATTTAGCCCCATGCTATCCATACAGTTTTTAAATAATAATAGTCCCAAAACAATAACTATACTAATAATAAGTTTACAATCCCATGTAATAATAATACTGGTAATACAACAATAAAATAATAATAGTAATAATAATAACAACAATAATAATGGTAATAATAATAATAATAATAATAATAATAATAATAATAATAATAAAGGAAATAATAGAAATAATAAAAATAATGGTAATAATAATAATAATAATAATAATAATAATAATGCTAAAGAACTAAGTAGCTGCTGTTCTCTCTTTCGAGAGAACAGTATTCGAGAGAACACTCAGAACAGTAATGAGTACTGATGAGTTAAGAAAACGAAGAAAGAAAAAAAAAGAGAGAAAGAGAATTGGAGAGAGGGAGGAAGAGAGAAGCTGAGCAGAGGGAGACGGGAAGAAGAGATCGAGAGGGGTGAGAGTGTCAGCGGAAGAGAGAGAGAGAGAGGCGACGGGCCTTAGGGATTCGAGAGAGAGGGAAAAGGGGGATCGGGACGGGACTCGGCGAGGAGAACGGTGCCGGCGGAGGGAGACGGGCACGCGGCGAAGGGGAGGCGGTGAGGAGGCGCGCGGGGGAGTCGGCACAGCAGAGGAGATCAGTTGCCACGGGGGTTCAAGCGCGGTGAGGAAAAGGCAAGGAGGCGGTCGGGAGAGGGAAGGATAGGCGGAGGGAAAGGGAAGCGGCGGACGGCGGTTCGCCGGACGCGGTGCGCTGGAGGAAGACGGAGGGCATCGGAGCGGAGGTAGCTCGGGAAGGCGCTGGGGGCTCAGGAAGGAGAGGGGCACGGAGTTGACGGCGCGGCAGGCGCTGGGCGAGGCGTTCACGGCCGACAACGGTCGGGTCGTGCGGCTGGAGGGTGCTGCCGTGCGACGGAGCGGCGGAGGTGGTGGCGGAGCTCGCGCACGGAGGAGGTGAGTGGTCGGACTTATTTTTTGGGTTTGTTTTGGTGTTTGCTTGGTTTTGGGGGTTTCCGGCCGTGGTGAGGATGTCGATGGTGGTGGTGGTTTACTATGGTTGACCGGCGATGGGTGATCCGTGGCCCGGGTCAGGTGGTCGTGGGGTTAGTGGTGGTACTGCTGGTCGGGGATGAGGTGGAGATACAATATTGGTGGGATGGCAGCGGGATGGTCGGAGAGTGGCCATGGTTGGTGGAACAGAAGAGTCGGCTGGGGATCGGGTCGAGGCTGTGGGGTTGCTCGATGGGTGGCCGGGCTAGTAGTGAAGGTGGCGAGGCAAAGAGGAGATGGGGTTTGGCTGGTTCGATATGGTGGCGACAGTCGGAACAGGGACAGGGTTAGAATTGGTGTCGGGTTGATGTGTCAAAATCGTGTCCGACATGTGGACACGAAGAAGGTAAAATGTACATGTAAATAAAATAGTAAAAAGGGAAAAATAGGGCACGAACACGATGCACGGGATAAGGGTTTGTGGAAAAATTTTATGGGAGAAATTTTGGCTTGTAGAGAAATAATAGAGGAGTACCTGCCTATTTATAGGATGTGGGAATTCCCATTTGGATAGGATTAGGATTTATTTAAAATCCAAAGTAGATAATTCAATCTATTTAATTCAAATCCAAATCCAAATACAAATCCTATTTAAATTATATCCCTTTAGTTTAAAATCAAATCAAATAAATTAAATTCCAAATATAGATATTAATTTAATCTATTTAAATAATTAAAAATTAAATCAAGATTTAAATTGCCACAATATTTTCGAAATATATTGTCTAAAAATACTATAATAATAATTTCGAAAATACATCATTATTTAGAAATAAACTTAAATAAATATTTATGAAATATATATATATGTAAGCATAATTAATGCATACATGATTATGCTTTTCCTAGTACACAATAAAATATTATTTATGATTAATAACTCTTAAAAACAAAAGGCTTTTTATAGTAAGAATAATAATTATATGTAATATTTTGAAAGTGTATAATAAAATAGAAAAATATTTTTCTAAAATATGTACGCTCGCACATATTCGCACTCGACGAGCAAGAAAAATAAAATTTCGTGCGCGACGTACAATACAACTATGCGACGTAAAATAAAAATTTTAAATCAGTACCAAATTTATAAAAAAAATAGTAGAAATTTAGGGGTTTTACACCAATTGCTCCCACAATTGTTATATCAGAGCAGGTTATATTCATATGTAACACTCTGAGAGTATTTGCATATGACAGCCGTGAAATCAATATTCACAGGTGAAGGGAAGTCCACATATAGACCTCCACTATTTGATAGAATGAACTATACTTCTTGGAAGACACAGATGAGCTTCTACCTGAAGTCTTTAGATTTATGGTCAATTGTTTGCAATGGCTACAAAAAGCCTACTATCACCTCTATTCTTACTTCCTTAATTATTAACAATCCTTATTATAGTTACACAGAGGAAGAGAAGAAGTTAGCTAGCCTTGATACAAAAGCAAAGCATGCTTTCTATTGTGTTGTAGACTTCAATGTATTCAATCTCATTACTACTTGCACAACATCTCATAAAATTTGAAAACTTCTTGAAGCTACTTATGAGTGCAGGTACGAAAGCAGTGCTAGTAACTCCAGAGAGGAGGATAGTCTTTATAATGATGCAAATGTGTGCATGATGGCATCGAGATTTAAGGTTCAACACAACCCTATATATGAAGAAGAGCTTGTATGTGACAACTGCAAGAAGATATGCCACATCAAAGAAGATTATTGTCACTTCCCGTTCCCAAAATGCATATTTTAATACGCGTACGGCTTGAATGTATTTATTTAATATTTTTCCTACATTTGCTTGTAGTTAATTCTTTAATTTCACACTAATTATTTTTCTGTATTTTATTTTCTGCTTTTGCTTTGCTCTTGGGTTCGGCTTGGGTTGGTTTATTTTCGGATTTTGGTGGTTCATCATGAATCCGACCAACCCCCTACCTACCATCATTCCATTTAAAGCCTCGACCCCTTTCTCTCTCTTTATTACTTCTCCTTCTCATTTACTCTTCTTCTTCCTCATAACTCTCTCCACCTACCAAGATCTTAGGCAAGTACATCTTGCTCCACATGAGAACCCATATTTTTATGGTTCATTTATCTTCCTCTCGTGATCCTATGATAGTTTAGAACTTGGCATTTTGCATTTTGAAGTTTCATTTTTTAGTAGATCTAGAAATTGCCATTTTTTGAATTTTGTGGGTTTTGATCTATCAAACTTCCTTATTTTCAAAGTTTCGTTCGTTCCAGATTGTGAGATTTGTATTATAACCCCTTTCGATCCGTGGAACTCCCATTTTTGGCTCAGATTGAAGTTCATGGAATTGGAGTTCCGGAGGTTCTCTACGCACACGTTTATACGTGCTCGTATAATATCAGGCTCTACGCACACATTTATACGTGCCCGCGTAATATCAAGCTCTACTGTAACACCCAGTTTTCCAGATGAGGGTAATTTTGAAATTTTGTAATTATAATTATTAATTATTGATATTTGATTCACATTAAGATTTTTAGTAATTTTTAATAATTTTTAAACTATTTAAAATCTGGTTTAAGTCATGACTTGTGATTTGATGTGCTGCCAGTGAAACCTGAGAGACTGCATGACCTAGAGCCTAACCATGTCATTAGGATGACTTAATTATTATTTTTAGCCTAGGGGTAATTTGGTCATTTTGACTTATTTGAATTATTTGGTGATTTGTTGAATTGGTGAATTCTAGTTTGACTTTGACTTGTTGAGACCTAGTGGACTAGCCTAGAAGCTAACCCTAGCCATGGTGACCCTAGTCTAACTTGAGTTAACCTATTTTAGTCATTAGAGAATAGTTTTAGAATGAGAAGATTTTGTTTAGTGAATTTTAGTCATGGCTTGTGGTTTCATGAAATGACTTATGGCTTAATTATTTAATTGATCATGACTTAAGCCCATGGGCCATTTAGTGAACCCTAACCCTAATTATTGAACCTATGAACAGCCACATAGGGATTCCCACCCTATATAAACACTTGTTCATTAGGGCTTGCCTCTTTTTATCATTCCAATACTTGGAGAAAAGAAAGGTAAGTTTCCCCCTTCCAAAAATTCCCATTTTATTCATTTGATCTCCTTTTTCATCCTAGTCTTTTGCATTGGGTTCTAACTTAAGTTTATGGACTGTTGGTGGAGAGCTATTTCAGTTTTGGGCTCATTTGGAGCATTTGGCCCTCAAGAGGAACATCCCCCATTTGAAACTTTTCCAAGATTTTTGCACATATAGGTAAAACCCTTTAAATTGATTTAAATTTCGGTTTTCTTTGCATGTAGACTAGATCTAGGAGTCCCCTAGGTGTCCCTGAAATTTGGGTGAATTTTGTGTCCGTTTGGTGTCCGTATCGGACACGTGTCGTAGTGTTGTGTAGGTGTTTGTTGAAATGCCTCAATAGATTGAATGTTAATGTTTTTCAAAACAAATTATATATTTGGATAGCTCTTAATATGTAGATTATATATGTATATGTCTGAGCACGAATCGGGTTAGTTTTCGTGTCCAAAATAGACACGCAACTCGTGCACGACACTGCGTACAGGCTAGTGCGACTGTCCTGCTGTTCGAGTGCCTTTGCAGACACGACACGACACGTGACACCACAAAAATTTGTGGGGACGTGCGGGCACCCACTGACATCACCCACACAAAGTTTTACGAACTTTCGTTCACTGTGCGCGAAGTAATCGCGTTCGCACGGGTCACGCACTGCACTGCACGAACACAATTTTCCTCACTGACACGCACATCGTGTCGACTCTGGACACGTTGTGGACACCTCATGTTGACATGAGTGTGTAGCCCAACACGTGGGCTACACGTAGACATGACCACGAGGCTCCACGTGGCTCGTGTCGTGTCCACGAGCCACTAGACTCACTGTACGATGCTGCACGTAGCAGTGTGCATCAGTCGAGTTTTCTCGACTGATACGTGCTTCGCACGTGGACACGACGACACGTGGGCTCGTGTCAGGGTCCTAGGTGTGTAGCCTGACCCTAGACGGACCTGGACACGTGTGCACGAGACCTATGGACGCTTGTGGTGTGTCCTACACTCGTGTGCACCTGTGCACGATACTGTCACTGCACATACTTACCCGAATTGGGTTTTTTGACACTTGGACACGTTGTGTCATGTCGTGGTGGGTACCTAGGGACCCCTATGACACGTATACATGTGGGGATAGGTTTACCAACCATTAAATTGGTCATATTATCATGATTTGATTTTCAAAATCGAATTTCCCCAAATCACTGATACTTCCTCCCTGTTTTCGAAATTTCTGAAGTTGATTTCTATTTTTAGACTGAATTTTGATGTTTTTATTCCCATAATGATTCATGTATATATGTAACAGTTTACTGGAATGTTGGTTTATGGCTCGTGATTGGGAATTAGAATTTCGGATGGAGTTTGGTTGAATGAATTGATATGTAGAGTGGCTGTTAAGGAATAGGCTGAAATATCGATATTCAATTCCTGATTTTTACTAAGTTCAGTAGAATATGTTTTGGTTTGAGCTTACTTTTAGATGATAACACTGTCATGATGCATAAAACCTGAGATTACACCCTCTGTTGCTTCCCTAATAAAAAAAACACTGTTTTGATACACTGTCAATTTCAGAGTTTCCTGAGTTTGTACCAGAATGTATATTACACACACATGGTTACACCTACCCAACTGTCATTTCCTGTTAACCATTACACACACTATTGTTTGTATATATACACACACACACACGCACAAGTGACACTCTCCAAGGTCCTGAGAACTGAAATGCCTGAGACTTAGTCTCAATTTCCTGAGATTGATTCAAACACACACACATTGCACTACCTAAACCCTCACATGTACCATACACCCACACATTGGCAGTACACACATCCTCACACCCTTGTACTTGACACTCACCCACATGAACACCTAAGTTCATCCCTAAAACACACTGTTTGATCTCATACAGCATGTGGCAGTACACCCACACCACCCCCGCACTTCTCATTTATGCACATTGCACTGCTCAGTCTTATTTTCCTTCTGTCCAGACTTGAGTCCAGAGCACAGCCCATTATGTGTTTTGGTTCAGTCCACACCTACTTGTAGTCTCAAGTATGGACTATTGGTATCAAATGTTTTGGTAGCAGTCCTTGACACTTGAACATCTCTTTGTACTATCCATATTGCCCTTTCCAAAGTGCATTAAGTTCAGTCCCTGTTCAAGAGAATGCTCAGGTTGTGGATACTTGATATCCTTCACATATTTTAGAGTCCTTATTCTACATATTCAGACCCCCTATCAACCAATCCTCTACCTTAATGTTCTGTCCTAGGTTGCCATGCCACCATGTTAACTCACACACACAGGTAGAATATCACACACACTCATGAACTTACACCACTCTACCCACACACACATGTACACAAACATCCTCACATGTAACCTCCCCCTATCACCCTAGGTATATATATGTGTGTATATATATATATATGTAGCCTATATGTGCATATGTGTGTTATTATATAAAATTAGATTAATATTAATATATGTATATGTGTGAAAGTGTGTAATGGACTATGTGATTAGCCTAGGCATATAGCCTATGGCTCATAAACCTGTGTTTATGGCTTGAATGCCAGTGTAGGAGTGTGGTTAGCTTGTATAGCCTAGAAATTGGGTGTGCTTGCTAGAATAGGCTGGTTAGGCCTAGTGGAACTTGTTTGGCTTAGGCTTGACCTAGTTGACTTAGTTTGACTAGTCCAGGTTGACTGGAGTTGACCAAAAGTCAACATTTAGTCTGGATGTGATCAATTGACCTAATTTGACTAGAGTATTGACTTGGGTTGACCCAGAGTTGACCAAATTTGACTTGGACCTAGTTTGACCTAGACAGTTGACCCAGAGTTGACCAAGTTTGACTTGGACCTAGTTTGACCTAGACAGTTGACCAGGGTTGACTTAGAGTTGACTTTGACCTAGATTGGCCTAGAAATCATGTAGATGCATCATAAAAATTATCTATCTTATTTTTAAACATATTATAACATATATTACCCTGTTTATGACTTTGTGACTCCGGTGCAGACATCTGATATTATACTACTCTTTTCAGAGTAGCAGGCGAGTACATTCTCTGATAGTTCTTCCATTTACTTGTCGTTTACTATACTTCAGTTGTAGCTAGTTCTATTTGATTCTGTATTACAAACACGATTTGATATTACTGGATCCATTTCATGCGACACTCACTTATTTAAGTCTGGCCTCTATTCTGGAACCACCTACTGGAACCACCCTGGAATCATTTACTGGAACCATTTGTGTACTGGTTGGACTTATACTATTTTGTGTCGGATTATGGATTCACTTGTACTTGTTGGGCAGGGAAATATTGGAATAGTCATGTGAACATACCCAAATACTGGAACCACTCCCTTGGAATTATACTGGAACGATAGCCATCCCACACTTGGTCGAGTGTGCGGTGTGCCGTATTACCTACAGCTGTTCACATGTCAATTCTGATATTTTAAAACACACTGTTAGAGTATAGGCTGGACTCACCCTGGAACCTTTGATCACCAACTGGACTCACCTTATACCGGACTCATCTTGTACTGGAACCACCTGGTATCAGATTCATGTTGTCTGGATTTACTTGGGTTTTGCACTTGTTTATATTTACATTCTGGACTTATTATGTTACCTTAGTTCAGCTAGATTTATTTTACAGTCTTCATTGCCATCATTCTTCTCTTATTTTAGTTACTTACTTTTCTTGTATCTTATCTGTTCTCCATACCATCACCTGTATATAAACTGCCATATTCATCAATAAAACTGTCTATAACTGCTTTATAGTTCTCTGTCATTTACTTAGGATTTCTTGATGAGTTGTACTCGTTCCTGTTCTAACTGGACCTGTTGAAAACAGATGATTGCCCTGAGGACACGTGCCCTACATATTATGGATCAGGAGATGGCTTAGCTACCTATGGTCCCGACACTCAGGAGTGATCGGAAGTTTAGCTAGTTGTCCTGTTTTAGCTTTCATGTTTTAGAACTGGAGTTGTATATAAGTTGAGATTTGTAGTTGAGATTGTTTGAGATTATATTATTAGTTGTTGGTTTTATTTCTATTATTAGTCTTAGTTTTAATCTTCTGTGCTATCATATCGTTCTTAGACTGTGATTGAGATTCATTATATCTATACTTGTCCTCCGTTTGGAGTTGAGATTTGACAAGTATATTATATAATTGTGTGAGTTGTTGATTAGATAGTAACCTAGGACAGCATTCTACCGCCGACACTGCGGCGTAGGCTGGGCGTTGTTACGTGCTCGTACCCTCACAGTGGGTGCAGGTCGTGACACGTTTTTAGTGGTGGCCCATGCAGGTCGAGAGTCGCATTAGTACGATATCGTGGTAGTACGACGACTTAGTTGTACTGCTGCGAGCCTGCGATAGGATTGAGAGATAGGCTTTAACGGAAAGGTACTCAATCACAGTTAGGACTACTTGAGAGATTCCTGGACGACCCTTAAGAATCTTATTATGAACTTCAAATTGAAAATCCTTTTCCTTTTGTTTTGATTCACCCTCTCTCCTTGATGTTTAAAGAATCTTAGACTATTAACTTCCTTCATCGTATCCTTACTTATATTTTGTCTATCTTATGCTGCTAATTGAGCACCAGTTTGCGAGCTTATCTTATTCGAGCTTGATCATGACATATTTTATTGGGGGTCTGGCTATGTTTTGTACAGCCAGATTTCAAGAATATTTTGACTAAGCGTTTAGGATGCCTTACTGCTTTATCTTACATGTTCTCTATTATTGCTTCTTATTTGAATGATTGAGACAATAGATGTTGAGTGACCATAGCGAGACTTTCATGTAGTATGCACCCCCCTCGTCTTTTAGACATCATTGATCGTATTATACGGTACTCATCTACCCGTAATACATAGCTGGCTGAGTCACTCTCCCGCTCTCCGGTATTCTGGTTCTGGGGCATGGCAATTATAGTACTACTAGAAAGGAGAGTCACTATGAACGATCAAACAAAGGAAGGTCGTCATCTCACAAGTACTCTACCACGAGCATATGGTGTGAAAGCGAAGCAAGTGATTCCGAAGAAGAAGAGAGACCTCGTCAAGCTACAAATATATGCTCAATGGCATTATCCAACGAGGTACAAGACAACTCTGTTTTTGAAGAGAATGAATTCTCTTATGATGAGTTATCTGATGCTTTCAGTGATCTATTGAAAGAACACAAGCAAGTATTAGATAAGTATAAGCAAGCTAGAAAGGATATTCTCTGCTATAACCTTGAGAATGAAAAGCTTACTTGCTTATTGAATGATGCTAAAAGCACTTCTACTTCTGATAATTCTACTGAGATTTTCATATTTGAGTTTAGATTGCATGAGGCACTTGAATGCATTGAGAAAAGTACTCAAGAAAATGCTAAACTTAAGGAAGAATTAGAATCAGAAAAGAAGAAATATTCTATTAATTTATGTAGAATTGATGCTCTTTCTGCTAAATATGATGAGATATATGCTAACTCTAAAAAGTTAGAGATTAGACTGGGAAAGCAGGTAGTACAGCCTGTGACTCAGTCTAATACATGACACGTGACACATCACAAAGTCACACACGACAGATCTTTTAAAAAAGAAGCAAACAAAGCTAAAGCTGCACGTAACCATGCATTCTATTACAAATATCTACGCACATTATATCACACCACTGCACGTTCTCATACTGCTGTACATAGGACTAGTGTTAATACTTTCTGTCATTATTGCGGTATGAATGGACACATTTCTAATCATTGTCAGATTAGAAAGCTAGTTGATATGAACTTGTGTAAATGGATTCCTAAAGCTAACAAATGTGGATCCAAGTATTGTATACCAAAGTCTTCACCTAATATTTCAGGTGGAGCTACTTATGATGAACCACAGAACCATTGAGCATGTTGGTGATTGCAAAGCTACAACGGTCATCTTCCACGTAATTGCACCAACATATGTGGTCACTAGAACCACTTTGGTAACATGCTTCCTAAATAGTTTTTAATATCTAGCATGTTCTTATTGATGTCTTACTATTAGCTCTCATTGATATCTTTTAATTATTTATCATTTATGTGAGTTATAATTCTAGCATGACTAGTTGTTTAGCTTAAATGATTATTTCACACTATATAGTCTTTTACTCATTTTATATTTATTTTATCTATGTATGCTCTTTACTCTTAGTTTTTATCTATGAAGCATGCATACCACTCTAGTCTATAGGAGCTAGAGTTAACGTGTTTTTGACTCTCTGTCTTTAGTATTTCTCAAATGGTCACTTCTTACTGATTTGTCTTTAACATGTCATATTTACTTTAATCGGTATTTTTTGAGTATGTATGTTT
Source organism: Iris pallida (assembly GCA_029216955.1). Lineage (NCBI taxonomy): Eukaryota > Viridiplantae > Streptophyta > Magnoliopsida > Asparagales > Iridaceae > Iris > Iris pallida. Next base: position 3,926 of record JANAVB010027010.1, on the reverse strand, counting down.
AGCACAAGTCTCTTTTTACTCAAAAAATATATACATATATTTTTATGTTAACCTTGTGCTTACATAATATATTCATTATTGATTCTTATATTTTATTTTGAGTAACTTCTTATGAATCAATTACATCTTTGCCCAATAAAGCATATTTATACATCTTCTTGATCTTGTGATAATTTTTCAAGGTTTATTAAGGAAACATGAGTACTTCATATATTGTCATTTATATATTACTCATATATTTTATTAATATATACTTTTGTATAAATATCTTTATGGGGGAATATTGAGTTTAGCTCAAGTTCTATATTATTTTGAAAAATATTTAATTATACTTGTTATCTTCAAACTTGTGCTTACCTCATAATTTAGCTATTGATTTCTTTGAACAAATTTATGTTCTTTTTTTTATTAGCTTCTTCTTCAAAGCCTCTCTTAAATGACATTTTTCTTGACTTTTTGGTTGACATTTTGGATACATAACTCGTATTTGAATTATATATATATATATATATATATATATATATATATATATATATATATATATATATATATATATATATATATTAGTAGTCTCCTAATTTTTGATATTTATTTGGTTTATTTTGAGAAAAAATATTTATTAATGTCTTCTTCATGATTATTTGTGAGCGTTCTTTTAATATCGTTTGTTTTATCTTGATATGTTTATTGATGCACACTTATACTATAAATTTATCTCTATAGTGTACTATGAAAACTTTTTGAAAACTAGTTTTTAGTATCTTAATCTTGATGATCATTCCTTGTTCATTCTTTGGAGATTTACTTATCTTATATTTAGGAATTCTGGATTTCGATGCTGATTGATGATATTGTATATATTCTTTTAAATCTAAGTTCTTAAAAGTAGAGATCATTTTGGGTACAAGCCGAAAGGGTCCTTCTGTCATACATGTGTAAATAGCTTGAAGCGACACAGTGTACTAGTCTTTGGACTACCGCTAGCTGGAAATCGGCCCCTACAGCTAACCCAAAGTGATCAATACTTTATAGACTTAAAATTTATTAAGGTCTACTTGCAACAATTATGTAGTTCTGGATCAAAGGTACTGAACCCAGTCCCCTAGGTTCCAGAATACATCAGCATATCTAGGCCCTATATTTTGATTTATAAATGCTTTATATTGTTATCCAATGATTTTGTAGCACATATAAGGATACAAGTAATGGATACATCTTATGCTTATAGCTACAAATGATTTGATTCTTTTGTTGTTGTTTGAGATCTTTCGATTTCAGTAGATGCACTTATTTTGTATTCTCTAAAATGATCTAGAATCTTGGATTGATCTCAACTCTACGCAAAGAGAGATGAATTTCATCTTTAGATTTGGACTTTCATTTTGATGGACAATATTATCTTTTTATATTTTTCACAAAAGGTAACATGTGTTGATCTAACTTTTCTATTGTGAGATTTTATTGCATAGATCAAGTTATGTCATCTTTTGACTTATATGATTATTCATTGTATTTTAGTTTATATATGCTAATTTGAAATATCTTTTTGATTGTTTCATTATAAGTGTTCATTTAATGCATATTATTTCATTTGTCTAAAGATGATTGTTTTTCGTATTCATGATATTTTTCAAGATTTTATTATTCTCTTCTTATTCAAGTTACTAACTGTCTATAGCAGTAATTCTTTGTTGGGAAGAAGTCAGTTTAATTTCTCTCTCTCAAAGCATTTCTTTTCTTTAAGCCTATGGTTGATACCGTGCTAAGGTATTAAAAGGGAAGAAATGAACCTTGATAAAAAGACCTAATATTTTTGGAGAATTAGTTTCATACTTTTGGAAATATTTTTCTGGAATTTAAATTTGTTATTAATTTTGGATATACCTATAAAAATGGAGAGCAATTAATTATTTCAAATCAATTATTTCCTTAACATGCCATATATCTAGAATATTATTTATTCTGGACATTTATCTAGTATTGTTTTTATTTACTTAAAATGGGCTATGGATCTTTTATTAAAGCCGTTTTCATGATACAAAAGTTTTGAATCATCAGTTGTGAGTCTGAGGACTAAGCGGACGCATTCGAACATTCACTAGGACAACCTTTTTATAGTGAATTCCGTATTTCAAATGTCTTCTAATTTTTTAGAGAAATTTTGACTTACCCCCACTTGAATTACCCTAATTCAAGGTACACCCCACAGTGTTTTTTGGACCAAAATGCCCCTGCCTTCTTCTTTCCCCTAACCTACTCCCCCACTCGCGCGACCACCACCCCTCCCGCCGCCGCCGATGCTGCTGCCGGAGGCTGCTCCCCCCTCCCCACCTCCACTCCACCCCTCCGTTCCCCCCCATACGGCCACCGCCCCTTCCATCGTCGTTACTGCTGATGCCGGAGGCCGCTCTCCCCTCCCAGTCCCCGCTCCCCCTCCCCATCCCCTACCCCCCCGCGGCCACCGCCCCTTCTGTCGCTACTGCTCTGCCGCCGCTGCTACTGCACCAACGCTGCTACTATTGTCGTAGCTGCTGCCACCAGGGAGGTGAAGGGGTGGAGGCGGGGAGGGGGGAGCGGAGACAGAGAGGGGGGAGCGGCCTCCGGCAACAGCAGCAACGACGGGAGGGGCGGTGGCCGCAGGGGGGATAAGGGGGCGGAGGCAGGGATGGGGGAGGCGGGATCGGCCTCCGGCAGCAGCAGCAGCGACGACGGGAGGGGCGGTAGACGTAGGGGGGAGTGGGTTAGAGGAAAGAGGAAGGCTGGGGCATTTTGGTCCAAAAAATATTTTTTTGACGATTTTCGTCCAAAATGGGGGGTACTATACATTTTTACAAAACTGTGGGGTGCACCTTGAATTAGGATAATTCAAGTGGGGGTAAGTCAAAATTTCTCTTATTTTTAATCTGTCCGTTACTCAATTATCATTATTAAGGCAATTTTCAAAAATTCTTTACTGTCTTGAAATTATTTTTATTACTGTAGACATATTTTGTTTGTTCATCGTTAAGCATTTATTTATTGGATATTTCTTTTACTTGCCTAAAGTTGATATTTGTTTCAAGTTTGGAACTTTGTATGCATTTGATCAAACGAAAGAAAGATGCATATCTTGGATATTCCTCAGATCTTGTGATTATTTATTTTATCTAGTTTTGCATATAAATTATTTTTGAACTAGATACGCATATTTTAAAGGGGAGCAAATCAATTGTTTCAATTTATTTACACCCTTAATATGTGGCATACCTAGTTCAATCATGGACCTACTGTATATTTTTTTTAATTCTTATCGATTGTGTTCATGATATTTTTATGAGAGAATATATGATTATTATTATTTCTTCTTGATTCTCTTATTTTACGAGTTTTTTTTTATTTTGCCAAATATATTTAGTTTTAATGATTCATTGAGTTTAAATTGATTTGGCTTTTCTTATTGAGATTTTATCTCAAAGTTCATGATTATCTTATTTAGACTGAACATACTTTGCGGGAGAGCATTCAAGTCGACTGAATTTCTCCTTCTCAAGTATTTTGTCTCCATTACCTTCTTGTGTATCTAATGAATATTCATATATCATGTTAAGGTAATTGAGTTCAAATGCATGAACTTTGGTATAGATTTTGTATAGATTCTAGTATATTTGCTTTGATTTCTTTTCAATGATTATATTCTTTATAGAAGTGATTCACTATTTTATATGGGCAAAGTGTGAATCATATTTTTTTATCACTGTTAAAAGTCTTATTATATCTCCTAAATATTCTATATTTGGTATTTTATATTGTTATACTAGATCTTGAATTTTTTCTCTCATGGATTATTTATGACCAATGATTGATTTCTACTATATTGGTTTCCTTCAAAACTATAGTTATATTCTTTCTTAGACTGTGTTATGAATGGTTTGTTTTCAATTTCTACC
>JANAVB010027009.1:0-69062 GCA_029216955.1 Iris pallida | reverse complement strand
GAGAGTATCAGATGGGGTCAGACCCTCTGACACTTGGGGTATGCCAGGTTAGAGTTTATGCCATAATAGTGTTAATTAGAGAGTGTTGATACATAGTATGTGACTAGAAGTAGGTAGGATTACCTATGTATCATAACCATAGGAAGTAGTGAGTTAGACTAAATACAGAGAAGTTGGGAATTTAGAGTAGCAATAGTCGAATTGGGATATCAAGTAAGAGAATTGAACTTGGGGTCTTGAGGTAGGAAGTCGCGTGTAGCAAGGAATAATGACAGAGGCAGAGGTGACTGAACCTGTTCCCATAGGCCTTTTGATACAAAGATGAATGTGATAGGATGCAACAGTCAACATATGCCTATGTCAGTAGTACAGGTAGTACCATAGATGTACCAATAGATATTACTCTATAGTCTGTACCAATAAACAGTAGACATTAGTTACAGAAGCAACAACATGGAGAAGGGGATACCCATAATAGTTGAGTCTATATAGGGGATGTCTTCGAAAATTTGAGCCTAATAGGGAAGAGTAGTAACAGGGTAGCAGTAGCTAACTATAAGCCTTTGTTCAATTATTGGGTTGTATCTGTTGGACAAGGAGGAAAGGGTATAGTTAGCCTTCTTTTTGAGATAGAAATCGAATAAGAAGTACTATAGGAATAGGGATATTGGAGTACCCTTTGATATTAGTTTACCTAAGTGCCCATTGATGGTGGCAAATGTGAAGTGTATACATGACTGCAGGTGTGTAGGGGCCTTGGGAAGAAACAAGGTTCCTTGTGTCAGAACCTAATAAAGTATCAGTTGAGTAACCATGTATATGCTGGTGGCGGCTTAAGGAACCATTAAGGTATACATATAGGTAACGGAGGTTGGTAAGAGACAAGGGTTATGTATGTTAAGCTTTGAATATAAGGGATAACCTTGGCAAACACCAATAGTGCTATGACAACAAAAGAGTGAATATCCATTGCCTTAAATGAACAGGCCGGGTTCTAGGGCAAGAGTAGCAGTCATGGAAACACTCCGTGTTCAACATGTAGGATATTGCAACCAAAGTATTGGTTAGACCATAGCTAATATAGGTAATGCTCTAGGAGGCTGTGGTAGCAATAACTAGACTGTACAAGGAAAGTAGAGGAAGGATATGCCAACAAGGAGGTCTCCCTTATACTGGGAACACAAGGCAGCAACTACAGTAGAAAAAACTAAGAGTAGGATGTTGTAGTCACTAATTCAAATAAGGAGTAGGTATATTACATATGGTATACCCACATTAAGAATAAAAGAGGGGTATGGTAATTGGAAGGCTAGCAGTGATGTGTGGTCCTAATCCATATAGGATAAGTTTAGAGGTAGGGAAACAATGGAAATAGATAGCTTATATAGATGATTAACTTAAAGGCAACTAAAACAATAGATAATGATGATGTCTACCAAGTTTGTTTATTAATTTAAGTAATATAATACAGGTTACTTGGACCTCGATACGGATTCTTGACCCGTATCCTCAGCTTAGGACCACAGGTTACTTGGACTATGACTCAGTGCTCGACTCATACCCATAGCTCGGGACCACAGGCAAGTGTACCTTGCCTTCCTCTATAGTTTTATTTACATGTATTGTATTTTATTTCCAGTTTTGATTGTTTATGGACATGTGCTGTTCGTATTATATCTTTTGAGTTGTTTCATTGCATATAGCCGTGTTCATGTTTGGTCTTGTGGTTCACACTTGAAGTTTCTCGTCATACCTTGCTTGAATCGTGTCATAGAACGAGTACGTGTAATTGAACTGCTAAATCCTTGATATTGTTTCCTTGGCACCAGAGAGTCCACACTCGGGACGAGGGTGTTTTTCTTGATCTGTTTACATCCGTGAGTCCACACTCGGGACGAGGATGTCGATTATTTGTACCAGAGAGTCCACACTCGGGACGAGGGTGTTTACATCAGAGAGTCCACACTCGGGACGAGGATGTTATACTTGCACCAGAGAGTCAACACTCGGGACGAGGGTGCCTTGTCGTGAACTAACCAGAGAGTCCACACTCGGGACGAGGGTTAGTACTAACCAGAGAGTCCACACTCGGAACGAGGGTTAGTGTTTAGTTCAAACTCGTGAGTCCACACTCGGGATTAGGGTTTGGTTCTTCCATTGATCTCTTGTTCATTGTTCGCTCGACAGTTCATTTACGCGTAGTAGTTCTAGTGTTCGGGTGTTCGTGTTCGTGTTCGTGTTCGTAGTCATTTGTCGTGTTCCTATCTTTCTTATTTATTTTGTTTGTGCATGATAAGTGTCATGACCCGCACCCTAGAGTTAGGGCACGAGACGTGGGTAGCCTACGCCGCAGTATCGGCGGTAGAACGCTGTCCTAGGTTACTATCTAGTCAACAACTCATGCAATATATAATGTACTTGTCAATTCTCAACTCCGAACGGAGGACAAGTATAGATATAATGAAATCTCAATCACAGTCTAAGCACAATAAGATAACACAGAAGTTATAACTAAAGACTAAACAACAACATTTATAAACTACTAAATAATAATATCTCAAACAAACTCAAATACAAACTTATCTCAGTTATTATAATTCAAGTTCTAAAACATAAAACTAAACCAAGTCTACTAGCTAGTCTCCCGATCACTCCTGAGTGTCGGGGCCAAAGGTAGCTAAGCCATCTCCTGCTCCAAGACAAGTAGGGCAATATCCTCAGGGCAAGCATCTGTAATATTTTCAACAGGTCCAGTCAGGACAGGAACGAGTACAATTCATCAAGAAATCCCAAGTAAATGACAGAAACTATAAAGCAGTTATAGACAGTTGTATTGATGAATATGGCAGTTTATATTCAGGTGATGGTAAGAAAGACAAATAAAGTGCAAGGAAAGAAAATAACTAAACAAGAGAAAATCATAGCAACGAAGACTGTAAAATAAGATATAGCTGAACTAGAGTAACATAATGAGTTCAGATAGTAAATATAAGTCGAGTGTAATTCCAATATGAGTCTAATATAAGATGAGTCGAATGTGATTCTAATCATTGTTCTAATAAGGTGAATCGAATAAGGTGATACGAATAAGGTGATACGAATAGTGATTCACAATGTTCTAACAACGATTCGAATAATTTCTCCAAGTGTGTTTTAAAATAGTAGTTAGACATGTAAACGGCTAAGGGTAAATCCGGCACATCACACACCTGGCCGGTGGTGGAATGGCTATCGTTCGAATATTCACAGGGGGTGGTTCGAATAGTGGGAATGTTTACATGTCTAATCAAGTATTTCTCCGCCCATCTAATATAAATGAATCCAAAATCCGACACATCAATCGAATAAAAGTCCAACCAACATATGAAGATACTAGGTGGTTCGAATAGTGATTCGTATGGTGATTCGAATAATAGAGGTAAGACGAGTAAGTATGTGTGTCGTATACATGGATTCAGAAATAAAATGCGTGTTTGTAACAGAGAATCACATACAGCTAACTAGAACTGAAGTACAGTAATTGACAAATAAATGAGAGAACTATCAGAGAATGTACTCGCCTGCTACTCTGAAAAGAGTAGTGTAATATCAGATGCCTGCACCAGAGTCACAATGTCCTAAACAGAGTAATATGAGTCATGATATGCAAAACAAGAGAATTAAAAGCTACAATGCAAACTACATAATTTCTAGGTCAAACTAGGTCCAAGTCAAACTTGGTCAACTCTACAGTCAAACTAAGTCAAATTAAGTCATATTAGGTCACAAGAAGTTAAACTAAGTCATACAAGGTCAAACAAGGTCAAACTAGTCAAGGTTAGTCTAATCTAGGTTAAAGTTAGACTAACTAAGGTTTTGGTCAAACATAGACTAGTCAACAAGGTAATTAGGTCAATCTTGGTCATGGGTTAACTATCTAATCAACTCTACCTATACCATATCACACAATTAAGGATATACCACATTACCCATATCAAAGCCTATAAAGAAATGACACTATATAACCATACCATAAGACTAAACCTATACCAGTACCTATACAATCACTCATGGCTTAACAAAACCATATCAAACCAATTCATATCATATATACATATATATAGCACAATATGCATACAAACACATTTATAAGGATATAGAGAGGGGGAGGCAAGGTCAAGAGTATGTGTGCAATTACCAACATGTGTGTAGGTGGTACATGGACTCATAGGCTAACCAACTCTACTCTAACTAGTTATAATCTATAACCATGTATAGTAAGGTATAACACAAAACATAACTTCAACATCCCATTAACCTTATATGCCAACTCTCACATGTGACATATCTACAAACCATATTCTATACTCTATGACACATCACCTATATACATATATAAGGCCAACCCACTATCCTAACCAATCCAACCCAACTCATATCTAACATGCCCTCATATATATATATTATATATAATATAATATTATATATATATATATATAATATATATATATATATATATATATAATCATATACAAGCCTAACCTATATATCTATATATACCATAACCCAAGACTAGGATCTCACCCTCTCTAATAATTCTGCCAAGCCAAGCCAACACCCCAATACTTCTCACTGCACTCTATTGCAAGTGCCCTGCCAAGCAATGCTGCTACTGGTGCCAGCTGCTGCAATGCACTGCCTGCAGCCATGCCACTAGGCAATGTCACTGCTGCCTGCATTGATTTCCTGTGAAGGGCTGAGTTCTCACAACTCCCCCTTCTAACCATCTACCCCTCAACTCTCTCCAACTCACAGCTCCCTTCTAAACATACATGACAGTTAGTGGATAGGTTTTAGTGATTAGTTAAGACCATGTGCGTGTAAATGGTCTGGAAAACAGTGACAGGAACTGGGGGAAAGTGTGTGTGCATTGTGTGTAGGTATGTGACAATTCCAGGATGTGTGTGTACATAGAGCAATGTAGGGATGCACAGGAATATGGGAATCTCAGGAAAATGCAGGGTTAAGTTCAATCAATTCTCAGGAAATGTGTAGGAATGAAATCTCAGTTGTCTAATAGAGTAGTTCAACCAGTTAGCTAACTAGGTATGGAACCCAGTGTACAATCTCAGAAAAAATCAGTGAATGAGTGAGTGCTTGAGTGACAGTGTTCAGTTTGATAGGTTAAATTCTCAGAAAAATTAGCACATTTGAAAACATGGTATCAGAAATATCAATCAGAAAACCCGATCAAACACAAGCTTCAAATTCAAATGTGAACTTCGAGATCACGCAATAACTAAAACCTCATAACCCAAATCAACTCTGAGTTTTCATACCAAATATTTGAATCTAGGTTTCACAAATAAACAATTCAAACCAATATTAGAGATTTCCATATCCCGACTGATACATGATTATCAGTGAATGAACCCTCATTCGAAAAACCAAATTTACCTAAAGCCAACCCAAACGAAATCCCAAGACTAATAAACCAATTCAAAAAAATGAAACGAAACCCAGGATTTCCAACCAACTGAACTAAAACCTGAGAATGAATGGTTATGTTAACCATATCAATTCGAATCAATCCAAATCTCAGGTTGAGTGTGTGAGTGTATCAATGTGTCACGAGTGTTTCAGTCACAGGTCCTGCGAGTTCAAATCAGTGTGTCCATTTACAGGTTTTCAAAATTTCAGTGTTCATCAACCATGTACATCTATCAGTGCATTTGAAAATCAAAAACCGAATTTCCCATGTTAATATAACCCTCAGAAGAGTAGGTCAATCTCATATATATATAGGTATCACACATCGCAAATTAATCAATGAAACAATTTGCAACCATTGAAATCCGCAGGAATCAGTAATTTTAAGGTTCAATAACAGTGAACATATTGAACAGTCCATCAAAAATCGAAAATCCATTTCGAAACCTAAAACCTAACACAAATCAGTAAAAAAAATCTTTGCAATAGTCTAATACATATGTTCAAAATCCCAGCATTGAAATTTACATGTAACCATGCATACAGGAAATGCACACTGATACAGTGCATATCAGGAAAATGGGAAATCCCTAAATTCGAGATAAAAACATTAACAATCAATTTAAAGTGGTTGGCAAGTGAAGTGTCATACTGGTGTGTGTCAACCATGGTGTTCGTGTCCACGCAAGTGGACACGAACGTGTCTAAACACGAAATTTACAGTGTATAAAAAGAACAGCACAGCAGCCTCGTGCGTGCGTGTGGGTCGCCCTAGGACATGACACAGGGCGACCCGTGTCTCGTGATCACGCACGTGGGTTCGCCCATAGTAGGTCTAGGTGTCTAGGTGTCTGTATCGTGTCTAACGTGCGTCGTGTCGTGTCAATCATCGCGTATCAGAGCGCAAAACGGTTTCGCACGTGTCAGTGTAAACCCAGTGCAGCGACGATTTCTCCGTGCATACTGAACGAGGATCCACGAAATTTCGTAGGAGTCCTGTCAGTCACTAGGGCCACGCACACACCAAGTTTGCTGTCACGAAGTGTCATGTCCTAAGAGAAATCAGACACGGGCAGCCGGGCACCCGACCGAGCCCCCGTGCTGCGTGTCCAGCACAAATTACGACACGAAATCGACACCAAACACGACTCGGTCTTCACAAAAGTTGATGTACATATTTAGATCTACAAATTCATTTAATTAGTTTTACAAAAATTGAAAATAAAAACCTTAGAGGCATTTAATCAAACACCTACAAAACAATACGACACGTGTCCGATACGGGCACCAAACGGACACGAAATCCACCCAAATTTTAGGGACACCTAGGGGACTCCTAGATCTAGCCCTACATGCAAATAAAACAGAAATTTAAGTCAATTTAGAGGGTTTTACCTACATGTGCAAAAAGCTTGGAAAAGCTTCAAATGGGGGATTCCTCCTTCTATCCAAAAGCTCTCAAATTGTCCCAAGGCTGGGATTAAATTTCACAATAAAAAAATAGGAGAAAATTAGGCTCTAATGCAAGAAACTAGAGTTAAAAAGGAATTGAAATGAGGAAGTTATGGATTGGGGAAGAAGGCTCTTTACCTCTTTCTTCAAACTTGTAAAAATTTAATAAAAGAGGCAAGAACAAGGAGGAGATTATTTATAGGGAAAGGGGAGCCCTACTGGCTGGTTAAAAAGTGGAAAATTAGGGTTAGGGCTTAGTCTAATGGCTATGGGCCAAGTTGCACTAGTCATGGAACCAATTTCTAGGTCTCAAGCCTATGGACCAATTCACCAATCCTCCTACTCCAAACTTGATCCTAAGTGTCTTAACTTGAGTTGACTTAAGTTAAACTAGGGTCCATACCATGTTAACTAGGTCACCAAGTCAAAGTCAAATCTAGGACAGTCTCTTAAGTCGCAGCTAGTCAAAAGTCAAAATCGATAATCACCAGTACAATAAATCATGAAATAATTCAAAGAGGCCAAATGACCAAAACACCTCTAGGCTAAAAATGATAATTAAATCATCCTAATGACATGGTCAGGCTCTAGGTCAGGCAGTCTCTCAGGTTACACTAGCAAGACCTCAAAATCATAAGCCATGACTTAAACCAGTTTTTAAATAGTTTAAAAATTATTAAAAATCACCAAAAATCATAATATGATTTAAATACAAATAATAATAATAAATACAAAATTTCAAAAATACCCTCATTCCAGAAACTGGGTGTTACAATAAAACTGTTAGATAGGCATATATATTATGTATCTTGTAATGTCCTCTGAGGATCTGATGATCTTTTCAGGTTTAACGATTGCATGGAGTTAGCTAGTAGTTCTGGATGGCGGAGGATTTTCGATTCTTGTGGGATTCAGGTATCACTATTACGTTTGTTATCCTTTCGTTCTCTACATTCCTTATCATGAGTTATCTTGTTCATTGATTCAGTTTAGAGACTCTTGTTATGTTGGCACATTTTATTTTGATTATTAACAGCATCTTCGTAGTTTAGTTTTCTGCGTCTTCAGATACATATCCTCTCAGAAGTTTAACTACATAAAGACTTTCCGTTCAGAGCATCCATCCTTCGCATCGAAGATTGAAGCAGCTACCGGCGCTCCTTGCATAAGATGGCGTCCTCCTGCTTAGAGTCTGGACATACTATAGCGTGGGCGATCATAGCAGACAGAATATGCTATAGAAGGCTTTCTATAGCGTTCTGCGCATGCTATTGTAGGCCATATTTGTTGTAGTGGTAAGAGACTCCCAAGTATCCTATTCAAAAGGATATGGTGTGTGAAGAATGCGAGAAGAGTAAGTTAACAAAGTCTTCCTTCAAATCAATCAACTCTGTGAGTACTTCTAGACCCCTTCAACTTATCCATATGGATCTTTTTGGGCCTAGTAGAGTTGCTAGCCTTGGAGGCAAGCTTTATGCTTTTGTTTTAGTTGATAATTTTTCAAAATTTACTTGGGTTATTTTTCTTGCTTGCAAAAGTGATACTTTTCGTGAATTTGTTGCCTTTTATAAACGTGTTCAAAATGAGAAAGGTTTTTCTATTAACAAAATTAGAAGTGATCATGGAAGAGAATTTGATAATGCTGATTTCAAAAGATTTTGTGAAAAGAATGGTTTTGGTCATGATTTTGCTTGTCCACGAACTCCTCAACAAAATGGTGTTGTGGAGAGAAAGAATAGAACCCTTGGAGATATGGTCCGGGTTATGTTAAACCAATATAAGCTCCCCCAATACTTTTGGACGGAAGCCGTTAATACTGCATGTCATGTTATAAATAGAGTCTTGATTAGACCTATTTCTAAGAAGACTCCTTATGAGCTTTGGTTTGACAAAATTCTCTCTATTGATTATTTCAAAGTTTTTGGTTGCAATTGTTTTATTTTGAATACCAAGGATAACCTAGGCAAGTTTGAAGAAAAAACCTATAAAGGAATAATCCTTGGATACTCTACTCATAGTAAAGGTTTTCATATTTTTAACAAAAGAAGTCTTGTTGTCGAAGAGTCAATCAATGTCTCTTTTAATGAACTCAACTCTTCTACATTCTCCTCTTCCGAGGATATTGATGACATCTCGTTTGGGTTGGAGAACTCCCCTATTGAAGATTGTCCTTCTTCATCTAACAATGAAGTTGTGACTCCATCAAAAGAGTCTCCTCCTCTCGAGCCTCCTCAAAAGGATCTCCGAAAAGAATGGAGATTTGTCACCAATCATCCTAAGGAGCTAGCTTATTATTGGGAATCCTTCCTCCAGTGTTAGCACTAGATCCGCCACTCGTGATATTTGTGCAAATGTGGCTTTTATCTCTCAAATAGAGCCTAAAAATGTTAATGATGCTTTTCTTGATGAGTTTTGGATGATAGCAATGCAAGAGGAGCTAAATCAATTTGAGCGAAGCAAGGTTTGGGAACTTGTCCCAAAACCTAGCAATCATCCCATTATTGGAACAAAATGGGTGTTTCATAACAAACTTAATAAAGATGGGTTAGTGACTCGTAACAAAGCCCGATTGGTTGCTCAAGGCTATAACCAAGAGGAAGGCATTGACTACGACGAAACCTATGCTCCGGTTGCACGTCTTGAATCCATTCGTATGCTTTGTGCTTTTGCTTGTTTTAATGACTTTAAGCTCTTTCAAATAGATGTTAAGAGTGCTTTTCTAAATGGTATTATTAAAGAGGAAGTTTATGTTAAACAACCTCCCAGCTTTGAAGATTTTCAATTTTCTAATCACGTGTTCAAACTCCACAAAGCCCTTTATGGCCTCAAACAAGCTCCCCGTGCTTGGTATGAGCGCCTTAGCTCTTTTCTTGTTTCTCACAATTTTTCAAAGGGGAAAGTTGACACAACACTTTTTATTAAATCCCATAATGGCACTGTCTTATTGGTTCAAATTTATGTCGATGATATTATTTTTGGTTCTACTAACAACACACTTTGTGTAGAATTTGCTAAAGTTATGCAGGAAGAGTTTGAAATGAGTATGATGGGTGAACTTTCCTTCTTCTTGGGGTTACAAATCAAACGAGAACCCAAAGGAACCTTCATCAATCAAGCGAAATATACAAAGGACCTCCTCAAGCGTTTCGACCTCGACTCATCCAAATCAATGAGGACTCCTATGGCCGCGACGACAAAGCTTGACAATGATGAAGACGGCACATCGGTCGACATTCGTAAGTATAGAGGTATGATCGGTAGCTTACTTTATTTAACTGCTAGCCGTCCTGATATCATGTTTAGTGTTTGCTTGTGTGCACGATATCAAGCCAATCCAAAGGAATCACACTTGTGTGCCGTTAAGCGCATTTTTCGTTATCTCAAAGGCACTATTAACATGGGTCTTTGGTATCTGAAATCCTCATCCTTTGAGCTTCACGGCTTTTCGGATGCGAATTTTGTCGGATGCAAGATTGACCGAAAAAGCACTAGTGGCACATGTCAATTCCTCGGAAGTCTTTGGTATCGTGGTTTAGTAAGAAGCAAAATTCTGTTGCTCTTTCAACCACTGAGGCAGAGTATATTGCGGCTGGTTGTTGTTGTGCACAAATTCTTTGGATGTCATAAACACTTTTAGATTATGGCATTTCTCATTCTTGCACCCCTATTAAATGTGATAACACTAGCTCAATAAATCTCACGAAAAACTCGATTTGTCACTCACGCACGAAGCACATTAAAATTAGACACCATTTTCTTCGTGACCATCAACAAAAGGGAGATATTCGTCTTGAATTTATTGATACTACCTATCAGTTAGCCGATATTTTCACCAAACCGCTCCCGGAAGATCGCTTCACCTTCCTTTGCCGTGAATTAGGCATTTTATCTTTTGATCCATAATCCCTCTCGGCCGGCACACCGACGGTATACAGCGGTATACCGACGGCATACCATTTTTTGATTCAGAATTAGGTTCTGTTTCGAAACTCGGCATACCGTCGGTACACGTCGGCATACCGCCGGTATGCCGGATGGAGGCGAACAGGATTTCAAATCCACAACTGGGCCCACCTTTATTCCTTCTCCCTTTATTCTCTCAACCCTCATTAAATTCCCTCACATCAATCTCTTCCCTATTAATTACTCTCTCATCTTTCAACTTCTTAACCTCCCATCCCATTTATTATCTATCTCTTCACATCCTCCTTTTTCCTCCTCTTTTTACTCCACCTTCATTATTTCCAACCACTAACCTTTCATATCCCCCATTACTCCCTCTACATCCGTTCCCAACCCACCCTCCAAATTCAAATCCATCCTTTCATCTCCCTCCTCTATTAAAACCCTTTCTCTTCTATCTCTTCTCCCTACCTCTATCATCCTCTCCAAAACCCTAACCTTCCTCCATGGCAAATCCGAAGCGTCCCCGCTCCTCCTCCTCCTCCTCTTTCTTCAACCCTTTCATCCCGGTGGCTCAACCTCACGGGTATGACCAACGGGTCTTTACCAATTCCTTGGCGGCCGAGCTATGGTTCCAACACTTCGTTCATCACAATGTCTTCAAGGGACGAGCGATAAATTGGAATCTCTTCCCCGGTCACGTCTCCTTGTTTGACGAGGCCGGACTCTCCTCTCTCCTTCGGCGTCAAATACCCGTCTACCCCGCTGTCGTCCGTCTATTCTATTGTAACTTGGTCCCGGACGACGACCATCCCGCCATTTAGTCCATGGTCAATGATCGTCACTTCCGTCTCACGTCTCGGGACATCGGGCACATCCTCGGCATCCCGGACAAAGGGGAAGCCTTGCCATCCTTGGCTGCTCTTCACTCCTCGGCGGCGTCACCCTTCGACGAGTTCTGCCGTATCATCTGCAAGGGCCCCAACCCTCCTGCCATCCTGGCCCTCTCTGCACAGCTGGAGCCATTTTACTACGAGCTCCATAGGATTGTGTGTCATACACTCTTTCCTAAGGACGGGAACTACGACGCCATTACCGGCGATGCCCTCGTGTGCATGTATTATCTTTATGCCCAGAAGCCCTTCTCCTTCCCGAAGACTCTCCTTCTTCTCTTCCGGCGTGTCATGCCCGCGGGAAAGCAGAACCTCTACTACGGCTCCCTTATCACTCTCCTTCTGGAAGCCCGGCAAGTTGATCTCTCTCTTTGCTCCTCGGATGGCGTCCCTTCCTATCTTGCTGTTTCCCGTTTCCTTAGTGGCGCCTCTACTTCACGTGCCTCGTCTTCCCAAGAGCAACCGGCATCCACACCTGCTGCTCCCGCATCTACTCCTCCTGCTTCCGGCCGATACATGCCGCTGACTCAGAAGCACTTCGACATGCGCATGGCCCAGGCAGAGGAATAGATGAGGGCTCATACTCGTGGCCTTGGGAATCTGATTCAAGCCCGCTTTCACGATCAAGCTTATTTTCCAGCGCACCATTCAAGACCGGGACATGTATCTGGATCTCAATCTTCAAGATCCAATGTACCAGGGTTCGCGCTTCTCCGATCCCAATGCCTATGGGTTCATGTACCCAGACGGCTTTGATCCCTATGGTGCCTTTCAACAAGCTCAGGATGGTGGGGACGACCCGGCGGACGATTAGGGCTGGCTACCCTTTGGATGATGGTCTCGAATAATGTGTGGTTTAGTTATGTGTGTTTGTTTGTTTTTATGTTCTGTCTTTTGCGGTCCTTCAGGGACCTTTGTGTGGTTGATCCTAGTACTTTGCAGTCCTTCGGAGACTTGGGTTATGTTTGTCTCTTGTTATCAAACTCTCGTGGGGAGAGTCTTTTTACTTGTCTTTTGTAGTATGGCAATCTTGCATGTATTAAGCTTTCACTTCTATAATATAAATACATGCTTTGTTATTCTATGCTTTTGTTATCATTATTGCTATTTTTTTAAATTGTTTTCCCATCTTTGACTAAGTGACAAAGGGGGAGAAAACGTATTGAGGGGGAGTTGTCTTCCTGCGGGGGAGTTACTCCCTGAAGATGCTATCTCTCTATTTTGTCAATTATCAAAATGGGGGAGATTGTTGGCACATTTTATTTTGATAATTAACAACATCTTCGTAGTTTAGTTTTCTGCGTCTTCAGATACATATCCTCTCAGAAGCTCAACTACATAAAGACTTTCCGTTCAGAGCATCCATCCTTCGTATCGAAGATTGAAGCAGCTACCGGCGCTCCTTGCATAAGATGGCGTCCTCCTGCTTAGAGTCTTCGTGTCTGTACAAGTCTAGGTATATCTGTAAACACCTAAGGACGGATGACAAGTAAAAGAACAAGTCAAAAATCAAATACCTACAGAGCGGCATACCGGCGGCATGCTTCGGCATATCGGCGGTATACCGTTTTTAGCCCAGAAAGTTGCTGTGACAAATTGTCGGCATACCGGCGGCATGCTTCGGCATACTGGCGGTATACCAATTTTCGTGTCCAGAAAGTTGCTGTGACAAATTGTCGGCATACCGACGGCATGCTCCGGCATACCGGCGGTATACCGTTTTATCGACCCAAAAGTTGCTGTGACAAATTGTCGGCATACCGACGGCATGCTCCGGCATACCGGCGGTATACCGTTTTTAGCAACCCAAAACTTGCTGTGATAAATTGTCGGCATACCGGCGGCATGCTCCGACATACCGGCGGTATACCGAGTTTCAAATATTTGGTTTTTGAATTGCTCTGACTAGCATTAATGGCCGCATTTAATGCTCTCAAACGGTCATTAATATGACCGTTACTATTTGGCCGGTATACCGACGGTATGTCGCTGCATACCGACGGCATGCCGGTCTGCCTATATTCAGAAGCATTAAATGCCTCCAACTCTTGGTTTCTCTATAAAAGAAAGCCCTCTCTCTCTCTTGAGGACTTTACCAACTATTGCCATAAATTTTTCAACAACCAAGAGCTCCACCATTAATACTCTTCAAGCTTTTAATTGTCATCCTCTCCCAAAGTGATAGAGTATTTAAGAGTTGTAAATTTTGATCTTCACGTGTTAGAAGATCAACAAGTTTCTCTTCTCATTTGTTTGAAGTTGGCGAGCCTTCGTAAGAAAACTCGTGTGTTGAAGTTGGCGAGTCTTCGGATCCAAACTCGTATTGAAGTTGGCGAGTTCTTCGGATCCAAACTCGTGTGTACTATTTGACTAAATAGTGGATTTAGGCCGGAGAGAGTTCCGGGACTGGATTGCCTCAAGCGAGGATACCAGGATACATCTTGTGTTTCATCTTCTCACTCTTTACTTTTATTTGTCATATATTGCTTCTGTTGCACTAGTTATTTTTTATTTTCCTATTCACCCCCCTCTAGGGTTCTACATGTTATACTCTTGGAGTCTTATCGGATATATATGCTAATGGGCTGCAGACCACGACCCATAGTGTTCATTCATGTTTATATACTCATTGTGGATTAAAATAGAGATTTAATTCACCATGATTAGGCCCATTGCCATAGCCGTGACAGCGTTTACGTATTCGAGTCGGGCTGGAGTCCGCTCGATGCATAGCTGGCTTGCTCACGCTCTCGCGTCCGAAAAGCGGGTGCGGGTCGTGACATACTCACTGAGATTGAGTGTTGGCCAATGGGCCATTGACTCATGATATTTGGCCATAGGCAAGTGGGGTTAGCCTTGGTGATAAAGTTATGTTAGATGACAGTTGGGAGTTAGAATCTGGTATCAGTGGAATAGGTTAGTGTTGAATGTTAGTTCAGTTTTGGGTAGGTTCTCCATCTTTGCAGTCCCCTTTGTACATGATGTTCAGCCCATATACATCTTTGTATCAGTCCCTTACATTACTGTTTTGTCCACAGTGTGGACTTGTCATTACAGTCCAAATTTCAGCATACCATGTCCATCCACCATCTCATTCTCCATGTTCATTCATGAGAGTGTATGTGTGTAGGATTAGGGGTAGTGTCCTAAGATATCGGTGACTTGGTTTGAGTGTTTGTGAGTGTGTGCTTGATTAGCTTAGATTATCAAATAGTGTCTAGGTGAGAGTTAAGATGTGTGTCCAGGAGAGGGCATGTGCATATAAGCAGCTATAATTAGTTCATGTTAGAGTATAGGGGTTTGTTCAGTTTGTATCAGATGGCCTTTAGCCTATGAGTGTGTAGCTAGATTAGAGTTTAGACTTGGGTATTAGAGTTTGAGTTTTGTCTTAGGGTTTGGACTTGGTATCAGGTATTAGAGTATCTTAGGAGTGTTTAGATTTTAGAGTATATGTTGGATGTTAAGTTAGTAGTTCAGTTTTGACTTGAGAGTTTAGGGTCATATGCATTTGCAGCTTACAATGCTACTTGCAACTGTAACAAGAGCAGCAGTAGCTTGCAATGCTCATTACAGCATGCAGCAGTAGTTTTGCATCTGCAGCAGTGCAGTAAGCAGTAGAGCAACTCTAGTGAGTGGCAGCAGTAGCCCTGCTTCACTAGGTAGCAGGGGATGCCTTTAGGAAATGGTTTAGGCTATGAGGTTTTGGTCTGAGTGAGTATAGAGTGTTGGAATATATGTGCTTGGGTTAGATATGTGTATAGGTGATTACATATCCTAGGTTAGTTTAGGCTAGTACCTATTTAAATCATTGGTTACTTAGATAATTAGTTATGATATATGATTAACCCTACTAGCTTGAAAATAGAGGTTTAGTAGGGTTTACCTATTAACAAGGGAATGAGGTTTAGCCTAAGCCTAAGGTACAGAGTATAGGTAGTACACTACATAGAATAGATTAGTATATCCTATATACATATGTATATATTGTATAAGGTAATATTAGGCATATGAATATCTAGGTTAGGGTGTTTTAGGTAGCTATGACTTGATATAGGTTAACTTGACCTAGATTGACCTAGTTTTGACCTAGATTGCATACCACTCACTAGAAAACCATGTTTGACACTATCTAACACCCATTTAACACATGTATCTCATCTATAGGCTTTGTGACTCCACTTTGAGGCTCGGTTCACATTCATTACTCAGGACGACAGACGAGTACATTCTCTGATAGTTTTATTATGTTGATATATCCTGTGATGCATGTTATATTAGTGTTCTATCTTGATTCTGACACGATGGACTCACGGATTGGTATGATATGGATTCCTTGATTGGAGATATATAGTTTCATGTCTATCTTGAATAATGTAATTATGACTAATGCATCCATCGTGACTAATGAAATGCGTGTCAAAGAACCTGGATTCCATGTGTACTAGTCGGGCGGGAAAATATCTAGGAGACATGTGAACATACCCCTTTCTATCCCATTGGTCTTTCGTGAATAATAGCGGCCACATACGTAGGTGTATGGTTTGCCGAATATATCCCTCTAGCCGTTCACATGTCAAACTTGGTATTTCAAATCACTGGTCTTAATACAGTTTGTCTGAGTTGTCTACAACATATCTTGCATGACAGGTTTACTCATCTTCACATATATGCCTGTTTCTCATATGATCTTGTACACTTGTCTTTTCATTTTACATTACCTCTACAACTTGATCGTCAAGAATTTCATTATTATTTCATACTCATAGCTCTTGTCAATTATTTTGAACTGTTAGATGATGTGCTCGTTCCAATCCTGACTGGATGTGTTGACAAATATTACAGATAATGATGGTGACTTGCCCTACCTTCTATGGGGCATATGAGGATGACATACAGGAGCTTGAGGAGCATCTAGCTCAGTATAGGACTACCCCCTGATTAGACTAGTTAGTTAGGTTTGACTGTACTGCGATCCAGCTAGTACTTGAGACTTGTATTATATTTATTATTCTGGGATCTTGTGTTATTTTTGAACTCTAACTTGTGTTGGGATCTTGCATATATTTTCAGTTATTTTCTTCTATCTTATCTTTCATATATAATTCGTGCTATCTTTCTTAGATTTTTTTGTGACTAAGTTATGCCATATTATACCTCCATGCGGAGATGACAGGTACCCTTATAATTGTCTAGTTGTAGCATTTATAGACGACCTATAAAGCGTTCTACCACCGATTCTGCGGCATAGGCTGGACGTACCCACGTTCTCGTGCCCTTCCTCAGGGTGCGGGTCGGGACAGAGCCAGAGGATCTTTTGTATCTACCGTTGTTCACAACCGGAGGACCACCACCCTATCACCTGAATGGATTTCTTTTCTCATCTCCTACTTATATATTCTTTACATTTTCTTGAGGCATTTAGCGACCACTACAACAAAAAACACTTTTAATAACGCTCGATAAGATTTATTGATGACGCCTGATACCTAAGCGTTATCAAAGTTCGAAATACCTTTATTTCTATGACGGTTTTGACTAATTCTGGGCTTTTTATGACGTTTATAAAACAAAGCGTCATTAATAGTTTAGAGCGGTGGCAAACTTGTAATTAATAAACTTCCAACAAAACCCTTCACACCCGATCTTTTTCAGAGCTTCCCTTCCCCCCTCTTCCCTCCTCTCCCTGAACCCTAAAATTTTCCAAACCCCTTTCAGTTTCTTGCTCATTTCCATCTCCCTGAACCCTAAAATTTTCCTAAACTCTAATCTTTTCCTTCTCCTCCTTCTTTCAACCTCCTACAAACCCTAACCTTAGCCCCAACGCCCCCTCCCACAAACCCTAACCCTAACCTTAGCTTCGTCGGAAGATCTCCGTCGAAGACCTCCGTCGACGTGGCCGACGAGATCCTGGCCGTTCGACTACCGCTCTCCGCCTATATAAAGACCCCCACCGCCTATATAAAGACCCCCACCGGCGAAAAAGCCTCCACCGCCGGCGACAAGGTTTTGACCTAATTTCTACCATAATTACTTTGTAATTTGCACTATGATTTCTATTTGACAAATTCTGGTTTTATTGATTTTAGTGAAAGCCCTAATTTCAGGTCAATTCCTCTTCTCTCTGATATTCTTCTATGATTTTAGGGTTAGGAGAAATTTTAGAACACTAATGCCTACACAAATTTGTTAACAATTATAATTTTAAGAACTGATACTAATTTTGAAAATTTACTCTTAGTTTTTTTCTGCAAGATTTGACTAAAATTGCCTAAATAAAGACGAGTTGCATCAAGTATAAAAAGGGATGGGATCTCATCGAGCCTAATCTTCTCCAACTAGAGGTGAAGATGGGGGAAGGCGCATAATTTTAGAATTTTCATTCGCAAAATGGGAAATTGATATTCGGCTTGCTGAATTATTTTGTGTTTGTTTCAATTGGCTACCGAGAACTACCCCCGTGATGGAAAGAGAAAGTGCGAAGCTTTGTGGCCCATTTTCAGAATTGTGCATCAAAAGAGTAGGTACATATACGACCTTTACTATCGGAGGAAGGAGATATTGAAGGACCTCTACGAGTTATGTCTGGACCAAAGGTACCTTTTTTTAATATTGCATTGCCGTTGATATTCTATTACATGGTTTTCTTTGGATTTTTTTACTTTCGTGTTATTGTTAGGAGCTAGCAAGCATGAATACTGATCATGTTGTTTTGGAAGTGTACTGGACATATTGCGACTACCGACTCACATTAGAACACGCCAAAATTGGTGTCGTATTTGACTTCATGTTCCCGTAGCCTGTCGTGCCGTATTTTTGTTCCCGTGACATGGTTACAAGTGTTTTGAGATAATCTAGAATCTCAAAAATATGTTATTATATTACTTTATGCTATTGTATTGATATCAAAGCATGGTTTCTAATTGCTATATGAGCAACAACAATGCGAAACTGTGCTTACGGCTGTATTTCTCCCCTGTAGACTACTATCTTGTAGTATTTTTTGATGGTTTTCTTTTGGATCTTATTGATCTTTTGATTTGGGGGAAGTAAAGATCAGGATCTTCAGGATTTATCATAGAGTTTTGTGGTTTAGATTTGGGGAATTAAATGGTGGAATGTCCCATATACAGGAAATTATAAACTAATCAGTCTAGTTGTGGCAAAACTGACAAGAAGTTTTGCATATCTAAATATTAAGCAAAGAGTTAATCAATTAATGTCGATTTCTAATATTATATCTCCCAATTTCAGTCTATACTCATGAAAACAAGTCAAAGTTTCAAAAAGGTTCATGTAAAGTATTAGGACTTGAAAGCCTGGGGAATAAAATGATGTATGTTTTCGTCTGGTTATATTTTATCATGTCAGCTCCTGTGCCTAACTACCATATCATATTGGTAAAATTAGAAGTTAATTTAGAATCACCTGTCAAGGCATTCCTAACATATCATATAACCAAAGTTTTACTCGATAAAATTAATTCGATCAAACAAACTCCTGATATGTTTCTAGCTAAACATGGTCGATGACAGTTGTCCTCCTCTGGACTTCGATTCCCACTGTAACCATTTCTTTCTTTTACTTCAAATGAAGTTATTTAAACTTCAGCCACACAAATGGAATACATGTATTTCTGTCATATGAATGAAAGTCATCTTCTTTGGGAAATGTTCTCTCTTAAAAATATACAACTATTTGGAATGATGCTGGCTAAATTATTTAGATGCTCAATGTGCGAGTAGTAATGACATTCCATGTCTTCATGAATTTGGGAATTTTTTTTATGTTGTGTTAGATGGTCGTAGTTTTTGTAAGTCAACACAATATCTATGGTGTTCTTCGATCCTTATTGCAAACATATGTATGTATTTACGAGGACTTATGTTTAAGAACAGAACAAAGTTGTCCAAAATTGAACTACAGTCAACATATGCACAAGGAATCATTTCACAAGTAGGAATAAAGAAGAATTTATGCTAGATGATGAAATATCTGTTCGCAGTTTTTATGAACTTTTTCTGGTAACATTTTTTTTTTCAAGTTTGTAACTTGTTTCATGTTTTACATCATTCTTGGCATATCTTAGGGTTTACAGCAAGGACATTCAAGTAAGCTTCTTTTTCTTCTAGTTTAATATATTTAAATCTGTTGTAAACTATTTAGTCAAAATCCCCTCCATTGGCTTCTAAAAATGTATCCCTTTAAATAAATCTTGATTAACAATTTTTTAGCAAATATCCAAGACAAATGTTCATGATGTGTGCATGCATATTTTAGCAACTACATGTTTCAGGTGGCCTAGTCTTGTATCGGTCATTGTTATGGGACTCTCATTACTATTTTTCGGTCGATGGAATTGAAGTTCGCCTATAAAATGATCAAGTTTAAGTATCTTATCTTGATTTTATATCTCAAAAGTTGGAATTGTGATTGCTAAGTAGAATTCTAATTGTGATTGCTAAGTAGAATTCTAATTCTAATTTATATTACTATATAAATTGCTTTTATGATTACTTCATCCTCTGGCTTACTTTTGTTAACAATGTCTGTAGTTTGGTTAAATTGTTCTTGTGCCGATGTTTAAAAGCACCTTGATATTTTTCTTAATTTTTTATTTATTACCAATTGAATTGTAGGTGAAGCTATTCCGAAATTTTATCCCTAGCATTCTAAATATCTCACGGCAAAGGCTTGCTAATGGTGAGGAAGATGTTGCCACTATTGCCTTTGAAATCTTTGATGAGCTTATTGAATCTTCTGCTCCACTTCTTGGCGATTCCGTACGGTCCATTGTGCAATTTTCTCTTGAAGTTTGTTCAAGTCAGAATTTGGAAATAAACATTCGGCATCAGGTTTGAAGAAGTAGCTTACGAACCATTTGCAATGTCTTGTTTGCATCTTTTTATCATTCACCTGTTGATACCCCAAACCAGTTCCTAAGTTTGTTATGTTGACAATACAGGCTATTCAAATAATTTCATGGCTTGCAAAGTACAAAGTTTCATTTTTGAAAAAACACAAGCTGGTCATACCTATACTTCAAGTTATGAGTTATTGAAAGACAGGCTGGATAATGTGTTACACATTACTCTATCAGCTTTGAAGGATCAGGAATAGATGGTAAGAGGAGCTGCTTCATTTGCACTGGGTCAATTTGCTGAACACCTGCAACCTGAGATCATTTCTAGTTATGAAAGTGTACTTCCCTCTACTGCCCTTGAAGATGTTTCAGATGAAGTGAAGGTAATTTGTCTTCTTTTTTTGTGTGTGTACTAGAATCTCTATTATTTCCAGGCCATTGCATTCTTTCGGTTGTAATATATATCACAGGAGAAGTCATATTATGCACTGGCAGCTTTCTGTGAGGATATGGGAGAAGAGATCCTTTCTTATCTTGATCCCCTGATGGAGAGATTAATACTGCACTCCAAACTAGTCCTCGAAATCTGCAAGAAACTTGCATGGTACTTCTGCTTCTTTTGTCTTTCTCTGTAGAAATCTATAGCAGAATTATTTTCTTCTTTATTACAACCCTTCTTTTCGACTTGAGGCAGTCTGCAATAGGCTCGGTAGCAGCTGATGCGGAGTAGGCTTTTCTTCCTTATGCTAAGAAGGTACTTGAGATGATAAAAAGCTTTTTGGTGCTTACAAATGATGAGGACCTGGTCTCCGTATTTTTATCTTTTTCAGGGATTTGCTACACGTGATGTTGACAGTTTTGATGTGCTCAAGTTGAAGCCAAAGTAATTATTTGTTTTGAGGATCCATTTAAGTAGTAGTTGTAAATATATGTATTTGGATACCCTATTTTGAGATAATGTAATGAAGATGGTGATATAATATTTCGATGTTTTCTTGTGAATATAGTTCAATGTGGTTGTTTTAAAATTGAATTGAGAAGTTTTTGGAAAGTAATATATAATGTGCAGTATTAAGCATTATAAATGTGATGAGTTCAGTAATATTGAGTGTTATAAATGTTCTCCATTGAGCTTATACAGATTATCTATTCATAACGCTTTCAAAATATCCTGAATTGTGCACTATATATTAACTATTCATAACGCTTTTATATAAACTATTAATGACGGTTATTTTATGACGCTTTTAAAAAACATTTATAACACCCGTTTTCATAACGGTTGTTGTGGAAAAAAAAGCGTCATGGTTCGTCATTAATGACGCTTTTTAGCCGTCATTAAAAGGGTTTTTTGTTGTAGTGGACGAGCTTGTATTATGGAATCTTGTTCCTGCCTGTCGGCAACATGATTTTATATATTCTAGAATACAGCTAGAGATGATCATATATATAATTATATGGTCTTGCTAGTATTATATTTTGTAAACTAGCTTTATGATCAATCTATTTATTGATAATTTGGGACACATTACTATTATATCTGTGATAGTCATATATCATGTTGATTACTGATATTTTGTGATTGAGACACCAACTGGGATTGCTTGACCTAGTATCGATTGATGGATTATAAAGTAACCCTCATGTCTTATACAACTGTGACCACAGTTTAGGGTACCAGCATATTCTGAAATGCATATAGTTGGCCTAATATCGTCCTTGCTCTCTAGTATTATGGTTCTGGGACGTGGAATATGCAGAAGTCTCAAACATGATGTTATATATCACCTAGTCCGCTAGACAAAGCTCTACCATACACTATGTCCTTTAATGCATGTTATCCCATGCATCAACCATAATGTCGATTGTTATTTTGTCTTTACTGTCCACGACCTTGAACAAACCGTCTTTAACAAGGAATTCTTTGATCCTTCTACCACATCTAGAAGTATTTTTTACCATTGAACTTCTCCACCTCGATCTTAGTCCTACTAACCTTCTTATTCGTCATCCCAAAATTTCGTAATAGAAATTTTTTCCATCGGATCTTTACGAACCAACAATTTCAAGAATTATGATCTAAGAAGATAGGGAGCGGATAATTGTCGTCACCTACCTTTAACCTAAATCCAAGAATTTAAAATTTCTAAGGTTCTCTTATCTTAGTTAGCAATTGTGAGAAAAATATGAATCCCTCCTTTGCAATGTTGAATATAACAAGATAAACCAAACAATAGCAACCAAGAACACAAACAAACACGCAACATAACATGGTTTGACTTAGGTCCACGAGGCAAGGAAAGAATAAAATCAGCCTCCTTTTACTGAAGTCCTCTCAAGCACATCTTCAAGCCTCTCACCTCCTTTTTTTTTCTAGGGCTTGAGTATCTCTTCCATTTCCCAAAGTTATGAGCAATATAAACCAACGAAGCCAACTCTTTAGATCTAAACCGTATCCATATCCAGCATAAACTCGATGCACCGGTATATATGTCGGCGGTACACCGCCGATAACTAGTGTCCGGAGGTCTTTGGACTAAAAATTTGCCGGAATGAATTCACTCTTTGTGGTATGCTTGTTGTATGCCCCTTAGTAGCCCTTGGCTCTTTTGAGTCTCGTATCACTGTTTCATTTCTTCCTGAAATTCTCCGATTATCTGATGGTGGCCGTCACTCTCCGTAATTATACACAAGCCGAAGGCAGTTATCAACCTTTTAAGGATCAAATTAGCACTAGGAATGCATGTCTTAATGCTTAGGAGTCATTGTTGTGACTGATTTGAGTGCTCTTGTTGTTATCAAAGGCATCAGACATGGATATTGCTAATCGATCCTGGCCGCGCTTTAGAAAATTGAATAAAGAAAATGGTCGTTGTAAATAAAAGATGGGAGGCTTCCCGGTTGGTCAATAGGAAGAACAAAAGGGTTGTGACAAAGAGATCTAGTGATCCTTACGATCAAACAAAAATTGGCCATTTTTCAATGGTTACCAGTTTAGGACTACCTGCTTGTCAACCTCTTAATTATACTAATTAAACTCCGCAAATAGGAACGTTTAACTGTTATTTGGAATGCTTGTCCAGGTCAATCATTTTCATGATGGACAATATCAAAGGGTAGGAGCCGTATGAACAAGGACAAAGACTAAGTTAAACAATTCGTTTCTGCAAAAAAGAAAGATCACAGCTAGCGAAGTCCTTTCGAGTCAGTGAAGGTTAGACAATACTTTCAGGTCCTACAAAATGTCCAAAAAATAGACCTAGTCACATTCAAAGAATCAAAACTATATTATGGCTAGTCTTTTACACTTGTCAGAATGGTGTATTTAGTGGGTATCTAAAGCATTTCCTATATGAAATTTGAATCATATTTTTCGTGAAATAAGGGACCCAAATTTGGTTTTTTGCAGGCAACCTACTGTCGTATCGTTACAATATTTCCGAAGAGGTTTATTTAATCTCCAAACCCATATTAATCTATACTCGGTGTAGATCCCACATGAATTGACTGGACAGAAGTTTCCAGGAGGGGGTGTTAAGACTTCTTCCTGAGATTTAAAAAAAATTTCATTTCGAATGTATAAGCAGGATATGCATCTTAAGAAGAACAAAATGCATTATTACTGTGTTTGAATGTTTAATTGTTAGTGCCGGGACACAATTTTTTGATGGAAAACTGAGAATATGAAACAATTGTAAGAACAATGTTCCAACGCAACACTTCTAGTAAGGTTGCGCAAGTATAACGAAGATCTAAGAAGATCTTGTTACAGCAGATATTACGAGAATCTAAGAAGATTTCGTAATCCACAGCAGCGAAGAAGATGACAGGCGATAGATGGAAAAGCTCCTGCTGGGGTGAATGATCACCATTGCTCAAAGCTATATTCACACCACACGAATAGCTTCCAGGAACCAGCAAGTTCGTCGGAGAACATTGGAACACTTCTGCTATTCTGACTCCTCGGATCGTACACGAACTCCCGTGTAAAAGCAACGCTGGTGCAAAGCTTCTCTTCTCTCACAGACTCTGTTTACTTGTGTTAAGAAACACTTGTAAACTTTCGTAACTCTCTGAATGTGTTCTGTGTATACTGCCTGTGAGGGAGAAGAAACCTTTTATAGGCCCGAGTAGCAACTGTCCGGTTAGCACAACATTCGGGACGTGGTAATAACCACTCCGAACGTGAAGTAACCGATCAGATCATGCTTAGGCACGATCTGAAGCAAGTTACGCCACTCGCGCACCCCGCGCGCCTTGCACACCGTGCGCAGTACGCGCACTGAGCCACTTGCGCCACCCGCGCCACCTGCGCATCCTGCGCACCCTGCACCACCCGCGCAACTGCGCGCGCAGCTGTGCACGCAACTGCGCGGGCAGCTGTGCGCGCAACTGAGAGCACAGCTGTGCGCGCAACTGGCGCGCCACTGGACGCGCACCTGGTCGCGCAACCTGGGCCGCGCAACCTGGCAGCACACCTGGCCGCACAACCTGGCCTGCGCAACCTGGCCGCGCAACCTGGCCTGCGCAACCTGACCGCGCAACCTGGCAGCGTGCCTGGCCGCGCAAGTGGCTCGCGCAACGAGCGCAACTTAAGCGCACTATGCGCCTAGCGACGATGCTGACGTGCTAAGTGCAAAGTGCGCCAACAAAACGCCATATTATACCTCATGACACTACTACAAAAATGGTTAACAATGACACCTTATAGATGACACTCATAAGAAAATGTCATTAATAATTCTTTTAATGTCAGCTCGGTAGATGATCGTCATTAATAACTGAATTAATGACAGTAAAAAAAATGATGTCATGAAATGTGTATTAAGATGACATTTAAGAAAATAAGGGTCGTAAAAAAATTTATGGATGTCATCTTTTGTGTATGAAAGAAAAGATGTGGGGCTAACAATGACATAATAATATTAAGAGTCATATTTAGTTTAAACAATGATAAAGGCTTGTTGTGTGTCATAGAATATTGATTAAAGATTGATACTATTGGATTGAATCCAAATTGGACAAAGAAAGTGTATGTTAGGAATAGAGTTATGATTAGTTCTTTAAATTTTAATCTGAATATAATTAATTATTATAATTTGGGTTATAATATTTTGATCTTTCTAAACTTATGTTTATCAGACAAAAAAATGTAAAAGTTTAAGAGAAAATAAAATATTAAGTATGATTTTATTAATAAAAATATTACTATATATTAAAGAGCCAAAATTAAATAATTGATATATTTAAATATAATTTAGTCTATTTTAACTAAAAAAATTATGTATTTTTAGTTGGCCATAGTCCAGTACGAAGGTCATGTACAAATATCGTATGTACATCGGATAATATCTTTTGAAAAATACTTTCTACATTTTTTGTGATTAAGATAAAATATTAATTAGAAAATATGTATAGCAAGAAATAATTAAAATAAAAATAATTTTTTTTATTCTTTTATTACTTATCAAAATTAAAACCACTACTTATGCTAGCAGGAATACCCAAACCCCCATCCCCGCTCTCTCTCCCCTCTCCCTCCCTCTCTCTCTCTCTCTCTCTCTCTCTCTCTTTCTCTCTCCCCTTTCACGAATTCCTTATTCTAGGGCTGGGTTTCTTCTCAAAATTTCACATCTAGATTTTTTCCTAACCTTCCTCTTCTCCTAGTCAAACCCACATCCCCCTTCTTCATCTTTACCGAACCCTCTCCTGGATCTAGCAACTGCAACTACGACACCATCGACAGCCTTTTTACGAGCTTCTCCGACTGTCACCGAGTCCTCCAGTCGAGCTTCGTCGTTGAGTCCTTTCGTGGAAACTCCCCAAATTAGCGTCGAATTCTCCAACCGACAATAATGCCATCAATGCCTCCTCGCCTCTGCATCGATAGCCCCCTTCCATCTCAGCCGATCTGACTCCGACTCGTGGCCTCCGCCCCAACGCCTTCTTCCTGATCTGATTTTTTCTAGATTCCGTAGGAGATCCCGACACATCCCCTCAGGGCATAGCGCACACCTTGCCTGACTCATTCCCTTACCACCAGCCACTTCGTCGACAACCGGAGGTAAATATGTATTTTCGAATTTTATCGTTTTAATGAAGATGATCTTGGTGATACAATTTTAGATTGTCAAGGTGCTACGAAAAGATTGCCGTCTATCGAAACATTTGATGTCATGGGTGAAAACGATCAAGCTAACTATGCACGAGTGGATTGTCAGGACGAGGGTATATGGATTGATAGCACTTGATGTCAGATAACAAAGAATCAAAAGATTTGTAAGTAATCCTTATCTTTTTTGTGATATTTTTTAAAATACTCCATGTTGTGATTTTTTTTAGGTCATTGTTTATTCATCAGAATATCGTATGCTCAATGTCCATTCTTGTAACGTCTGTCCTTACACTATCATTCTTTCTTTTTACAGGGCGTAAGTAAACTCTACATTTTCTGAATTTATTTTGGAAGCTGAAACACATTCCTCATTTAAGAATGATAAAAATTCCAGCCTATTTTTCACGACGGT
Organism: Iris pallida; assembly: GCA_029216955.1. Taxonomy (NCBI): domain Eukaryota; kingdom Viridiplantae; phylum Streptophyta; class Magnoliopsida; order Asparagales; family Iridaceae; genus Iris; species Iris pallida. The sequence continues at coordinate 41,958 of JANAVB010027009.1, read as the reverse complement.
ATGAAAGAATGTAGCTGTTGCAAGCAAAGAAGCCATGACTTCATCTTATTTTTGGCAATACCCGGGTAAGTTTCTCTCTCTCACTCTCTCAATCTCATATCACAGAGTGTTGGAGAACTTCTGTTGATAACAGTCTGGAGTGACCTTCAGCAGCACAAATTTCAACCTACATAATTACTTTCCCTTGGTTTTCAAATAATAGATAACGTGAAGAAAGATGTAGCCTTGACAAAGGGCGACGAATTTGTACAAGTGGGCATAGTAATATTTAGGTGGATACTCATGGTTCTTTTCTATTAGTACATTCCCAGAAGTTATGTTTTGATTATGCAGTTGGAGTATGGTTTGGTACCGTAGGTTGCTTAACCTTTATCTGCAGATATCTTCAATCTAAAGTTTCTTGATTTTGGGCAACATCCTGGGGCTAATCTTAATGTTAAGTAAATTCGAAATTCTCAACTCTTCTGAGGGGTTTCATGCTTAGTATTGCATCCATCTATCCATGAAATGGTGCTTACTCTGGTGCTGGTGTCCTGACCTTTCTCTTGAGGAACATTTTGAGGAATTACTGTAAGCACTTCGCAACATAGGTGAACCACTGCATCTATTGTCTTTATTAGACTCTTTCCTGACCTCTGTAGTTGTATAATCTTCAGTTGGGCTGACAAGAAAAAGAAACTTCAGTTGGGCATAGCCATCTTTCCTGACCTCTGTATGTGTATTCAGACAATTAACAAAATCAGACTTGAAAGTTTTTTCCCCATATAGATCACTTGTTTAGTCGTTTAACAAATATATTTTAGGCCAGTGGAAGTGATGTTTCTGTTCATTCCACATCATGTATCCCAGTGAGAAGCATTTTGATGATAAACGAGCAAGAGGTCATCTTCTACACGCCAATGTTTTCTTCATGCTTCTATTTCTCAAAGCATATTCTATTTTTTTCCCTCAATATTGATATTATCCCTTTTGAATGTGATTTTTTGACTAATTTTGCTTTTTGTTTACCTTGTTACATTATATCATACGAGGGACTTATGCTGAAAGTACTAACATCTTATATAATTGTGGGGGTGTGCCATTGTTCTAGCATTAGTCAGATCAGTAGTAAGAATGGTAGACTTGGCCACTTGGCCATGAGCAGGTGATGACCTGCTGTGGGCAGGCCATCCTGGCCTTGGCTTGGCCATTTGGTTGCTGCCAGGGAGCAGTGCACAGCAAGGTGAGTAAGTGGGGGCTCGGGCATAGCCATCTTGGCTTGACACTTGGCCATAGGGCTGTATCAGACGTAAATCCATGGAGCAGTGCACAGCAAGGTGAGTAAGTGGGGGCTCGGGCATAGCCATCTTAGCTTGACACTTGGCCATAGGGCTGTATCAGACGTAAATCCATGTATCAGTGATTTAGCCAGCCCAGATTTTGGCAACAGAAGAATAGAAGATTGGGGAATTAGGCCACTTGGCCATGGCCTATGTGAGCAGGCCAGAGCCCCCTTTGGCGGCAAAGGATTAACCCCTTAGCTGTAGGGTTGCTACCTGGGGATATTGATCTCTAATTTAGCATTGTCTATGAGTAACAGTGAGTTAAGTGTGTGAGATGTTGCATTTGATATGTGGAATGCCATATTGCCAGGAATACAATATTCCTTGGTATGCCATATTGCCAGGAATATTATGTTGCATTGATATATGGAATGCTAACAGATTATGTTGCCAGGAATATTATGTTGCCAGGAATACAATATTCCTTGGTATGCCATATCTGAAGTCCTTGATTCCTTCTGATTTGCTGAATGATGAAATGTGAAGTCCTGTTTGTTTTTTTGCTGGTTATCTTGCCAGAAGTACATGAATTTAAAGTAAAGGATAGGATGTCACCAAAAAGTTTGAGGACCAACAGCACTTTTACGAGAATCTTCAATCAATATTGTTTATCCTAGCAGCTATAAAGCTTTCATCTTAATTCCATTGAAACAGCTAATTATGTAGTTTATATTTGGATTATCCATTGCAAGTTATCAAAATTTAACACAGGAAAGTAGCCTTGTCAATTATCACACAGGGAGGGGCGGGGCAGGGCAGGGTGATTGCTATTATCAGTTGATATCCATCAGCAAGTCAACCCAAATCGTTTTGATGATCACCTTTTCTTTTCTCCCATTTAACACTTCTGCCTACATTTGAGTCCTCATGGGTTCTTCTGTGTAGATGTACATAATAATTCTTCACATCATTCTTCCTCATTAGAGAGCAAATATTATCCCGTCTTTGAATACAATGCTATGCATATGTAAAATTGAAAGAAGCACATTGGTGCCAACTTTTCCACGAGAGTACCTTGGACCCTTGCAGATATCCTCATATAGCACTTTATACTGGCTTTATTTCTTGAGTTATCATTAGAATTATTACATGATCTTGTTTTGTTAACCTCTTGGAAGACATTGTATCATCATCATCATGTAGTCAAATTCTTTTTGTTAACCTTGTACAGTTCCTTTGAAATTTTTCGTTTCTTTAAATTTATTCCTAAACTTGTAGCAAAGAATTTTTGTCGTTTTCAATTTTCTTGTAATTTCTGTCATTTCACTTTTCTTGTTGATTGATGTATATTTTGGTCGCAGTTGCAGAATGGGCTACTGATGCTCTTCTGGGAATTGAGAAAGGTGCTCCTTTTTCTCTCTGCTTGACCAAGAAGCATTTTTCTGAAGTTGCTTCTGCACATGGAAAAAATTATCATCATCTGTCAAAAGTAAGACACCAAAATTTCAAGCTGAATCTGTCTTATATACTATTGCAATACATGAAAGTCAACCCTTTTGAAAATTATGACTAATTACTATAATATTATTCTACATTCAGCTACATGGTGTAATGAAGGCTGAGTATCGAATTGCGCTGAGGTCTTCGCTACGGAATGATTTTGCTGAAGGTGTACGAGCAGTCTTGGTGGACAAGGACCAGGTATTTTTCTCCCTTCAGTGCCTCCTGTTTGGATTATAAATAGAAAACACGTTTGTATTTTCTTGTTATTGGGTGAATTTAAAGTTTGAGGGGTTCTTGTTTTTATTTTTCCTGACAATCGGTTGGATGACTGATTTATCAATTATCATCTATTAGTGAAAGAGAAGAACCTCGTTATTGCATCAATTTTGGTTTCTTAGCTCCATGTTTTGGGTGAAGTGATATTTATGCCAAGTTCATAAAGGGCATTTGGCATTATGTAACAGATGTAAGTGTTTAGCTAATATATATAATAGAATTATTTACCATTTAGGAACCTTTATATGACACATTTTTTATTGTAGGGCTTTTAAGATATGGCTCGCTCAAAAGGGGATGAAGTCGAAAAACCTAACATGGAACTGTGTAAATGTAAGTTTAAATTTACATTCCATTTTTTTTTTTGATTAATTATTCGTGCTAACTCCTTTAATTTTTTACTTTCTAATGCAGTGTCCTAAACAACCAAACAATAGTGAAAGTGGTTACTATGTAATGAAATATATGAAGGATATATTCCAACATTCTACTACCAAATTAGACAAAGTGGTAAGTTAGATGTTAAGATAATTCTATAAGTATAATATTTGTTTTATTGGTATAAAATGAAGTTATTAATGTAATAATTAATTTTGTGTTTTTTTTGTAGTTTGCTGGGAGAAAGGATTACTCCATCAAAAAAATTGATGAAATGAGAGGGGAGCTGGCCAAGTTTATAATGGACATTATTAATGAAGAAAATTTGTATTAAATTTTTTTGGAAGTATTATTAATTTATGATTTGAAGTATGTGAGAATAATGAATATTGTTTAGTTCAATGTCATGATTAATAAAATATATTTGTTTGGTGTTACATATTAGTTTTCTTCTTTGTTTTCTTCAATGGGATATTATATGTACATTTTATTGTCTTGAGCCGTCATTGTTGTGTAATTAATAAAAGTCATCTTTTTATAACAATGATGTGTGTTGTTTTTCAATGTTAAAAGTCATCTTTTATAAATAATAATGACACATGTAAGTCATCTTTTGTAAATAATGATGACGCATAAAAGTCATATTTTATAAATAATAATGACACATGTAAGTCATCTTTTGTAAATATAGATGACGCATATGTCATCTTTTGTAAATAACAATGACATATATAAGTCATCATTTGTAAATAATAATGACGTGTGTTGAGCCGTCATTGTATTTCCACGATAAATGTCATATTTTATAAATAACGATGACGCATGTAAGTCATCATTAGTAAATAAAGATGACGTCTAAAAGTCATCATTTATATAAAAAGATGACGTGTGTAATCTGTCATTGTTGTCTCACGATAGAAGTCATCTTTCGTAAATAAAGATGACACACATAAGTCATCTTTTATATATAAAGATGACACACATAAGTCATCTTTCATTGATAAAGATGACGTGTGTAATCTGTCATTGTTGTCTCACGATAGAAGTCATCTTTCGTAAATAAAGATGACATATATAAGTCATCTTTTATAAATAAAGATGACACACATAAGTCATCTTTCATTGATAAAGATGACGTGTGTCGAGTTGTCATTGTTTTTTTACGATAAAGATGACGGTAACGTAGATGACGGTCAAACAAATGTCATCAATGACCATTTTTGGCCGTCATTGTTAACCATTTTTGTAGTAGTGTGAGTCCGAGTCCGAGTCGCTAAGCCCCTACGGGGCTTAGCTCCCATGGAAATAAATTTCCCAAGGGCAAAAGGCATGAATGCTTTCAATTCTTGATTTAGCCTATTTCCATTAGAAAAATAATCCCACATGGCACACCCATGTGCACCTCCATACTACATGTGCATATCTAAACTAGCATAGCTAATATATAGAGATACAACTCCTTTGGCCTAGCCGATGTGGGACTAAAGTTTCTAAACAAAGGCCAAAACCCCAACAATCCCCCACATATCTCTATATATGGGTGTAAGTGTTCCCTACAGTAACTGTCCATCATGCATTAGGAGAGATGTCGCTGACGACTTGAATCTTCCCGCGTGGGTCAAACAACAGACTATAATACAAGAATGGACTAAGTCTTGAATTCTGCACCATAACTGAAATTCTTCCCACTCACATAATATAGTTACATGTGCTTCTGGCTACATATTAAAGGTCCTGTGCCAGCCTGGTTTCAGTGTATAATTTTGGGCGTCTACAAGTTTACGCTCAAGAGACGGCCTGATATCTTTTTGTCCATACACTATAGATGAGTTTATTATAAAGAGACATGGCATGAAGCGCTTTGTGCTTCCCTTGCGGTGCTACGTCGCTATGACATGGCTTAAAGCCGAGGCCTTATCCCATACCGGGAACCTCATCGTAGTGTCATACTACTGTAGCATGAGGTAACCGCCTCTTTGTAGTGCCAAACTACCCAGCATGAAGCCTTAGGCTCCCTTACGGTGTTACGCCGTAACGACACGGCTTGCAAGGCCGAGGCTTTATCCCTAACCGGGTACCTCATCGTGGTGTCGTGCCACTGTAACATGAGGAACTCCTCCTCTTTGTAGTGCTGACTACACCCCTCTTTATTTAAACATACAGCATTAGGCTAACTGCCTATTTACGGTGCTACGCCGCTGTGACTTGGCTAGCAAAGCCGAGGCCTTACTCCATGCCTGGGAACCTCATGGTGGAGTCACCCTACAGTAACATGGAGTTTCACTCCTTGTAGTGCTATTTTACCGTGCTTCCTATAAAGCACACCAGGCATTCACTCCGCCTGAGAACTCATTAAGGCATTTAAGCCAACCTTCCCACAGGATCCGTTTTTCGCAGAAAACAACAGTAGACAACAGTGGTTGTAGGTCCGTAACCTCTCTATGTCCAATAGAACATGTACCCACCATTCCTGATATTCTTCCGATTAGTGGTCCTCCCTTGAACCAAAAGCTAGATGCCTAGTAGATTTCTTTTTGAACTATTAGCATAAAATTTTATGGTAGGAATACAATAATACAATATCAGAATGCCTTCAAGCCCATTTTACATGCTGTGTCATCGACCAGCTGGCGCTTAAGGCCCTTGGTGAACAGATCCGCCAGGTTCTCCTAACTCCGAACATCAATCACTGCAACAACACCCCTCTTGATGAGATTGTGTACTGCTCTGTGCTTCAACCGCACAGTCCTTTTTTTCCCGTTGAAGAGGTCATTTGATGCCACTGCCACAGTCGCCTGGTTGTTGCAGTATATCGGTATTGCCGATATTTGTGCCCCAACCACTGGAAGATCATACATGAGCTCCCGAAGCCATTCTGCTTCCTCGGCTGCGGTATCAAGTGCAAAGAACTCAGATTCCATGGATGACCGCGAGAGCATAGTCTGCTTCTTCGACTTCTACGATATAGCAGCTCCACCCATTATGAAAATGAATCCACCTGCGGACCTCTCGCTCTCTACCTCTGAGCACCAGCTGGCATCACTGAAGCCTTTTACTACCGGCGGATCTTCGCTGTAGTACAGTGCATATGTCTGAGTCTTCTTGAGATATCTCATAACCCGTTTCACAGCTTTCTAGTGTTCAACACCTGGGTTGCTCGGGAAATGACTCAGCATTCCCACGACGAAAGCTATGTCAGGCCTTGTGGTAGTAGTAGCATACATCAAACTCCCGATTACGCTTGTATACTCCAGCTGCCTGACGCTTTTCCTTGAATTAGGCTTCAGCTTCATATCACACCTGTACGGCGTATCGATCCCTGGAAGATTCCGATACCCATAACGAGTGTTCATTTTCTTAATATAATGAGACTGTGACAGCGCTAGTCCAGTGTCTGTCCGGATGATCTTGATCCCTAAGATCACATCAGCTTCCCCCAAGTCCTTTATACTGAACTTGCTCGAGATGAATTTCTTTGTCTTTGTGACACAACCCATATCCGTACCTAGGATAAGCATGTCCACTACAACAAAAAACCCTTTTAATAACGCTCGATAAGACGTATTGATGACGCCTGATACCTAAGCGTTATCAAAGTTCGAAAATACCTTTTTTCTATGACGGTTTGGGCTAATTTTTTCTATGCAGTATTTGACACAGGAAGCTTCCATGATCTTGGAAGTATCATCCTTTACGAATCTTCTGAATATGAGTAGTGCGTTTGATTGCAAGGTGGAAAATACGTGAAAAAAAATTAATTCCATGGAATTATTTTCCTAGGAAAAAATTCCATGGAATTTTAGAAAATTTCCATGGAAAAACTTAATTTGGGTGTTTGATTGTCATTATTTTCCACGGAAAATAATATTTTCCTATTGGTTGGACAAGTTTCATTTTCCACCATTTGAAAATAATTCCATGGAAAATATAAGCTATCAAACACTACAATTGGTGGAAAATTTGTGATGAAAATATTTTCCATGGAAAAAAGCCCAATCAAATACAGCATGTTTTTTCTTCTTCTATTATCTATGAAGATAATATCTAAGTTCTGTAAGAGGGTCCTATGTGTAACCTTTTGCTTTACTTCAGCCTCAATGAAGTATTCCAGTTAGTTTAGTTCTTTCCGACAACTTCAAACTACAATAGACACCGTCAAGAAATAGCGTAGAAATGTTCTAAGAACCTCTAGGAATAATATGTAATCTACAAAATTTCTCAAGTGTGTAACCAGTGCTACTGTGCAAATGTAAATTGGACAATCATCATTTGGGATGCTTGACATGAAACCTATCAACTTCCACTAACAAACAAAAGTAGTTGTCTAATAACCCAGCCTCTTTCTCTGTAATTTAACTTACCTGTTCGTTTGTAATTGTGGCATGCAAAAGACTGAAAGATATGTCATATCATACACATAGGGTCTCGTCTTTACCTTATTTTTTTTTCCCCTAAACCACACATAAGCTTCAACAGGCCATCTGTTGTACCTGTAGAGTGAAAGAGATAAATGAAAGAAGAGGGAAATGCATACAAAAGAGCAAGAAGAAAAAAAAGTGTGCAAGATCGAGTACTTAGTTACAAATGGAAGGCTACTAGAGCAATTGTCGCGTTGCAATAGCTAAAAAGAAAATGTCAACATTAAAGCCAATATATATAACCTGTAATGCACAACAATGCCAGGATCTTGATTATGTTACACTCTTGGCTAAGTTTCTAATGTGATCTGGTGCGCTAGAGTATTGCGTATTTGGTCAAATTGGTCTGTGTAGAGAATGTAGACTAGACTGGTTTGTTGCTGGCATTGCAAGTTCATGAACAAACTTATTAGTTCATCCATCTTGGCTTCGAAAGTTGGAGATTATGAAGCTATGATCTTAAGCATCTCAGCTATGCTATGGATGCAAAACCAAGCCATTATTCTAGAATGGCCTATATTCTTCAGAGTATATTTTAACTTGTTTTTAAATTGTGATCAACCTTATCTTCTTGCTATACTAGAATTATCCAGATCCTACCAAATTGGTCTAAGAAGGGATGCAATTTGGCATTGTGCAGTTTAGAATTGTCTAGGTCAGTTCAGCGGACAGGAAGAATAAGCAAAGGACATATATTATTTTATTAGAAGATCGCATGCACTGCAAATTTAGTTTGCTTATTAGAGTCTGATAAGAAAATTCCAAACCAAGTTACTCATGTTTTATGAATTTCTGTCGTATTATTTGTAGAATGTTATAAGTGCAAGTTTCATATTGAACTTTATTCTTTGGATTGCAGGCTAGTTCCTATTTGAACTTTATTCTTTGGATTACTTAGAGTTTGTTCGGCACGACAAGGTAAGTTGTCCCGGTAAGAATTACTACTCTACGCTCATTAATTTTATTTTGATATGAACATGCCGTTGGCTGATACCTTTGCTTTCATAAAAAAGATTATACAATAATTTTGTTTGGCTACATAATTTTTTTTTGTAGAAATGGGCAGAAATCATCGGAAAAGCAAGTCAAAGTGTGATATACCTAAGGATCAGGATGTCATAAGAGAAGTTCAACTACTGGTATTCTCATCAGAAAGAGATAAGAGTTACTTTTTTGGTTTACGTTGTTTGTTTCTTTTCGTTTCCCATCAGTGTTTTAGTCAGGGATGTTTTAGACATCAGGTACCTGGCCCATGGCTTTTGTGACTTATTCTATGTTTATTAATTTGAAGTTTATTCTTATTTTATTAGGTAGAGCAGGAGTTTAGTATTTTTATTTGTTTTCTTGTTAATTTAGTGTTTGCATATAAAATATAAATTTATGTATGTTCATCACATAGTTCACGCTACCGGTCGATGCTGAAATTGACATTGGAACAACCGAAACTGCTGAAACTACAGAAACAAACTGATTCAAAATCACAGAACCCCCCGCCCCACCAAAACTGCCCCGCGAATGCATATTTAGAAGGGTCTGATACCGATACTGACTGTGAACCATAAGTTGATCCATTAGGTGCACTTTTAGGAAATATCATTTCAAACCCATTCTGTAGAAGTGGCTCTTGGAAACAGTCACTTAAGTATCCTGGACTTGTAGTTTCATAAAGTAGTTTATTGTCACTTCTTGGACTAGCTTATTTCCTGGTTTAGTCATGCCAAAGGTTTAGTTCTATTGAACTCCGGGAGCCTTTACTTGCAGGGAAACTCAAGATATATATATACTAACTACTTGCTTGTTGTAGATAGGGATATTCAACTATTCTTCAATATCTTTAAGTGGGAAATAGTATATATGCTAGTGCTGATCCGTTAATCTTCATCGAGGTGTAACATCTCTATGACATGACTAATCAAGTGCCATCAAATCAGTTGTTTTTACATTAATTGGCTTTCAAGACTCCCTTATTGTTGGGTTAAACTAGAACCAACTTCTTAGCTTTCAACCAATTTGGATTTCCCCTCATTTTACGCTGTTTCAGAATGACAGCAGAGCCTTCATCTCAAACATGTGAGAGTGGCTACATAATACTTTGGTGGGGTCCTGTGAGGTTTCAACCTGCTATCAGTAAGTAATTCAGTATAATGCTTATTCAACAAAATTTTGAAGATTACAACTTTTTGTTCTATTTCTCTTGCCATTTTTCTCTTCCAAAGAAAAAGAAAAAGTTGTTCTTATCTAAGAATGCACTCTTTATATAAGGAATGAGAAGGTTCTGCAAAGCACTGTTTGTCAGGATTATCATGTGGTTATTGATTTTTTTGTAAAATTGAGACAGTCTTGTGGCTTAAGATGAATCTTTTTGTTCTTCGATTCTTTGATTGGCTTTTACTTGTTTGAAACATCTTCTCTCTGTTTCCTTCTGACAATTATATGGACTGATTTGGTTGTCTTCTCTTTTTCTCAGGATTTCACTGGTTTTTCGGCTGTCGTTGATCTTTCATGATTATTGGTTATGTGGCCAAGTTTTGATGTGGACAATTTTGGTAGTTGTAAATATATATATATATATATATATATATATATATATATATATATATATATATATATATATATGTGTGTGTGTGTGTGTGTGTTTGGATATTCTATTTTGAGAATGTAATGAAGATGTTGATATGTACTCTATTTTGAGAAATGTAATAAAGATGGTGATATATAATGTTAATTTGATTTTTAGGCCTGACAATTATATGGACTGATTTGGATATGCTAATTTGAATAGTATAAAGTGTTATAAATGTGCTGCATTGAGCCTATACATATTATCTATTCATGACGTTTTAAAATTGTTCTGAATTGTGCACTATATATTAACTATTCATAACGCTTTTATAGAAACTATTCATGACAATTATTTTATGACGCTTTTAAAAAACATTTATGACACCCGTTTTCATAACGGTTGCTGTGAAAAAAAAAGCGTCATGGTTCGTCATTAATGACGCTTTTTAGCCGTCATTAAAAGGGTTTTTTGTTGTAGTGGTCGTCCACGTACAGACAAACGATCACACCTCTTCCATCAGCGAACTTTGTGTAAACACACTTGTCCGTCTTGCTGACTATGTAGCCATTTGACCTTATAACTTTGTCAAATTACTCATGCCACATCTTGGGAGTCTGTTTAAGTCCGTACAAAGATTTCACCAACTTGCAGACTTTGTCTTCAAGACCCTTGACGATAAATCCCTCTGGCTGTTGCATGTAAATCTCTTCGGTCAGCTCGCCATTTAGAAAAGTCGTTTTCACATCCATTTGATGTATCACCATCTTATGTATTGCTGCGAGAGCAATCAACATTCTGATGGTGGTCATCCGGGCTACTGGAGCATACGTGTCAACGTAGTCAATCCCCTGCTTCTGAGAAAACCCTTTGGCTACCAACCTAGCCTTCAACTTGTCAATAGTTTCGTCTGCTTTCATCTTCTTCTTGAAGATCCATTTGCATCCGATGGGTTTTGCTCCTTCAGGAAGATCAACCAACACCCAAGTGTTATTTGAGGTGATGGAATTAATTTCATTGTCAATCTCCTCCTTCCAGAAAATCGCGTCTCTGGTCTTCATCGCCTCATCATAGGTAAGCAGATCTGCTTTCATATGATAGGTGACAAAGTCACTTTCGAAGTCCTTCGGCCTCCTCATACGCTTAGCTGACGGCTCAGCTTGTTCTGGTTCAATCGTTGTTTCAACAACATCTTCTTGGACCACATCTTCATTGAAGACTTCAGTTTCCTGCGCACCCTTATTGTTCTTCGGTACATCCGCAAGAATAATATTCTTGTGCCTTATAAATTTATCTTCAAAATATTTTGTGTTGCGAGATTCAATGATATGATTTGACTCAATATCAAGAAATCTTCGAGCATCACTCTTCTCGGCATACCCCAAGAAGATCGTCTTAGTAGTCCTTGTTCCAAGCTTCTGAATCTTCGGATCTGGAAGCTTGACATATGCCAGACACCCCCACACTCGAATGACATTCAAGTTAGGTCTGACCTTGAACCAGAGTTCATGAGGAGTAATGTCTGAAGTTGCATGAGGCACCCTATTTAAAATAAAAGTGGCCGTCAATGCAGCTTCTCCCCAGTAGCACTTAGGAAGACCCGCAGTCAACAACATTGAGTTAATCATTTCTGTTAACGTTTTGTTCTTCCTCTCTGCTACTCCATTTGATTGAGGAGAGTACGGAGCCGTAATCTCATTGACAATTCCATGTTCTTTGCAGAATGATGCGAATTCATAAGACCTGTACTCCCCACCTCGATCACTTCTTATTCTTTTGAGTTGTTGTCCAGTCTGCCGCTCAGCTTTGGTTCTGAACTCGTTGAACTTCTCGAATGCTTCGTCTTTAGCCTTCAGCAAGTAGACGAATACATACTTAGAGAAGTCATCGATGAAGGTTATGAAATACTTTATCCCGACCTTTGTAGAGAACTGTTTGAAATCACAGATATCAGAGTGTACTAACTCCAAAAGATCTGTACTTCGATTAACCCAAGGAAAGGATTTCCTTGTGATCTTTGTTTGAGCCCAAACTTTACATTTCTCTACCTTACCCCCACACTTTGAGATAAGTCCTAGACTAGACATTCTTTTTATTCGTTTACAATGAACATGTCCTAGCCTATTATGCCACAACTTAAGAGTATAAGCAGAAGGAGTGATTGCATTAATTACATTAATTACATTGGAGTGATTTACAAGCTGAATTTTGAACATTCCTTCGGTATAAAAAGCTTTCCCGAAATATGTTTCCTTGATAGACATCACCATCTGGCCAGCATTGATGTCCATCCTGAGGCCTGCGTTGCAGAGTAGGCCTCTTGAGATCAGGTTCTTGGCGATAGCAGGTACGTGCTTCATGCCTTGAAGCGTCAGAGACTTCCCCGAAGTCAGCTTCAACACCACCGTCCTAATCCCTAGCACTTCAGCTTGTGCCTGGTTCGCCACCATAACCACTTCAGAAGTACGTGTGTTGGTGGTGAACCACTCTTTGCTAGAGCAGACATGGCATGTGGCTCCAGTGTCTATCCACCAGTCAAAGTCAGTCCCTACCGCATCAACTTGCACAATCATAGCAACAACGTCAGTGATCATAGATACCTTACTAGGCTCTCCTGGCTCTGATTGCTTGGTCTTTGCTTTGCATTCATTCTTGAAGTGGCCTTTCTTGCCACACTTGAAACAAGGCATTTGAGATTTTGCCTTCTTTTGCTTGAAGGAAGTCCCCTTCACGTTCAGATTGTTAGGGTCCTTCTTCTTGCTGTGGGAAGCCGTATGCTTTTCCCTTGGTTCCTTGGTATGAACCAGATTGGCGTTAGCCAATTGCTTGGACAGTGCGTCCACCTTCAGTTGAGCCCGTATCTGGTCCTCAACATAGATTTCCTGTAAGAGATCTTCAAGGCTGATCTCAAGCTTCTTCCAATGCATGTTTGCATAGAACTTACTCCACCCAGGGGGGAGCTTTGAGACAATCCCTCCAACAACAAACTTGTCGGGGAGGGGCATCGCCTCGTCTTCCAGCTTCTGTCGTAGCTTCATGAATTTCTTCACCTGCGACAGCATGGACTTCTCATCCTCAAAGAGCCATTTGTGATATTTTTCAACAACAAATATCTTGCTCCTGTTTTTGTCTTCTTCATACAGTTTTTCTAGAGATTCCCATATGTCTCTGGCAATAGTCTTCCGACTGTAGGATTCTGCTAGGGAATCCTCCATAGCAATTAAGATAAATAACCTGCAAATGCTATTCTCCCTTCTCTAGTTGGCCTAAAGTTTAATAGCCGCAGTAATTGCGGCAGCAGACCCAACATCTGGAACAGTAGGTTCATCTTCAAGAAGCACGTGATCAACGTCTCTGAGTTGAAGAGTGAGATAAACCTTCCTCTTCCAGACTTGATAATGCTCTCCATCAAACTTTTCTAACTTACAGAAGTCAGCATTGAGGAGTGAAGCATTAAAGTTTTCCATCGTAGCAATATAGCTTTGAGATTGTTAGTGTCGGGGCACAATTTTTCGATGGAAAACTGAGAATATGAAACAATTGTAAGAACAATGTTCTAACGCAATACTTCTAGGAAGGTTGCACAAGTATAACGAAGATCTAAGAAGATCTTGTTACAGCAGATATTACGAGAATCTAAGAAGATTTTGTAATCTACAGCGACGAAGAAGATGACAGGCGATAGATGGAAAAACTTCTGCTGGGATGAATGATCACCGTTGCTCAAAGCTATATTCGCCCCACACGAATAGCTTCCAGGAACCAGCAAGTTCGTCGGAGAACTTTGGAATACTTCTGCTCTTCTGACTCCTCGGATCGTACACGAACTCCCGTACAAAAGCAACGCTAGTGCAAATCTTTTCTTCTCTCTCACAGACTCTGTTTACTTGTGTTAAGAAACACTTGTAAACTTTCGTAACTCTCTGAATGTGTTCTGTGTATACTGCCTGTGAGGGAGAAGAGACCTTTTAAGTGCAAAGTAAGCTAATAAAATGCCACATTACGCCTCATGAGCCATGAGCCCGAGGCTGAGTCCGAGTCGCTAAGCCCCTACGGGGCTTAGCTCCCATGGAAATAAATTTCCCAAGAGCAAAAAGCATGAATGCTTTCAATTATTGATTTAGCCTTTTTCCATTAGAAAAATAACCCCACATGGCACACCCATGTGCACCTCCACACCACATGTGCATCTCTAAACTAGCATAGCTAATATATAGAGATACAACTCCTTTGGCCTAGCCGATGTGGGACTAAAGTTTCTAAACAAAGGCCAAAACCCCAACAAAATATACGTATTGAATCTGGGACAGATTATCGAGTACGATGGAATCAGGTGGCTTGACCCATGGTGCAAGTTTAGCTAACAGTTTCATCTGATTATAATCGAGGACGGAATAAAAAATTCTAACTCAGGCAGGCTCGATAGAATTAGGGTTGGCTAACTACAAGCTGATTCATATAAAAAAAAGAAAAAAGAAAAAAATTATATAAAAAAATGAATAAAAGAAGAGAAAATTGGAGTGGTCTTTACATGTTTGTTGTTGTTTCCATCTCTGACGACAACACTATCAGTTACATCGCGAGTTTTCCTGTTGCTCCTTCACTTGAGGTCAGTGGGTGTTCCACCAGTGCCGCTCTGCTTCTGGACATCATCAGACACCAATTCAAGAAACTAACACATGACCCGTAGGGATCGTAGGAGACTGCTTATCGGTAGGGAGGAAGGGATTTACATTTTGGAGCATTTGATACTGATCCTAACTAAGGTTGATAGGTTGTTTATTATGACTGTTGTAGTGAGATTTATCATGCTTAATATATGTATGTGTGTTGGTTCTTGAGAATTCATGTAAAATGGACATAGTATTAATTCATGTGTTAGTGAAGATGGTAGAGAAGCGTATAGATACGGAAAATGTTATTACCAAGCACAAAGTTACACCAGAGACAGTTGAGCAAGGAGTCCATTTTTATTCACCCTCCAAAACTAAAGGTATTTGTTCACCCTCCAATAAAATATTGACACGTGCCAAATCCTTTAGTCAAAACCACTTTGAATGTTTACAAAAATACTTTCAAAGTGGTTTATGTTGAAAGCATTTGGCACGTGTCAAACTTTTATTGGAGGGTGAACAAACATCCTAGTTTTGATGAGTAAACAAAAATGGACTCGTTGAGCAAGTATCAATACAGTATTTGATTCGATCATCAATGATCTATGATTACGTTAATCCTTTCCATATTGGAAATGACAATACTTCTTATAGTATATCACTGTTGTTTGATGCTTAGAATGCCCATCTACTACCAGTACAACAACTTATTGGTCTAAGCTATATATATCTAATCTAAGAAGAATTTCTCTCATATTTTACCCAACTACACTACTGTCACATTACAAAATTAGAATACTGTAACCCCTCTTCCCAGAATTTTGAGAATATATATATTTATTTTATTTATTTATTTGAATTAAATGGTGATTTTAGATTTTTATAAATATTATGTAGTTAACTTTATTTATGGAAAATTTTAATTTATAAGTTTTCGGGTTTTCTTAAAATATATATAGTACATAGTGTGAAAGTGTGTGGGTTTTATAGAATATATGTATGTTGGTGTTTTTTGCCTTTGGACTAGAAAAGATAGTCCCACATCGGCTACACCAAATTATGAGTATCTCAATATAATGCATTGCTTGTGTTGAGGTGTGCACATGAGGTGTAGTGGGGCACAAGTTTGTGCCATGTGGGAGTATTTTCCTAGAAGGAAAAAGGATTAAATCCAACAAGGATGCAAGTTGATTTTTGTTGTGCGGGCTCGGACTCGGACACGGACTCCAGGATGTCTCGTGCATGCACGGAAGTGTTCGGGGGGTAGGCGTGGACTGGCACACTTCTATGCTGATTGTGGGATGATCTAAAATATCAAACTCTATTTTTGAGTATTGGTATTTTAGTCCCACATCGGATAGGAGAAGAGGTGAAGTCTCAACTCCACTCTATAAATAGAGCCCCTTGGCCTCCTTTGAAAGATGCACCAAGAAGAGAATTAAGGGAGTCTGTAAAGTCCAGGAAGCCCGTTCAAGTCTCAAATATTGACTTACGAGCGTTCCAGAAGTTCTTCGTGAACTTGCTGGTTCCTGGAAGCAGATCGTGTTGGGGCGAATCTTGCTTTGAGCAACGGTGATCTTAATCACCCCAGCAAGAACCTTTCCTCTTCTTCTTTCTTCTTTCTTCTCATTCATCTAAGTTGTAACTCAGTTCTGTCCATCTGCAACTGCGATTGCAAGGAAGAATATGAGATTTATTTTCTGAACTCAGTTCTGTCCGTCAGCAACTGCGATTGCGAGGAAGAACGTGAGATTTACTTTCTGATTATTGTTGCTTTTGTAATCAGATTTATATTATAGTGTTCCTCTTGGATCTCGAGAATAATCAGAAGGTGAACGTTTGTTGAACCTCTGATCTCGACATCGAGTCTACCATCTTTGATCAAGCCCCGGGACTAACAATCTCAAAGCAAGATCCTTGTAGATGGAGAACTCTCGTGCTTCTCTCATCGATACCAGCTTTAACGAGTTGGAGAAATTCGACGGAGAACATTTTCAAATCTAGAAGAGGAAGGTCACCCTTAATCTTCAACTCATGGACGTAGACCATGTGTTGATTGAGGATGAACCGACAATTCCAGAAGGAGGAACTGTCGATGCTATTGCTGCTGCACTCGTCAAGCAGAGCAAATGGAAGAGAAAAAAAACAGCATATGTAAACTGCTGATTCTCAATTCTATGGAAGACTCTCTGGCAGAGTCATATTCCAAGAAGGAGAATGCCAAAGAGATCTGGGATTCTTTGGGTAAGCTATATGAAGATGATGAGAACAGGTCCAAAATCTTCATCATCGAGAAGTACCACAAGTGGCTCTTCGAAGACGAAATGGCGATGTTACCTCAAGTAAAGGAATTCCTGAAGTTGTGCCAGAAGTTAGATGACGAGAAGATGTCCCTCGTCGACAAGTTTGTCGTTGGAGGGATAGTCTCGAAACTTCCTGCTGGTTGGAGCAACTTCTATGCTAGAATGCATCGAAAGAAGCTGGGCATTAGCTTGGAAGATCTTCTACAAGAGATCCACGTTGAGGACGAAATTCGATCTCAACAGAAGATGGACTCTCTGTCCAAACAACTGGCTAAGGCCAACTTGGTACAGACAAAAGAGTTCAAGGGAAAGCAGGTGGCTTCTCATCACAAGAAGAAGGACTCCACTAATCTAAAAGTGAACGGTCCTTCGTTCAAGCAACAGAAGTCCAAGTCCCACGTGACTTGCTTCAACTGTGACAAGAATGGCCACTACATGAGTGAATGCCAATCCAAGCCCAAACCAAAATAGCAGGTATAGCTAAACTTGGTTATTTTGATTACTTAACTTGGTTGCTATTGTTGCACAGGTTGAGTTATCTAGCGTGGTAGCTAACTAGTGGTCTGACACTAGTGCATCTGACCACGTGTGCTCTCAAATGAGCTAGCTGTTCACCAAGGACGTGTCATGTTATGACGAAGGTCTCGATGGCGAACATATATCTAGCAGAAGTTCTGAAGATCGAGACAGTGATTATTAACCACCGACAAGGACACTGGAATGCGTGTTGCACGTACCAGAGATTTTTCGGCGATCTGATCTCAGAAAGTCTGTTATCTGATACAGACTTGAAATATGGACATTCGTACTAGCCAGATGTAATTTTTTGGCGAGGAACATGCTTCGAAAAGATGTTCGGTGCTGAAGGAATGTTCGAACTTCTGCTGATGGCGATGAAGTTACTTCATTGAGTAGACTGAGAGTTGTTCTATGACAGAAGCAGACTCAAGCTGTCCTACCGGGACCTTATCTTCGGAATGTGGGGGTAAGGAGGTGGAGGAGTTTAAGGTCTGTGCAGATACAAGACTGTTGGGAAGCTGCTCAGACGATTGAACTAAAGTACTGATCATCTGGAGTTAGTACACTCAGATATCTGTGACTTTTATCAATTCTCCACAGAGGCCGGTTCGAAGTGTTCAGGGCTGAAGCTGAACGTTAAACCGATCTACAACTACTCAGAAGTGATCGAGATGTAGAGTAGAGGTTTCATGAATTTGCATCATTCTGCAAAGAACATGGAATCATCAATGAGACTACTGCTCCATATTCTCCTCAATCTAACGGGATAGCGGAGAGGAAGAACAGAACGTTGACAGAAATGATGAACTCAATACTGTTAACTATGGGTCTTCCTAAATGCTAATGGGGAGAAGCTGCATGGACGACCACTTTTATTCTAAATAGAGTGCCGTATGCAACTTCGGACGTAACTCCTCATGAACACTGGTTCAAAGTCAGACCTAACTTGAATGTCACTCGAGTGTGGGGGTCTCTGGCTTATGTGAAGCTCCCAGATCTGAAGATTCAGAAGCTGGGGACTTGGACTACGAAGATAATCTTTTTGGGGTATGCCGAGAAGAGTGATGCTCGGAGATTTTTTGATATTGAGTCTAATCATATCATCGAATCTCGTGATGACAAAAACATTGTTCTTTCGGACATTCTGAAAAATGATGTAGGTGCAAATGAGACTGAAATCTCATATGGGCCAGTAGTCCAAGAAAAAGCTGTTGTTGAAGAAACAACTCTTGTACCAGAACTCGCAGAGCCGTCAGCTAAGCGAGCGAGGAGACCGAAAGATTTCGGAGATGACTTTGTCACCTATCATGTGGAAGCAGATCCGCTTACCTATGATGAGACGATGAAGACCAGAGATGCTATCTTCTGGAAGGAGGTAGTGAATGACGAGTTTGACTCTATCACCTCCAATAACACATGGGTGTTGGTAGATCTACCTGAAGGAGAAAAGCCCATCGGATGTAAATGGATCTTCAAGAAGAAGATGAAGGCAGATGGAACTATTGATAAGTTCAAGGCCAGGCTGGTAGCCAAGGGATTTTCTCAGAAACAGGGGATAGACTACTTTGACACGTACGCTCCAGTAGCTCGGATGACCACCATCAGGATGTTGATAGCTCTAGCAGCTATACATAAGTTGGTGATACATCAGATGGATATAAAGACCGCATTCCTGAATGGAGAGCTGATCGAAGAGATTTACATGCAACAGCCAGATGGATTTGTCATCAAAGGTCTTGAAGACAAAGTCTGCAAGTTGGTAAAATCATTGTATGGTTTGAAGCAAGCTCCCAAGATGTTGCATGAGAAGTTTGACAAAGTTATTAGGTCAAACAGCTACAGAGTCAGCGAGACGGACAAATGTGTTTACACAAAGTTCGCTGATGGAAGAGGAGTCATCGTTTGTCTATACGTGGACGACATGCTAATCCTAGGTACGGATATAGGCTGTGTCACAGAGACAAAGAAGTTCCTCTCAACCAAGTTCAGTATGAAGGACTTGGGGGATGCAGATGTCATCTTGGGACTCAAGATCATCCGGACAGACACTGGACTAGCGCTGTCACAGTCTCATTATGTTGAGAAGATGATCACTCGTTACGGGTATCAGGATCTTCCAGGGATCGATATGCCGTACAAGTGTGATCTGAAACTGAAGCCTAATTCAAGGGAAAGCGTCAGACAGCTGGAGTATGCAAGCGTAATTGGAAGTTTGATATATGCTACTACTGCCACAAGGCCTGACATAGCTTTCGCTGTGAGAATGCTGAGTCGTTTTACGAGAAACCCAGGCATTGAGCACTGGAAAGCTGTGAAACGGGTTATGAGAGATCTCAAGAAGACTCAGACATATGCACTGCACTACAACGGGTATCCGACAGTAGTGGAAGGCTTCAGTGATGCTAGCTGGTGTTCAGATGTGGAAAGCGAGAGATCCACAGGTGGATATGTCTTTTCCTTGGGTGGAGCTGCTATATCGTGGAAGTCGAAGAAGCAGACTATACTCTCTCGTTCCTCCATGGAATCTGAATTCTATGCACTTGAAGCTGCAGCAGATGAAGCAGAATGGCTTCGGGAGCTCATGTATGATCTTCCAGTGGTTGGGGCTCAGATACCGGCAATACCGATATACTGTGACAACCAGGCGACTGCGGCGGTGGCATCAAATGACCTCTTCAACGGGAAGAAGAGGACTGTGCGGTTGAAGCACAGGGCAGTACACGATCTTATCAAAAGAGGTGTAATTGCAGTGATTGATGTTCGGAGTCAGGAGAACCTGGCAGATCCGTTCACAAAGGGCCTCAAGCGCCAGTTGGTCGATGACACAGCTTATAAAAT
Organism: Iris pallida; assembly: GCA_029216955.1. Classification (NCBI taxonomy): domain Eukaryota; kingdom Viridiplantae; phylum Streptophyta; class Magnoliopsida; order Asparagales; family Iridaceae; genus Iris; species Iris pallida. The sequence continues at coordinate 21,288 of JANAVB010027009.1, read as the reverse complement.
AGGCTTGAAGGCATTCTCATAGTGTGTCTTTGTAATCCTACCATAAAGTTTTATGCTATTAGTTCAAAGAGAAATCTACTAGGCATCTAACTTTTGGTTCAAAGGAGGATCACTGACTGGGAAACTATCAGGTAACAGTGGGTACTTGTTTTCTGAAACATGGAAGGGATACGGACCCATAACTACTGTTGTCTACTATGTATTTTTCTGCGGAAAAAACAAATCCTGTGGAAGGTTGGCTTAAACGCCTTAACGAGTTCTCAGACAGAGTGAATGCCTGGTGTGCTTTACAGGAAGCACGGTAGAGCAGCACTACAAGGAGTGAAACTCCATGCTACAGTGGGATGACTCCACCATGAGGTTCCCAGGTAGGGGTAATGCCTCTGCTTTGCAAGCCAAGTCATAGCGGCGTAGCACCGCAAATAGGCAGGTAGCCTAATGCTGTATGACGTAATTAAAGAGTTGTAGACAGCACTACAAAGGGGAGGATGGCCCCATGTTACAGTGGCACGACACCACGATGAGGTACCCAGGTAGGGGTAAAGCCTCGGCATTGCAAGCCATGTCGTTGCGGCGTAACACCGCAAGGAAGCCTTAGGCTTCATGCTGCGTAGTTTGGCACTACAAAGAGGCTTGTGACCTCATGCTACAGTAGTATGACACTACGATGAGGTTCCCAGGTAGGGGTAATGCCTCGGCTTCAGGCCATGTCATAGCGGCGTAGCACCGCAAGGAAGCGCAAGGCTTCATGCCATATCTCTTTAATAAAGAACTCACCTATAGTGTATGGAAAGAGATATCAGGCCGTCTCTTGAGGGTAAACTTGTAGACGCCCAAAATTATACACTGAAACCAGGCTGGCACAAGGCCTTCAATGTGCAGCCAGAAGCACAGTTGATGTCATTATGTGAGTAGGAAGAATTACAGTTATGGTACAGAATTCAAGGCTTAGTCCATTCTTGAATCAATCTGTTATTTAACCTATGCGGAAAGATTCAAGTCGTAGCGACATCTCTCCTAATGCATGATGGGCAATCACTGTGGGGAACGCTCAACCCATATATTGAGATATGTGGGGGATTGTTGGTGTTTTTTGCCTTTGGACTAGAAAAGATAGTCCCACATCGGCTACACCAAATTGTGAGTATCTCAATATAATGCATTGCTTGTGTTGAGGTGTGCACATGAGGTGTAGTGGGGCACAAGTTTGTGCCATGTGGGAGTATTTTCCTAGAAGGAAAAATGATTAAATCCAACAAGGATGCAAGTTGATTTTTGTTGTGCGGGCTCGGACTCGGACACGGACTCCAGGATGTCTCGTGCATGCACGGAAGTGTTTGGGGGGTAGGCGTGGACTGGCACACTTCTATGCTGATTGTGGGATGATCTAAAATATCAAACTCTATTTTTGAGTATTGGTATTTTAGTCCCACATCGGATAGGAGAAGAGGTGAAGTCTCAACTCCACTCTATAAATAGAGCCCCTTGGCCTCCTTTGAAAGATGCACCAAGAAGAGAATTAAGGGAGTCTGTAAAGTCCAGGAAGCCCGTTCAAGTCTCAAATATTGACTTACGAGCGTTCCAGAAGTTCTTCGTGAACTTGCTGGTTCCTGGAAGCAGATCGTGTTGGGGCGAATCTTGCTTTGAGCAACGGTGATCTTAATCACCCCAGCAAGAACCTTTCCTCTTCTTCTTTCTTCTTTCTTCTCCTTCATCTAAGTTGTAACTCAGTTCTGTCCATCTGCAACTGCGATTGCAAGGAAGAATGTGAGATTTATTTTCTGAACTCAGTTCTGTCCGTCAGCAACTGCGATTGCGAGGAAGAACGTGAGATTTACTTTCTGATTATTGTTGCTTTTGTAATCAGATTTATATTATAGTGTTCCTCTTGGATCTCGAGAATAATCAGAAGGTGAACGTTTGTTGAACCTCTGATCTCGACATCGAGTCTACCATCTTTGATCAAGCCCCGGGACTAACAATGTATTTATTGAGCTTATATAATTTATAGGATTACAATTTAGTTTTTGTTTCAAAAATTTGTTATTTCTATTATTACTTTCATTCAAATAATTGCAGTATTCATATTAATACTAGCGTTATCTTTTACTTAATATTTTTATCTAAATATCCTTGTTATAATCTTATTAGGTAATTTGTACAAAATATTTACTTAAATATTTTAGAATATTACTGGGGATTTTCTATGATTTTTATAAATATAGTTGGAATTTATTTGGGGTATATACAAATGTATATGGTTATATGAAGAGATTTATATAAAAAAAAATATAAAAGGAAAGGCAAAGGAAACAGCAGCACGAGACCCCCTCAAGGACCAAGCCTTCCCAGCAAGGACCAAAAGCCCACATATGCAAACTCCCTCTGAACCCGAACTCTGGAACTTCAATATATAGATATATATACACGATGCGATCGAATGATCGCAAAAACCGCAAAACCTAAATTCTCGACCTCTCCAGCGCCGACCCAGGCAAACCCCCTCCCCACGCGCGTGCTCAGGCGGCCGGACGCGGCCAGGCATCGCCGGAGTCGGCCACGGCCGTGCGGAGAAAGCACTCACGCGCGCGCAAAGTGACAGGAAGCGAACGGCGGGAACCCCACCCTCTCGACGTGATTCCAACATCATCGAGCAATCATTTCTCGAACCGATTCCTCAGGTACATCCCCAACCTATCCGACTTTGAACCCTAATAATTAGTTTGATTTATATCAACGGAGATTTCGAGATAAATCGGCTCGAAATCAACAAAAAATCGGACCCGAAACAGGACAAGGGAAAGTCCCAGGTACCCGTGTTTAGGAACAGTTTCCCATCAACCTAGTAAAAATTTTAGGAAACTATTTGAAGACAGTCCTAGACAACCTATAGGACTCCGAATCCCTTTTTACGGAATTTGATTTCGTCGACTACGTGTCGAGAAATCAAATCCCAAAGTTAGAAAAAAATCTGTTTCTAAAAACTAGAAAATTGTTCCACACGACGTGCGTCACGCCAAACCGGACGACGTGGTCGCGAACCGAAGGCATCGAAAGCTGCGTAACGGCTTCGTGGTCGTGTGGGCTTTGACGGAATTCAAATTGGTCGCGTGTGCGCGACGAATTTGATGCGTATCCGTCGAAATTCACCGTATCGTGCACTTTGCAAATTCTCCAATTACTTTGTGCACGCTCGTCTGATCGAGACGAAACTTGCGCCAACAGAACCGTATCATTTTTCTGGTCCTGTATGCCATGTTTGGTCCGATTCTGAGACCGTTGATAAAATTGTCGTTTTGCGGGCCCCACGGTCCCACTCAACGGGTGATTTTGTGCACGGCCCGCCGAAATCCAACTTTGGACATACGGTTGGGTTCGTATCAAAAAATTGGATCCGTAGACATGTAGTTTGACGACTTTAGAGACCGTTGACTCTGGCACGCTTTTCGATGCAAAGCGGGTCCAACGGCGGACATCGTTTTTGTCCAAAATTACCGTTTTGCCCCTATGTCCAGAATTGGACTTAAGGACAGGCAATCCTAGCTAATTTGACCCTTCTGGACACGTTGGTGATATTTGTTTTAGCATCCGACAATGTTTGTAGATATTTTCTCTAGGTGTCACCATTAGTTGGTCAATTCTTATATTTCCGCAATTCGGAATTAGTACAACCTCATAGTTTAATACTTAGGGACTAGAATTGATCCTCCTTTGACCAGGTTGACTATATTAACCAAAAATCAACTATAGGTTAACCATTGGCTTAGTTTGACCCGGATTGAACTAGAATTTGACTTTAGTTGACCTAGTGGACTTGTTGATTGGACTTTGACCTAGAAGGACCTAGAACTATCTAGAATGTACTGTAGATTACTTTTATTTCATGTTAGACTCTTTTGTGACTTGTGATTGCTCTAAATAGGACACTGTGACTCCAGTTGGACATCTACACTTATCATCGGCTTGGATTACCAGACGAGTACAGTTTATTGTCTGCATTTCGATATTGATCTTTACTATATTTTATTGATTAGTCATTGGTTATGTGATATTTTTATACTCTATTATAAATTATTGAGTCGGGAATGAGAAGTACCAAGGATGTGTGATCAGACCGTAGACCTTGTAGATCTCGTAGACATTGTAGATCTTGTAGACCTTGTTTACTTTCATGTAGTAGATCTTGTAGACCTTGTTTACTTTCATGCAGTAGATCTTGTAGACCTTGTTTACTTTCATGCAGTAGATCTTGTAGACCTTGTTTACTTTCATGCAGTAGATCTTGTAGACCTTGTTTACTTTCATGCAGTAGATCTTGTAGACCTTGTTTACTTTCATGCAGTAGATCTCGTAGACCTTGTTTACTTTATGCAGTAGATCTCGTAGACCGTGCGGTGTAGTACCCCAGACCGATCACATGTCAAAGGTACTTCTAGCGGTGGAAAGTATATTGGTCTATTTTTACTATTGATTTTCTCACGGCTTTACTGTTATTTTCAAAACTCATGATTGATGCCTAACCTTTGTCTTATAGTCATTTTCTTTATTTGAAATTGCATTCAGTGAATTGTGCTCGTTCCATTCCTGACTGGAAACCAACATTTTCAGGTTAGCCGTGGATTCACTTAGCTTGGGAAGTGACAGGGGATACTTGCAGACAAAAGCCTAGAGACTAGCTAGATAGTTGAGTTGTAGTCAAACTTTTATTTGTACAACTTTATATTCTTCTACAAATATAAAACTTGTAATCTTTGTAAGTTAAATTAATTATGTGAATGAGCATTATTTGTGATTTTAATCTTCATGGCCGTGACAGCGTTCTACCGCCGACACTGCGGCGTAGGCTGGCTTGGACACGTCTCGTATCCGTTTAGAAAAAAAAAGGGGTACAGGTCGTGACAAGTTTTTGTGGTGGCCCATGCAGGTCTGTCTTCGCAAATCATGCGAACTCGTGATAGTACCTAAGTTAGTCGTACTATTACGAGCCTGCGACAAGGAAATGCTCATTTCACGAATTAGAATTAATTTAATTTACAAGAATGACTAGGACTAGGAGTCCCTTATACAAATTTACCGATGGGTAGTCAAGACCATGCAATTTAGATGAGGAGTTATTAATTCTGATAGTTTGTCAGATCCCCGTAGATACACTATTATCTCTCGATATGACGACACGATCCAAAGTGGATAGATTATTCACTTGGTAAGACAGGGCTTCATATAATTTATGACCTAACCTAGATGAATTATTTAATTCCTCCTCCTTGCCTCTTAGATGTCATCATCATATTTTAGTCAAATTGCCTATTTAGTTCCTATTTTTGCCCTAGGAGTTATTATTTTTATGATATTCATAGATGAACCTCAAGTTAGTTTCGATCCAAAGGCTTTCCTCTGTGGTTGAATACACATGGAATAGATATTAGAATGTTGTATTTCTTTGTCTTCAGTCATTCCCTCCCTGCTCAATCTTTTATTTTAAAGAATGTGACTGATAGGACAAATGTTTATGCCTTAATACATAGTCGACTTGCTTGAATCTCTAGAAGCTCATGAGATTTTACATATATAGTTAAAGGAATATTAGTTAACTCATAATGGCAGGACAGCAGCGCACTGTCGCCATTTAATTGAAATATGGAGACTATGAATTCACTGCAGCCAGTAGCGCACTGGCGAGACACGACCCTTAGAATTGAAATTAGTTTAAGAAAAAAATAGGTTATAGAACATTCCTGAAACTATGGCTAGTAGTCCTCCTTGATCATAGTTACCCTGGTGTCGAGATAAGGTAGAGTATTTGATAGCATAAATACCCCTTAATCACGAAACCGAGAGTTTACCACCGTCCGGGTATACGGACGAGGCATAACTCTCGGGGACATGACTTCAGACATGATTACAAGTAATGATACTATAGAGGAAAGAAAATTGCCCTGTATATCCCCTAGGATCCAAAACCAATATTAGCAAAAGTTTTATAAGTTGGGTAACACGTCTTCCGATCTAGCAGTCCGTGGTCCTTGTGACCTATTGACGAGGATATTGATTGACGCTAATAGGTTTACCTAGAATATAGAATTTTGAGGTCCATAACCCATTAGTCGACCAAGGCCTTGGATAAGAAGATAGTAGGAAGACTGTATAAGCAAAAATACCTGGTAAATGTTGATTCTCATAAAACTCGAACTACTTGTGTCTTCTTTCAAAAATCTTGTATACCTGTAATTTGACTATTTTGACTAATGTTGCTATCACAGTCTAGTTTTCCAAGCTCACTCTGTTCTCGAGCTTGATTCGAGGCATATGTTTAGTGGGGACGCCTGCTAACTTATTGTCTAATCAGAATCAGTGTATTATGGTCTGATCAACCATGATGCATTTGATTCGCTCTTCGTTTAATTACACTACGTGGATGGAGATATATAGGTATCTAGGATCTCATCTGTGATTGCTTTGACAATTCCTCTTGAATTATATGTTCGCCCTTGAATCACAAAATTGTATACAGTAACATCTCCCTTGAACTCCTTATTGTTTTTGTCTTTCACCGATTTGGAAAGACGAAAGCGCGTGATGGTAGAGAGATACATAGTATTCCCATGGCTATGATAGTGGTATACACAAGCGTAACTACCATCGGCCAGCCATGTGGTTGAGTTATTCGTTCTCCTCTTGACCCTCAAACTACTATTGGAATCCTCTAGTCATCTGAATTTAAGAATGATTAGGGTTTTACCCTTAGTCGTAATGCCAACCCAGGAGACTATTTATTCTCGAGAAGCAATTCATTGTGTCTCTAAATATTTTCTTGAATATTACCTTTACTTTCAACCCTTAAGCCTTGAACCAACCCTTCATCGACCGAAGCCCACAGTTAGACATGAGATGAGTGGACAATAGGGTAATCATTTACCGTGACACTCATCCCGAGATTAGTTTCCAACAAATATTACTCTAGTTATGTAAACTTTATTATTAAGACCTAACTAGTGTTGGAACACCACAGTCACTAGCTTAGCCAATACCATAGCTTTAATACCCTGTCTACCAGTTGTCAACAACAATACACGATCACTACGACTCTTGTGACGATAGTCTGGCAGGTTGACACAAATGGAAATTCACGACTCAGTTATAGAAATCTTGTGCCTTAGAGTTGGTTACCCCGTCGATAACTCTAGTATACTATAGACGAGTAAATCATCCTATTTTATCGACCATGTGTCAATGTACACATCGTTCTCTAATTTCTGAGGAAGTGATCCTTGACTTGACTTATATTGTCACTCCCCGTTCCCGGAATGCGTATTTTTATACATGTACAACTCATGTATATTTATTTAGTATTTATCATGTATTACTCTGTATTTAAATTCCTTTAAATTTTCATGTTAATTAATTATCTGCTCTTTAAATTCCATGTTAATTTATTTCCTGCAATTTTATTTCAGCAATTATATTTCTGCAATTTTATTACCTGTATTTTATCTGTTGCTTTAGTCTTAGTGGGTTTCGGCTTGGATGGATCTGTGCAACCCGGCCCACTAACTCCCACCTACCACCACCCTTCCTATTTAAAGCTTCCTCCTTCTTCTCTCTCCTCATTACTTCATTCTCACCATTACTTCTTCTTCTTTCTCTCATTACTCTCCACCACCTACCAGCAGCAGGAGAAGGCAAGTGCAAACTTGCTTCTCAATCACCCATTTTTATGGATCATTATTCTTCCTTTCATGATCCTGAGAGAGTTTAGTGTTTGGCATTTTTGATTTCTACGGCTGGTTTTCTCTAGATCTAAGTTATAGTATTTCGGCTGTTCATGGGTTCTTGGTCCACCAACTTAGCGTGTATTTTGGCACTGGAGCGAAGGCTCCATGGAACTTGGAGTTTGGGAGATGTTTCACGTACACGTTCTTACGTGCTCGCGTAAACATCAGCCCAGTCACGCACACGTCTATACGTGTTTGCGTGTATTTTTGGTCACGCTAACGTTCTCATGAGCGTACGTGTATTTTCAGTCACGCTAACGTTATCATGAGCGTGCGTGTATTTTCAGTCACGCACACATCCATGAGTGCGTGTATTTTCAGTCACGCACACATCCATGAGTGCGTATATTTTCAGTCACGCACACATCCATGAGCGTGCGTGTATTTTTAGTCACGCACATCCTTACGTGCGTGGATTTCTTGTCACCTTTTCACGCTCACTTGAGCGTGCGTGAATTCCCCTCACGTTCACACTGTGCATACCAGCGTGAATTACTTTTCACGCTCACGCTTGCCAGCGTGTACCACGTTCCACGCTCACTTCTACCTACTAAACTTGGCGTGTTTTTCACACGCACGATTCTCGCGTGACTTTTGGACTTAGCTTGGACTTGTTAGCATGACTTCCTGACTTGGGAGTTTTATTTGTTCTACACTTTATTCATTTAATGTTGGCATGATAATTTCCTATTATATCCTTACGCCTTTTGCATGAACCCGATAATCTTAGCATGTTAATATTTTAATACCTATGGTTGTGTATTAGTGCCAAAGGTCTGAATTGATTTATGGATATCCAGTGAGACTGGAACTTGACCCTTGAGAGTTATAGACTCGACCCTATTTAATGCTAATTGACTTTCATGCCTTGTCACCATTAATGACGATGGTTATTTGACTAATTGATCATGCGTTCCTAGTTGGAACTAAGAGACTGGCTAGTCGTCTTATTAAAATGAATGAATGAGACACGTTCATGTTATGAACTATTACAATCGACTGGCTGATCCCGAATATTGACATACATGCACATGCAGGCTTCAATCTATTTATTTAATTATTTATTTAGTTATTTTTCTACAAAGAAGCATGTGTACTTATGGTCAAGACATGACTACCGTGGTTAGATTTGGTTGTTGCATTACGCTATGTAAGACCTGCAACCTAACCGCACTGGTATCGTTGTAGAGTTGTGCATATCGTACCCCGTACGAAAGTACTCATTTGAATGACCATGATCCACGGCATGGGATTTCACTCAACGTAGGGACTATTAAGTTAAATAAAATAATGATTGCATGGAGAGAATGGATTCCCGAGTTCTTACATGGCAGCCCCCTTGGGACGAATAGTACCCGACGGGCCGGCTGGTTCCCACAGATACTGTAAATCTGCCACACGGGCAGGGAACAATATCTGCTTTTATTATTATTGTATATTGTATATTGACGGGCGTCCTGCTAGGACTAGTCTAATTCATGCATGGCGCACATGATTGACTGGATAGACTAGCCTTGCTCGCACATAGTAAGAACTAAGGAATCTTTATTGTATTATTCCAGGATAACTTGGGACTCACAATAGCAAGCCGTAGAATTTGATTGGCCGTTCAAGATGATTTGTTTGTGTACTGTACTACTCTGTTACCTAACTGGGATAATCAGAATGTCAGGACATGACGGGCCAACTTCTGTCCTTGTTTGGTTGGAAGGTTGGTTCGAAGTGTCGTGATGTGATGTGAATCCTAGTAGCAAGCAGAGATCTATTATTATATTTTTTTACTTACTGATTTATGTCCTTCATATCGTCCTTCCTTGTGGTACTTTCTATTAGAGGTCTAACCTCTCTGGTTTTGCATGGCCAGATTTAGAGCCGGTTCCCGAGGATCCAGCGTACTTCTACCTCCAAGATGGTCAATACTAGAGGCATGATTGCAGGAGGACTCGAGTGGGTTCCTTACTTCACCGCTCGTTTTGTTATTTACCTTTATACTTAGCCGTTTGGCACCGACATGTTGGTCGGATCGTCTTATACTTACTTTTACATAATTGTAATTAAGTCAGACTGCAGCTGATAACAATTGTGTATACTTGCTATACCATCTGGCTATATTTTGTAAAGCCAGATCTCAAGAACATTTTGACTGAGCGTTTGGGACGCCTTACAGCTTTATCTTACATGTTCTCTATTTCTGTTTCCTTGATTGAATGATTGAGACAATAGATGTGAAATGACCATAGTAAGACTTTTATGTAGTATGCACCCCCTCGTCTGGTTAGACAACATTGATCGTATTATACGGTATTCATCTACCCGTAATACGTAGCTGGCTGAGTCTTTCCCCCGCTCTCCAGTATTCTGGTTCTGGGGCGTGACAAGGTTTTAGTGGTGGCCCATGCAGGTCTGATTTCAGACTTGTGGGGTGTTTTGATTTATAGGATGTCTCAATCATACATGTTTCCCCTTGATCTCCTGATTCGTTATTCTCAACTCTCGCTTGACATTCCGGTATCCTTTGACTTCATTGATCCTTCATGTCCGGTCGTTTGATTGTTCTCTTGTCCCTTTTTTTAGGGGCACTTCGTCCGCATCGGTCAGAGCTGGACAACAACAACAAGGGCAATATTGGCAACATGACCAGGTTGGTCAGCAACGAGGGCCAATCTCACCTCAGAAGACTATCCAGGAAGAAGTGATAGTAGAACCAGCGGTTGGACCGCAGTATCTGGATATTCCAGACCCACCCATAGTTCCACCTACCCCTGTGGAAGTGGACACACCAGTCCTTCTGGAGATCATGAGAGGAATGATGGCTGCTCAGCAACATCAGATGTTGGCCCAGCAGCGCATGCACACTCAGCTACAAGAGCAGAATGTGTTGCTCAACCAAGGATTGCAGACGGCTTTGGAAAGAGGAGTGAGGGCTAATTCAGAAGCATCAGCCAGGTTTTGCAAGTACAACCCCCGCCGTTTCGAGGGCACGGAGGATACCATTTCAGCAGATGCATGGCTTAAGGATATGGAGGCTATTCTGACAGCGGCTAAGGTACCGGCAGAAGAACGTGTAGATCTAGTGAAGTTGTTACTTCAGGATCTTGCACGTGACTGGTGGGAATCAGAGGAAGTGGGCATCAGACGCCCTGTGGCTTGGGACGATTTTACAGCAAGACTCAAGACCAAGTACTATGGGGTTGTGGCGCAGTTTGAGCTACAACAGAAGTTTATCAACCTCAAGCAGGCCGGCAAGACTGTAGATGCTTATGCAGCGGAGTTCTGCAGATTGAGTAGATTCGCCCCAGAGATGGTAGCAACAGAGCGCCATAGGGCCATGAGGTTTCAGCAAGGGTTTCATCTCGAGCTCTTGCAATTGATAGAGGGGCACAACTACCAGACTTTTGATGAGATATTGACGGCGACTCGAAGGCACGAGCTCACCATTCAGAGACTTGCGACAAGGTCTGGGGGTCAGAAGAGGTCCCACAGTCAGATTGAAGGCGGAGGGGGGGCAGCGCCCCGAGCAACAGCACCATCCACTGGCATTCGTATCCACGATGTGGCGATACGAGGACCAGCACCACCCAGGCAGCAGCAGCAGCAGCAACAGAGGAAAAACTAGCAACCCCCGGCGGGCTGCACTTATTGTGGGAAGATGGGACACACTAGAGATGTGTGTCGGATATTGAATGGACTGTGTCTGATTTGTGGAAATCCAGACCATCGGGTTACCACATGTTCCATGAATTCGAGGTCAGGTGGACCAGGGCAGCAATTTCCTGCTCTGCCAGCACCAGGGGCAGGCCAGTATCGAGGACCAGCGGTGGCAGTTAGGCCATTGGCACAGCGTCCGTTAGTACCGCAGGCTCAGATGTTTCGGCAGCAGGGACCGCCGATGCAGCAACACCAGCATAGACCACCCCAGCATCATCAAGGCAGGGGCCAGCAGCAGCACCAGGCTAGGCCGCAGCATGGAAATCAGCAAGGAGGTCGAGGGCAAGCATTCACTCTGTCCTTGGAAGAGGCATTGGCATCGGAAGATGTTGTGGCAGGTAACATTCTCGTCGCCTCATATCCTGCAGTAGCATTGTTTGATTCGGGAGCATCCCATTCATTTATATCTGCACGATTTGCGACACGACTAGGAATGGAGTTCGAGGCATTGCCAGGGAGGTTGAATATACTCACTGGTAATGGGCTCGTAGGAGTTAGTAGAGTTATTTTAGCGTGTAGCATTGTAGTTTGCGGGCATTCCTTACCCGCCCGGTTGATAGAATTTCCTGTGGGAAATTTCGACGTTATCTTAGGCATGGACTGGCTGAAAGACAGTCATGCGACAATAGATTGTCGTAGAGGGAGTGCATCTTTTGATATTCCAGGCATGAAGAGGTTCACCTTAGTCAGATCAGAGGCAACTCAACCAGAGCAGGGAGTAGTAACGGCTATGGAGTAAGTTCAGATTCCGAAGGTAGTTGAAGAGTTTCTAGACGTATTTCTTGACGAACTTCCAGGTCTACCACCAGTTAGAGATATTGAGTTCAGTATAGAATTGGCACCAGGAACTAAACCGATATCAGATCGAGTTTATAGAATGGCGGATTCAGAGCAGGCCAAGGTATATGAGCACATAGAGAAATTGAAGGAGAAGAAGTTCATCCAAGCTAGCGTATCACCGTGGGCAGCACCAGTGGTACTTGTGGAGAAGAAGGATGGGTCATCCAGATTATGCATTGACTACAGGAAGCTTAACGCGACAACAGTGAAGAACAAGTACCCATTACCCAGGATCGATGACTTATTTGATCAGTTGAGCAAAGCTAGAGTTTTCTCTAAGATAGATCTTCGTTCAGGGTACCATCAGGTGAGGGTTCGGAAGGAAGATATTCCCAAGACAGCATTTAGGTCGAAGTATGGGCATTACGAATTCTTAGTAATACCGTTTGGGTTGACCAATGCTCCAGCAATATTTATGGATTTGATGAACCGCATCTTTATGCCATATTTAGACCAGTTTGTCGTTGTGTTTCTTGACGACATTCTCGTATACTCTGCTAGTGAAGAGGAGCATGAAGACCACCTCAGGAAAGTGTTGCAGGTTCTGAGAGAGAACCAGTTGTATGCCAAGCTCAGCAAGTGTGAGTTTTGGTCGGATCATATTTCATTTTTGGGTCATATCATATCGGGAGCTGGAGTAGCAGTAGATCCCAAGAAAGTAGAAGCGGTAGAGAGTTGGCCAGTACCCAAGACCGTAGCAGATGTGCGGAGTTTCTTAGGATTGGCAGGATATTACAGAAGGTTTGTGTCAGACTTTGCAAGGCTTTCAGCACCTATGACACGCTTGACCCGGAAGGATGTGCCATTTGATTGGTCGACAGAATGTCAGGCATCATTCGAGACTTTGAAGCATAAGTTGATATCAGCACCTATCCTTACATTGCCAGTTGGAACCGGAGGTTTTACAGTTTATTGTGATACGTCAGGTAAAGGACTTGGATGTATCCTTATGCAACATGGGAAGGTGATAGCGTATGCATCTAGGCAGCTTCGGGACCACGAGAAGAATTACCCAACTCATGATTTGGAATTAGCGGCAGTAGTATTTGCTCTGAAGCTATGGAGGCATTACTTATATGGTGACCGAGTAGAGATGTACACAGACCATAAAAGTCTGAAGTACATCTTTACTCAGAAGGAACTGAACATGAGGCAGAGAAGATGGCTGGAGTTGATTAAGGATTATGACGTGGAGCTTCAGTATCACCCAGGCAAGTCCAATGTAGTGGCAGACGCTCTCAGTAGAAGAGGCGGCACATTTATGTTGACAACGCAGAGGCATATCTTAGAAGACCTTTAGGAGATGGGCATCGAAGTTATACTTCCTAGTGATGTAGGAGTTCTAATAAGTCTGCAAGTTTAATCTGACTTAGTAGACAGGATCAAGGCAGCTTAGGCACAGGACCCAAGGATTCAGAAGTTTAGGGCAGAATGTGAGTCAGGGCTCAGGAAGGAGATGAGAATTCATGAAGATGGTACACTTAGGTTTGGATCACGTCTATGTGTGCCTAGTGGAGATATCAGACATGAGGTTATGGCAGAAGCTCACAGTTCTCAGTATTCTATTCACCCTGGAGGGACCAAGATGTACCAAGATATCAAGCAGTACTTCTGGTGGAACGGGATGAAGAGGGAGATAGCTAGATTTGTTTCCCGTTGCTTGGTATGTCAGCAAGTAAAGGCAGAACAGCAGAGGCCAGCTGGGTTATTGCAACCACTTTCTATCCCGGAATGGAAATGGGAGCATATTACAATGGACTTTGTGACCGGTTTACCAAGATCACCAAGTGGTAAGGATGCTATTTGGGTGATAGTGGACCGACTTACGAAGGTAGCACACTTTCTTCCTTTCAGAGTAGGGCAATCTACAGAAAAGTTGGCAGAATTATATATGCAACAGATAGTCAGGCAGCATGGAGTCCCTGTCAGTATTGTGTCGGATCGAGATACCCGCTTTACATCATATTTCTGGAAGAGCTTGCATCATAGTCTGGGTACCAAGTTAAGGTTTAGCATGGCTTACCATCCGCAGACGGATGGGCAATCAGAAAGAACGATTCAGACTTTAGAAGATATGTTACGAGCTTGCACTCTAGATTTTGGAGGGTCTTGGGAGAGTCACCTGCACTTGGTCGAGTTCTCATACAACAATAGTTATCAAGCCAGTATCCAGATGGCGCCATTTGAAGCATTATATGGTAAAAAGTGCAGGTCACCGCTTGCATGGGATGATATCGGGGAGAGGAAGATGCTAGGCCCAGAAACGATTGTTCAGACGGTTGAAGTAGTTAAAGGGATTAGAGAGCGACTTCGAGTTGCGCAGGATCGGCATCGTCATTGGGCGGATCAACATCGTAGGCCGCTAGAGTTTTCTGTTGGGGACCACGTATTCTTGCGGATCTCACCTACTCGTGGGGTCATTAGATTTGGCGTTCGCAGGAAATTGAGTCCGCGGTACGTGGGCCCATTCGTTATCCTTGATCGGATAGGCGATGTTGCTTATCGTTTATCACTCCCACCTTCGTTACTAGAGGTGCATGACGTGTTTCATGTATCTCAATTACGTAGGTATGTATCGGACCCAAGCCATGTCCTCGATCATTCTGAGCTGGTTGTTGGTACCAACCTGTCTTACGAGGAACAGCCTGTGTCCATTTTGGACCGAAGAGAGAAAATACTCAAGAACCGAATAATTAGTCTTGTCCGTGTTGCTTGGGGTCATCACTCCTTGGGAGAGTCAACGTGGGAACGTGAGGATGATATCCAATTACGGTATCCACACCTGTTTGACTCACAAGGTATATCTCTTTCTGTATACCTTGATTGTCTTGATTTCTCATGCTTATCGCCTTATGGATAGAACTACCTGATATCGTAGATTGATGTATTTACATATATAGTACTTGCTTTTGATATGGTAACAATGATTGCTTGCTCACTAGAATTGCTTGTATTAGTTTAGCTCTGGTATTTCTATCCGGCTTGGATTTGAAATTCCGAGGACGGAATTTTTCTAAGGTGGGTAGAGATGTCACTCCCCGTTCCCGGAATACGTATTTTTATACATGTACAACTCATGTATATTTATTTAGTATTTATCATGTATTACTCTGTATTTAAATTCCTTTAAATTTTTATGTTAATTAATTATCTGCTCTTTAAATTCCATATTAATTTATTTCCTGTAATTTTATTTCAGCAATTATATTTCTGCAATTTTATTACCTGTATTTTATCTGTTGCTTTAGTCTTAGTGGGTTTCGGCTTGGATGGATCTGTGCAACCCGGTCCACTAACTCCCACCTACCACCACCCTTCCTATTAAAGCTTCCTCATTCTTCTCTCTCCTCATTACTTCATTCTCACCATTACTTTTTCTTCTTCCTCTCATTACTCTCCACCACCTACCAGCAGCAGGAGAAGGCAAGTGCAAACTTGCTTCTCAATCACCCATTTTTATGGATCATTATTCTTCCTCTCATGATCCTGAGAGAGTTTAGTGTTTGGCATTTTTGATTTCTACGGCTGGTTTTCTCTAGATCTAAGTTATAGTATTTCGGCTGTTCATGGGTTCTTGGTCCACCAACTTAGCGTGTATTTTGGCACTGGAGCGAAGGCTCCATGGAACTTGGAGTTTGTGAGATGTTTCACGCACACGTTCTTACGTGCTCGCGTAAACATCAGCCCAGTCACGCACGCGTCTATACGTGTTTTCGTGTATTTTCAGTCACGCTAACGTTTTTATGAGCGTGCGTGTATTTTCAGTCATGCTAACGTTCTCATGAGCGTGCGTGTATTTTCAGTCACGCTAACGTTCTCATGAGCGTGCGTGTATTTTCAGTCACGTACACATCCATGAGTGCGTGTATTTTTAGTCACGCACACATCCATGAGTGCGTGTATTTTCAGTCACGCACACATCCATGAGCGTGCGTGTATTTTTAGTCACGCACATCCTTGCGTGCGTGGATTTCTTGTCACCTTTTCACGCTCACTTGAGCGTGCGTGAATTCCCCTCACGTTCACACTGTGCATACCAGCGTGAATTACTTTTCACGCTCACGCTTGCCAGCGTGTACCACGTTCCACGCTCACTTCTACCTACTAAACTTGGCGTGCTTTTCACACGCACGATTCTCGCGTGACTTTTGGACTTAGCTTGGACTTGATAGCATGACTTCCTGACTTGGGAGTTTTATTTGTTCTACACTTTATTTATTTAATGTTGGCATGATAATTCCCTATTATATCCTTACGCCTTTTGCATGAACCTGATAATCTTAGCATGTTAATATTTTAATACCTATGGTTGTGTATTAGTGCCAAATTTCTGAATTAATTTATGGATATCCAGTGAGACTGGAACTTGACCCTTGAGAGTTATAGACTCGACCCTATTTAATGCTAATTGACTTTCATGCCTTGTCACCATTAATGACGATGGTTATTTGACTAATTGATCATGCGTTCCTAGTTGGAACTAAGAGACTGGCTAGTCGTCTTATTAAAATGAATGAATGAGACACGTTCATGTTATGAACTATTACAATCGACTGGCTGATCCCGAATATTGACATACATGCACATGCAGGCTTCAATCTATTTATTTAATTATTTATTTAGTTATTTTTCTACAAAGAAGCATGTGTACTTATGGTCAAGGCATGACTACCGTGGTTAGATTTGGTTGTTGCATTACGCTATGTAAGACCTGCAACCTAACCGCACTGGTATCGTTGTAGAGTTGTGCATATCGTACCCCGTACGAAAGTACTCATTTGAATGACCATGATCCACGGCATGCGATTTCACTCAACGTAGGGACTATTAAGTTAAATAAAATAATAATTGCATGGAGAGAATGGATTCTCGAGTTCTTACATGGCAGCCCCCTTGGGACGAATAGTACCCGACGGGCCGGCTGGTTCCCACAGATACTGTAAATCTGCCACACGGACAGGGAACAATATCTGCTTTTATTATTATTGTATATTGTATATTGACGGACGTCCTGCTAGGACTCGTCTAATTCATGCATGGCGCACATGATTGACTGGATAGACTAGCCTTGCTCGCACATAGTAAGAACTGAGGAATCTTTATTGCATTATTCCAGGATAACTTGGGACTCACAATAGCAAGCCGTAGATTTTGATTGGTCGTTCAAGATGATTTGTTTGTGTACTGTACTACTCTGTTACCTAACTGGGATAATCAGAATGTCAGGACATGATGGGCCAACTTCTGTCCTTGTTTGGTTGGGAGGTTGGTTCGAAGTGTCGTGATGTGATGTGAATCCTAGTAGCAAGCAGAGATCTATTATTATATTCTTTTACTTACTGATTTATGTCCTTCATATCGTCCTTCCTTGTGGTACTTGCTATTAGAGGTCTAACCTCTCTGATTTTGCATGGCCAGATTTAGAGCCGGTTCCCGAGGATCCAGCGTACTTCTACCTCCAAGATGGTCAATACTAGAGGCATGATTGCAGGAGGACTCGAGTGGGTTCCTTACTTCACCGCTTGTTTTGTTATTTACCTTTATACTTAGCCGTTTGGCACCGACATGTTGGTCGGATCATCTTGTACTTACTTTTACATAATTGTAATTAAGTCAGACTGCGGCTGATAACAATTGTGTATACTTGCTATACCATCTGGCTATATTTTGTAAAGCCAGATCTCAAGAACATTTTAACTGAGCGTTTGGGACGCCTTACTGCTTTATCTTACATGTTCTCTATTTCTGTTTCCTTGATTGAATGATTGAGACAATAGATGTGAAATGACCATAGTAAGACTTTTATGTAGTATGCACCCCCTCGTCTGGTTAGACAGCATTGATCGTATTATACGGTATTCATCTACCCGTAATACGTAGCTGGCTGAGTCATTCCCCCGCTCTCCAGTATTCTGGTTCTGGAGCGTGACATATATCTACCGTATCCCGATACACCGTGCTTTATTCCCTATTAACAAAGAGTCGAGGTACAGTATCCGGACTTTGGGAACCCTCTAACCTCAATATTCCTAAGACTATTTTTAAGGTGGGTAGACTGTAAGCCTCCTACAATTTTAGGATATACGAAGATCACCGATTGATTAGAACAATTTTTTTTTATTAGAATGATAGTTAGTGCCTATGGACTCCCACTTTCCATTTAGATCATTTTGTGTTCCCGACCGTGTCTTTAATATTCGGAGCACGAGACCTGCTGTTATCTTCCAACAAACAGTATATGCAAGATCTAGACGAGCCAACCTTCATCTAGGTATATTATGTCCCACTCAAACACGTCTCCTTGTACTCTAATTTTATGGTACGACTTTCAGGTAAAAAGGACTAGCGGTAACCATTACCATAATACCGGTATACTCCCCGACTCCAATTAGAGACTCAACCTCGACCCAAACCATTCAACCCAACATATGGTGGTGATCTACTTGAAACCCACTACGCACACGTTACTAGTATGCCACTCAATTGTGTCTTCTCGTGCTAATTAAACACAAAAGTCACGGAAGGCGCATTTTAGGGCTTTAGCAACCTAGCTAACCAATCCGACTGACAACTAGCTTAACCACTTGGGTGGAAATCTATTCTAGGTTACCCTAGCCTAGTAGAAGTAGCATAATCATTGGGATCTAGACCAGTCAATAGAAACTGAAAACTGAGGTTCATCCAACCAACGATTGATGCCCAATCAAGAACCCATTAGGACCCAGTAAAGCCATCCATTCGTACTACTATTTTTGGACTGTAAACCGAACTTTTTGAAATAGGTCTATATACCTAATATGTAGTCTCCCCTTAGAATGAGAAGCCATTCATAACCATTATTCCAACTACCTGGAAATCGCGATACGATCTTGTATTGCAGTTTTATCCCTTACTCGTGTGTTTAAATGACCACGGGAGAGAGCACAATCTTGACTTCTCAAATTTCGTTCTATTATAGAACCTTATTTAGAATTTCGAGAATGGAACTTCTGTATTGCACGGATTGCAAGCCACTCTAAGAGGCGAAGGGTGCTTCGATTTAGCGAGAGACTAGACTAGAGTAGCCACTTTAGCAAATAAGTCAATGGTTCGTAAACCTTCTTTCTACCCGCATCATTGGATACTCTCTACCGTCCTGGAATTTCATACTTGCTCCTGATTATGCTTCCTTATCTTCCTGTTCTTCCTATTTCAGAACGATGAAAGGTCATGTTTATTAGAATTTACCAATATCTATTAACTGCTTGTGTAAATTATTGCTTGTTAGATTTCGGGTTGTTCAATAAATATGAGAGGATTATAGTGGCCATAAGCGGTATATATATCTATTGGCAGCAATTTTAGCAATTAGTTGGAAGATTGTAAAGTTTTAGGGATATGAGATTTGAGGGAGTAGTGTGATCAAAGGTGGGTAGAAACTCTCAAGAATTCATAGTACGTAATGACCATAAGAATAGATGATAGCTAATGGAAACTGTCTTCTATCATGGCGGATGGACTCTCCCCTTAAATTTCGAGGACGAAATTATTTTTAAGGTGGGTAGATTTGTAACCCCTCTTCCCAGAATTTTGAGAATATATATATTTATTTTATTTATTTATTTGAATTAAATGGTGATTTTAGATTTTTATAAATATTATGTAGTTAACTTTATTATGGAAAATTTTAATTTATAAGTTTTCGGGTTTTCTTAAAATATATATAGTGCATAGTGTGAAAGTGTGTGGGTTTTATAGAATATATGTATTTATTGAGCTTATATAATTTATAGGATTACAATTTAGTTTTTGTTTCAAAAATTTGTTATTTCTATTATTACTTTCATTCAAATAATTGCAGTATTCATATTAATACTAGCGTTATCTTTTACTTAATATTTTTATCTAAATATCCTTGTTATAATCTTATTAGGTAATTTGTACAAAATATTACTTAAATATTTTAGAATATTACTGGGGATTTTCTATGATTTTTATAAATATAGTTGGAATTTATTTGGGGTATATACAAATGTATATGGTTATATGAAGAGATTTATATAAAAAAAAAATATAAAAGGAAAGGCAAAGGAAACAGCAGCACGAGACCCCTCAAGGACCAAGCCTTCCCAGCAAGGACCAAAAGCCCACATATGCAAACTCTGAACCCGAACTCTGGAACTTCAATATATAGATATATATACACGATGCGATCGAATGATCGCAAAAACCCCAAAACCTAAATTCTCGACCTCTCCAGCGCCGACCCAGGCAAAGCCCCTCTCCACGCGCATGCTCAGGCGGCCGGGAGCGGCCAGGCATCGCCGGAGTCGGCCACGGCCGCGCGGAGAAAGCACTCACGCGCGCGCGCAAAGTGACAGGAAGCGAACGGCGGGAACCCCACCCTCTCGACGTGATTCCAACATCATCGAGCAATCATTTCTCGAATCGATTCCTCAGGTACATCCCCAACCTATCCGACTTTGAACCCTAATAATTAGTTTGATTTATATCAACGGAGATTTCGAGATAAATCGGCTCGAAATCAACGAAAAATCGGACCCGAAACAGGACAAGGGAAAGTCCCAGGTACCCGTGTTTAGGAACAGTTTCCCATCAACCTAGTAGAAATTTTAGGAAACTATTTGAAGACAGTCCTAGACAACCTATAGGACTCCGAATCCCTTTTTACGGAATTTGATTTCGTCGACTACGTGTCGAGAAATCAAATCCCAAAGTTAGAAAAAAATCTGTTTCTAAAAACTAGAAAATTGTTCCACACGACGTGCGTCACGCCAAACCGGACGACGTGGTCGCGAACCGAAGGCATCGAAAGCTACGTAACGGCTTCGTGGTCGTGTGGGCTTTGACGGAATTCAAATTGGTCGCGTGTGTGCGCGACGAATTTGATACGTATCCGTCGAAATTCACCGTGTCGTGCACTTTGCAAATTCTCCAATTACTTTGTGCATGCTCGTCTGATCGAGAC